>JAOWBW010001771.1:0-143790 GCA_026119855.1 Campanula takesimana | reverse complement strand
GAGACGCCGGAGAGAGTGGAGTCTGGTAGATCGTGCTTGAACTTGGTGGACGGGCTCACCTTTTCTGTGGATAGTAATGTTTTCAGCCATTACGGTCACTATTTCATCACCGTTTCGGATCTTGACACATTGGTGGAGAGTGTGACGGTACGGCATTAGCAACTATGAATCCATGGTCGACCTAACATAAGTTGAACGAGGCAGGGAATATCAAGTACTTGGAATGGAACGTACATGACCATGCTCCCAAACTCAATGTCAATTTCGATCATACCCATGACTGTCACGGGCGGTGGCTGTCATAACCTCGGATTACTTGAGTAGAAGGCCTCAAATCAGAATCTTTAAGCCCCCAGTATGCCCATGATCCATACCAGCATGAGATTGAGTGCGGAGATCAATCTTGAGACACTTGAGAGAATATGTCCATTTGCTCTTTTGTGTTCGGCCTCTCAACAATTTCAGAGAGTTTGTCATTCCATCTCCTTGTGAAGTCGATGAAGGACTCATTGTCTCGTTGAGTAGTGTTCTCTAGCTCTTTCCTTGTGGGCCGGTGAGTGGTGTTGCCTTGGTATTGGCTCTTGAAGGCAAGCATGGCGGAGTCCCAATCAAGACGGACAGTGAGCGGGAGAGTAGCATACCAATCTTTTGCCGCCCCCCTCGAGAGTGAGAGGAAAGCATTGAGCCATCACCTGGTGGAGACCTTCTTTGGAACCATTGCCCAAATATAAGTCTCAATGTGAGCCATAGGGCAAGAGTTGCCCTTGAATTTGCTTATGTCGGGCATCTTGAACTTATCGGGAAGGGCGGCCATAGTAATCATGAGGATGGATGATTGATAAAGGCTTGTGTCGGAGCCTTTCCCCATGTTGAGCCCATTGAATTTTTGGTCGTGTAGGCCATGATAGAGTCCACCATTTTGGGCTCATTGTTCTCGGAACTTGGTTCCCCCATCTTCTTGGTGCGGGTGCTGACATACGGACTTTTGAACAAACCCTCGGTCCACTCGGATTCATCATCATTGTTCTTGTTCTTTCCCTTGGCAAGGTTGGTGAGCTTTTCTTTCATTAGCTCCATTTCGGCCTCGTGGGCCTCCCTTTGGCTGTCGAGGTGGGATTGCCAAATGTCATCTTTGCTTTGTGCCTCCTTGTTAAGGGTGGAGACTTGCTCTTGGAGAGTTGGACCATAGTTGAGAGCTGTTCGAGAGACATGGTGTTGCTACTGCCGGTCATGGTTGATGTTGGAGCTGTTGGAGTGATCTCTTCACGGACTAACCGATTTGCTGAATCCCGTAGACTTTGTAAGTACCAATTGAACCTATATTGCAGAAGAGGCCCTTGTCAGTCTTGAGTAACACTTGCGGTCCATGAAGAGTCTTAGAGCACACAGTTGGGCACACGACTCGAACCACATAAGAAAAGACTCTTTTTTTTTTTTTTTATGAGTCGGAGGGAATGAATCCCTTTTGGGGTTTCTAAGAAAATAATGGAATCGTCACACTAGTATATAGAGCATCTCGCGGTCCCATATACTCATCGGATTCCACCACGTTTGTGAATCCTACATGTATCGGGATTAGACTAAATTAATGTAGTAAAGCATACATGCGGGGACGGATTTTTATTTTCGTCCAAAATAACCACTTTTGGGGACGGATTTTTATTGCGTCCCTTTCAACAAGTTGGCATGTATGATTTGAAGACATTAGTTTAGGGAAATCTCGGTACATGGAAACCGACTTGAGTCACGGAGTGTTAGACCCTAACTAGAATTGTGTGGTTTGTGCTCGGCTTGAATATGAGGCTCAAAGGTCACCCCCGCATGTAGTCTTGAACTACGCCACGGGCTGAGGTTTACCACTTCGAAAGAGCCAAGGTCTGGTGGAGCTTGAAACTTTCTAGGACGGGCCTCGACGGGTTTGGGGTTGGACTTGTGCGACTCGATAGTGAGCAGTTCATAAGAATATGTGCATGTAGTGTGAGGTCTAACAAGTGACAAATTTTTTTTTTTTTTGAAAAGAAAGAAAAACACACAAAACACATAAGCACATAAAATTACAACTCCCGAATCACCCGTGTGACCGGTAAATAAAACACAAAATTAAACAGTCCGAGGGTTCAATTCTATTCTGATGCAGGCAACTGTGCCCACACCCCACTGTACTGCTCAGTCACTGAAACCTGTCTCTGTTCTGGAACCAACCCAGAAGCGTGCGCCTCTGAGTTCTGATGTGGGACGCGCGCGCATGGCGCAATCATTATGGGAGGCGCGCGCTTCTGGGACACCCCTGTCAGAATGTCAGACTTTGGACTCAGGGGATTGCCCTGGTCCTATGTTCATATTGTACCCCTGCAGAAGTGATTAGTGCAGAATAACAGAAGAAGAAGATGAAGAATATGAAGAAGTGGCGATTCTGGTTCTTGATGTGGGATGCGCGCGCCTTAGGCTTAAAATGCCAGACGCGCGCGCCTCCCCCATCAGGAAACAGAATGCCCAGAAAAGATGTAGATTTCGATCAGAACGCAAGTTTAACCCTCAAATAGTCCCCAGCGGAGTCGCCACTGTAGATACCCCGGGTGGGAACACCACGGCCTTAGGCTCGAGCGCGTGATATTATCCTAGGATGTCTAACTTGATTTTAGATTGTTTTAGAGTCGCCACCTATGTTTTGAGGAACATAAGAAAAACCTATTGATTGTAGCCTAAGTTTTGGTTACGAAAACAGAGATTCTTTGTTTTGAGGTCCGGGGGTTAGATTACGAGATGGGAAGTACCGAAACACCCATCTCGCCCAACTTAAGTTGGTCTTGCTTGATCAAAATCTACATAAATGAAAATGTTCTTCTTCTTCTTCTTCTTTAAGTCATAAAAAGGGGGGTTTAAAATATGGTTTGGAATGTAGGAGATAACTCCTTAACCAACCTCAATGAGATGAGGTGATCATTAGAGTCATGTCCCAAAATGATTTGGGTGATTGCACATTTGATTAAAGTAAAAAGAGAGAGGAGATGAAGTAGAAAAGGAAGGAAAAGATGGACTTTTACCTACAATTTGAAGACCTTCAAATATTTCTTGATGAAATCCTTGGAGAACCTTTAGAAAGTGATTTTGGTATAGTTTTTGTAAGTTCAATTTTCGGTCTAAGTTTTCGATCCTTGAAAATGGAGGTAAAGAGAGGTTTTTATAGGTGAAAGAGGGGTGTTTTTGGTGCCAAAACTCAGTCACCAAGAAATCCTTCCCGGGCAAAATCCTGTAAATTGAGCAAGGGAGGAATCCTGGCCAGAAATCTGTAACTGACGCCCAGAGGCGCGCGCTTCCTGCTTTGGGGCGGGAGGCGCGCGCGCCTGGCTCCTAGTGTAGGAGGCGCGCGACTCAGAGAAGGCAATTTTGACAGAATGGACTAGAAAGTCAGCCCTGTCATTCAGTTTAGTCCCTGGACTTAACGAAGTCAGTCAGGAACTTAACGGAAGTGACAGAAACTAACGAGAAACACTTAAAATGGGGAGAAACACAAAATCAAATGTGCAATCGGGGTGAGCGGTCCAAGGCGGGGTGTCTACACTTAGTTCAATGTTTCCAGATTTCCTATTTTGTCGATGTAGTGTTGAGTTGTGATAAGATGTAAATGTGTTACAAGTGGATTTGATCATTTTATGCAATTATGCCTAAGTGATGTACATGGTTGATAGTCTAGTCCCTTACTTTGGGCCTAGTACTAGTTTCATAAAGTCAAGTAAATATTACTTGTATACTTGGTTGTGAGTCCAGCTGGTTTATGTGTTTCGGGGTGTATAGGTTCACGTTTATTATGAGAGCTGGGCTGAGTAATAACCGTGAATCTATGCATCTGTGACCGTTTGCTCCTACTATTGATCACAGTAGGGGTCTAGCTTTCTCAATGATTGGAGCATTAAGCACAATGATTGAATAGCTCTTTTGTTCTTGGTTCTTGGTTTGAGATACTGGGTAACGGGTCTCCTCTGATTGTGTGAAGCGGCCTTCAACATGAAGATCGACATCAACGTTATTATTGGGTATGGAGTAATAAGGAGGAAAGAAATATCCTTTGTAATGTGTACTTAGCTATACGTGTTGCATAATGAGTAGGAGTAGCTACTCATGTGATGTGTTATGTGATATATATATATTGTTATGAACTGCTTCCATGCTTCATTTATATATGTATGCATATCATGCTATTATAGTAGTAACTTACTGAGATTTTATCTCACCACGTTTATTGTCTCTTTGTTTTCCTTAGATCCAAAGAAGGCTAGCGATAGCTCGAGTGAGGACCGTAGTCGCCATTTATGGTGCTAAGGGAAATTTCTTTTGGGTAGGTTTTATACTTTTGTTTTGTGAGGACGTTGGTTAGACTGAGTATGTTAAACTCAGAATTTTTGGGGTACCGTTGTGTATATGTATATAAAGTAGTTTTCTTTTGTTTACCGGCTTGTATGCCAAGTAATGGAAGTATAGAAGTTAGTTTTGGCTATGTAAAGTGGTAAGAGGTGGTCAAATGTTGAACCATCTTTAGTAGTGTATCTCCTACGTCATTAAAGGAGTATAGTTGTATTTTAGTTTTAAATTTTACCCGTTTTTAAAGTAGTGACGTGTCTGAATTCTATGGTTTATGTCAAATCTAAGGATTCGGGTCGTTACATAGACCTAGGAAATTCCTTCACCTTAGTCTCAAAATATAGGAAGTTTACAATCCTTAGCCTTAAAATCTTGCCTAAAGCCTAGGTTACCACGAACATTTCCAAGCCATAGTCACCAATCCCGGAAAATGGTGAACCCTAACATCAAGCTTAGTGGACCTTCCACAAAAGCAATCCCTCTTCCAAACGGTCCATGGTCTCAAGCCTAGGAAGTCACAACCTTTCCAACTCCCAGTCTTATGTCTAAAAAGCTAATGCCTTTGCAACCTCTGAGCCTACCACAACTCCAAGCCCTAGCCTCCTAGACCTAGGAAATTCCTAAACCCTAATCCCAAACCTAGGAGAGTCATGGTCCTTAAACACCAGTTTCCAAACCCTTGTTCGAAACCCTAACATCTAGGAAGCTCCCAAACCTCAAAGCCCTAGCACTAAGCCTAGGATAGAATACTCTCCTCATGCTTAAATGAACTCCAATCCCTAGCCTGTAAGCCTAGGAAACCCACATTATCTCCAAGACATAATCTAAAGCCCAAGAAGCCGTGACATCTTTGGCATCCCTATCTCAAGATTAGGAGATCACCATCTTCCTTATTCCCTTTCCTTAAAAAGCCTTAGGTCCTACCTCTAGGCAACCAAGAAAAATGCCCCTTACCTAACACCTTGGTCTCAATGGCTCGTAGCCTCATTCCCTCCTAAATTAGGATAAGCGGAACCCATATCATGTTTCCCATATTAGTAACTCCCCGAGAGTCCATCTCCTTCGCGTCTCCCTAAAGTTCCTTTGCCCTTGTGACTCACCAAAGAGTCCTTTGTGACTCCCGAGAGTCTATCACCTTTGTGACTCCCCGAGAGTCCGTCACCCTTGTGACTCCCCGAGAGTCTATCACCTTTGTGACTCCCCGAGAGTTCATCCCGTTTGCGACTTCATAACAATCCATCATCTTTGCCTCCACATGCAAAATTTCAGTTTTACCCCTAGTACATTCCCATTTGATTCATTTTAGGTGCCCTTAGCACTACTTTGACTGATATTCGTTACCTTTGGGTACGGAAAGCCCCTTAAAATTTCCATTTCTTCACCAAATATTTGCTTAGGATTCGTATGGTTGTAGAGACTTCGGCGCCTCTATGACATACGCATCCTAGATCGATCGTAATTGGCAGAAGCCTCAGCGTTTCTATTTGCGAGAGATCCAGCATCTATTATTAGGATTCGTATGGTTGTAGAGACTTCGGCGCCTCTATGACATACGCATCCTAGATCGATCGTAATTGCCAGAAGCCTCGGCGTTTCTGTTTGCGAGAGATCCAGCATCTATTTGCTTAGGATTCGTATGGTTGTAAAGACTTCGGCGCCTCTATGACATACGCATCCTAGATCGATCGCGATTGGCAGAAGCCTCGGCGTTTCTGTTTGCGAGAGATCCAGCATCTATTATTTTAGCATCACCGAATATTTGCTTAGGATTCGTATGGTTGTAGAGACTTCGGCGCCTCTATGACATACGCATCCTAGATCGATCGCGATTGGCAGAAGCCTCGGCGTTTCTGTTTGCGAGAGATCCAGCATCTATTATTTTAGCATTTCCTAATATTTGCTTAGGATTCGTATGGTTGTAGAGACTTCGGCGCCTCTATGACATACGCATCCTAGATCGATCGTGATTGGCAGAAGCCTCGGCGTTTCTGTTTGCGAGAGATCCAGCATCTATTATTTTAGCATCACCGAATATTTGCTTAGGATTCGTATGGTTGTAGAGACTTCGGCGCATCTATGACATACGCATCCTAGATCGATCGCGATGGCAGAAGCCTCGGCGTTTCTGTTTGCGAGAGATCCAGCATCTATTATTTTAGCATTTCCTAATATTTGCTTAGGATTCGTACGGTTGCAGAGACCTCGGCGCCTCTTTGACATACGCATCCTAGATCGATCGCGATTGGCAGAAGCCTCGGCGTTTCTGTTTGCGAGAGATCCAGCATCTATTATTTTAGCATTTCCTAATATCTTCTTAGGATTCGTATGGTTGCAGAGACCTCGGCGCCCCTATGACATACGCATCCTAGATCGATCGCGATTGGTAGAAGCCTCGGCGTTTCTATTTGCGAGAGATCCATCATCTATTATTTTAGCGTGATCGGCAGAAACCCGGCGTTTCTGGTCGAGTTTATTGTCCTATTATCCCTCTTGCTTCAAATGACTTCATTTCCTAACGAATGTTCGTTCTTCATACAGGATAGTGCCCGTAGGTTTACTATCCCTATCAGAAGTCCGATGTCTCGTTTTATCCCCAGTCGCTCAGAACTACGACCGGCTTGATTCCTCCGAGGATACGTAGGAAACCTGAAAAGGTTCAGCCATCGATCGACGTGGTCATCTATCATCCCCAGCAGATGCACTTTCCCCAGCAGAAGACGTTGCTCCCCATCAGAGGACAATCATTCTCAATTTCCCCATCAGATTTGAACTACGTTTGGCTTGATTCCCCCGCTGATACGTAGGTCGCCTGTCAAGGTTCAGCCGTTCCCTTACCTTTCATCTGTTTTGAAACTCATGTTTCAGACGGATCCTTCTTTTATCGTCGACCCCACATTGCCTTGCAAGAAGCGTCGCCGAGGGCTACTGTTAGTACCCGACCTGAAAATGAGTTTATTAGGGCTTTCCCAAATATACAAGGACTTTATAGGAATTAGAAACCATGCAAAGACTTGTCCCGGATTCCCAAAATATGTCTCATTATTCTAGAACACCCTAAATATGGTCACAATATGGTTTCCTTAAAACCATGCAGAAACCCTAGCTTAAGAATCAAGTCAGCCAGCAGAATTGGCCACGCGGCCAACCTTGCCACGCCTCGACCTTGGCCACGCGGCCAACATTGTCACCGTCTTCAATCATGGCCAGGCGGCCAACCTTGCTCCGGATGATCCTGACCGTTAGATCTTCCCCTCAGTTTACTATATAAATCCATTCCAGGATTCCGGTTTTGGGGACGGGGGATCCGAATTTGAGAGTTTTTAAACACAATTTTGCTCTCTAATTAGCATTCAAACCTCCAAGAAGATCAAGGTTTATTTCTTGCCAACATAGGTAAGTTTTCTAACTTATTTCTTCACGTTCTTGCATTATTTCTAATGTAGATCTTTAATATTCATGTTCTTGCATGTTTATTCATAGTTTCTTCATATGCTTCGCATGTTCATTCATATGTTCATATATGTTCTTCATAGATTAAAAACCTTATTTATGCTATATTTAGGGTTGTGATCTTCATGTTTGCATGTTATTTCATAGCCGATGATGATCTAGGGTTCATCGACCCAAGGATGATCTAGGAACTACTTCTAAACCCTAATCTTTAGGTAATTTCCCCCTCATTATGCATGTCGCGCCCCGACCCGTGGTCCTACTTGGCCCCACGTCCGGGACACGCACGGAAGACGTCATAAAACATTTTAGGAAAATTTTTCGAAATATACTTTCTATAAAAAGGTTCACACAACCAACTCGATACTAAAACATGACTTCAAGTCACAAAACAACCTTTCACAAACAAGTACTAAACCACTTGGCTACAACTACTAACTTTACTTACTTAATTACAAACACGAACATCTACTAAAAGAGATGATACCACAACTGAGTCACGGGTACACTACCCAAAAGGTATTACATTTACATAATGTATCCTTTACTTACACAACCTTTCCCAAAATGTCTTACTAAAGATATCCTCGACGTCCTCCCAGTGTGTGTGAACTATCCCCTGGGCTCCTTCTTATCTAAAACGGTAAACAAATAAAGGGTGAGAATAAATCTCAGTAAGTTACTAAAATGCAACTACATTACATGCTAATATGATACACATAAAGGAACAATGCCACAACTGATCATATAGCACATAGCACATAATATGAGAGGCTCCCTATCGCCAACCGTCCCATACCGGTTGGAAATAACGACCAACTCATCATGCAACACATAAAGCGGAAATAAACACTCATACGTGGATACTGAGCCAAGGTTCTCTAAAAACAATAGCCATCTGAGAGGCATCAACTGAGCAGCATCGAAGAGCTGAAACGGGTTCCGGAACCAAACAACAACAACAACAACAACGGGGAAAATGACACAAAGTCATAACCCAAAGTGCCCAACCTTTGGCCCAAGGAAGGGGGTTAAAAATGGGAAACCAATGATAGGAGCCTTATAATGTACTTGGCTCGTGAGATCATTATAATCCCTATCACTGCCCAAACACACACAAAAGTACCATATAGAAATACTTGCTTAAACAACAATCAGGGACAATGATTCCAATGTAGGGAACCATGCCAAACACATCAAGAAGATGAACTATTCCAACACATTACAAAGTGTTCAACAATGCTCACAAAATCAATTACTAACATTTCACAACACTTGTGTACACAAAGGAACCACTTCTACCACATTAGTGATCCACAACAATCATCTAACTACTTTAGAACACTACCCAAAAACTAGACCAAGATTGACCTCTAAATCCCTTGGTTTGAAAAAACTCTCAACTTTTCAGATGACTGGGCGGTCGCCCAAACAGGGCTGTGCGGCCGCCCAAAATACTCTGTTCCAAGAAGAAAACCCTTCAGATAGATGTGCGGCCGCACGCCCATTTTTGGGCGGCCGCCCACATCACCTGGCAGACCAAAACTTAACCAAAGTTCACTCCTTTCGTTTCACAACCCAAAACTTCTAATACTTGCAACACTTAACATCTACAACTTACACAAAGGCTAAAACTCAGCCTAAGAACAATACTAACACCAACTTCTATAGCATTCTCAACAATAACAAGCTATGTAACAAGTTCTTACTACTCCCTCTGTCCCAAAATTACAAGTATAAATAAAACATACCAAAACATTGTTTTATCACATATAAAGCATATAAAGCATACTTATGACCATTTTAACATTTAAAGGGGGATTAGTAACTTACCTATTTTCCGGAAAAAGTAACAAGAAAAATAATATTAATCGGTAGATATGATCTAATCAACACCCTGAACATTTATATGTAATTAGATTTGAAAAAGGAGTAGTAAATTAAAAGAAGGAAAATTAACAAATCAAAATTCTTACCTAGCTTCTTGCTATCAACAATGGAGGAATTTGGGAAAGTTACTATGTGATGGTGTGGTTCATGCGCAGAGAAGGAAGCAAAGAAAGAGTGATTTTAATATATATAGTCATTCTCCTAAGGTCCTTCAACTTTCAACTTCTTACAACTAAACCCCCATGCTTATACTTCCATAAGACACCCTATAGTTTTAACTACACCCATTTACTCCAAAACAATGTTATAACTAACAATTATATTAACACATATAATCAAATAAAATGTGCAAATTCATATAAGATGATGCAACACATCAAATGCACACATAATTTTAACTTAAAATTATCAAAATATAAAATAAATATTAGAATAAATAAAACGTATTTTGGGGTCGTTACAATGCATGATCCCGATTCTTCTACCTATTCTAATTCTCTGCGAACTACGTTGACCTGAGCTTCTCACATTGAGAGGAACGTAGGCAATCTTCGGATCCGGTCTCAAACACTAACACACTACTAACACATTCATCATGATAGAAAGACCGATCATTCGGGCAATAGGAGTGATAACATCCAATATTCTTCTCTTGTTGTAATTTGACCGCCGAACTCATTAAACATGCTTTTTCTCAATGTTTTGGCTATAACTAAAACGGCGTGGCGACTCTCATAATTTTAATGTTGCTATGAATATTCTCAAATTCAAACACACGTATTCACAATTGCATAACAAGTAATGATGTATATGATATATTGTGTATTCCTATGAGTTCAAAGAATTGTGAGTTTAAGAAGTGTTCAGTCGCAGATTCCATATTGAAGGAGCGTTATGAAAGAACTTTTACACGCGTTAAGGATGATATTACTACTAATCGTATTTTGGATCCTATGAAGGAGTTGACCGAGGGAGGAGATGAGTTTAAGAGGTTGTTTGTGCTTTTTGCTGTGGCTACATTGCTTGGACCTGTTACAACAAAAGCCATTGATTTTTCTCTGTTAGGCATTGTTGAGGATGTGAATCAAATCAAAAATTATGATTGGTGTAAATATGTGTTGGATAGGTTATGTGATGGTGTGAAAAGATATAAGACTTATAGTAATGCAAAGTCTTGTAGCAGTTGTACTCTTATATTGGTAATAGCGTACATGCATAGATTCCCATTCCAAGGTGTTTTGGAATCTACTGATCTACCATTGATAAAACATTGGACTATTGAGAAAATGAAATCAAGGGCTAGTAATGAACTTAAAATTGGGTGGGGAAAGTGTAAGGATCCCGCCCCGTGACGAAAGGTCAACACGTGTCCAAAGCCGGGATGGTTTCCAAACACAATGGTACAATTTAACGGAGTCGCCACACTTTGTTAATTTTAAACCCAACAAAATGAAAATGGTTAGAGATAAAAGGTTCGGAGGTCAGGTTACGGCTTGGGAAGAGTTTTACGTCACCCAAGCCGCCTCGGTCAAAACCGAGTCTCCCTTGTTAATTAACAAAAGTGCATGTGTGTGTGTGTTTTAACGGGAAATCTCTATTTTTAACTGTTTATCAATTTTAACTGAACAAGAAGGTTTTATTTGCACAAGAAACAACAGAACAAGGGGAAAAAGGGTCATTTTCCCTCCGACCCAAACCATCCGTACGGATGGGATGATCTTCCCTGGGATTTTTATAGTTTACCAAGAAACAGTCCAGTTCCAGTAAAAAACAGAGCATTCTGCCTGAACTGGACTAAACTGTTTTATTTCCAGCTTTCATTCCAACATATAAAACCTTGAATTACTTCATTCCTATGCTCAATGATCATCAAAAGGACCCCAAAACATGAATTTGGGTATGATCAAAGGCAATCATGGGAGAAAATTGGAAAAGGTGGTGATCATGGCTAAATGAGACAAAATGACCATTTGATGATTAAAGATGGATACTTTATCATCAAGATGACATTTTTATACATTATTAACCTCTTAGGGACCAAATCATTGCATAAAGATTCAATCTTTATGACCCAAAATGGGATTTCAAAGCTAAATCAAGAGGGTAAGATGATAAACACTAAGGTTTTATTATCCCACATGATTATCATTGCTAAATCGAGACAAAATCAACATAAAGATTTGGACTTTCACCACAAAAGTGGATCCTTAAGCCAAATACAACCTTGGGACAACATTATTTGACATAAAGATTTGATCTTTATGACCCCAAAGGGATTTTGAAGCTAGATCAAGGTTTGGATGATAAAGATTGAAACTTTATCATCCAAATGACCATCCTTGCTACCAATGAACAACATAATCAACCAAAACATGTACCTTTTTTTATTAAAATAGATCATTAATTTGTTATAAGTAAGAAATTTAACAAACCATGATCATCCTTAGGTTAGAACCACTTTCACACAAAGTGTGAAGGGCACCTTGAATCATCCATGGTTTGGACCATAATGTATAACAATATATATATATATATATATATATATATATATATATATATATATATATATATATATAGTGCTTGAAGGACAAGACTTTCAATAAGATTAAGATTAAAGTACTTGAAGGACAAGACTTGCAATAAGATGAAGATTAAAGTGCTTGAAGGACAAGACTTGCAATGAAATTAAGATTAAAGTGCTTGAAGGACAAGACTTGCAAGAATTAAGATTAAAGTGCTTGAAGGACAAGACTTGCAAAAATTAAGAGATGAACAACAATAATATGAACAAGCAAAAGAGATAAGATGAAGAGAAGGATGGGGGACAAGGTGGCTTCACCTATGTTTAGTTAGGCCAATCTTCCTTTCTCTTTCACTCTCAAAACACTCTATAGAACAATTTTCGCAGAGTAGCACTAACACTAATTGTTTCTCCCCCCTGGAATGATCAGCAAGGGGTTCAGTTTATAGGGGCTGATAGTGCCCAAAGTAGCCGTACGGCTCATGTTGGTGACCTTCTGGATTTTTCAATCTTTTAATTCCAGAACAGTCCCAGTGTCTATATTTTGTCTTAGTGAGGTCTTGGCCTATCAGTTTATCCCTGAATGGTGCCTAGAATTCCTCTAAGTTGGTCAAATTCAGATTGGGGTACTTACAGAGCCCCTCGGCAACGTCGCTTTTGAAGAAAGCGGGGTTGTCGATAACGCATCCCAATCCGATGGGAGGACGGCAAAGGCCGATTTGATTCCAATGGCTGGACCTAGAGGTATAGGATTCCTATGTATCCCTTTTGTAGGGAATCAAGCCTATCGTAGTTCGAAAGAGGGGTGAGAGATTTTAAGGCTACTCAAACCTATGGGCGACCGTCGAGGTCGGGTGGAGAACTTAGCGTCTCAAGCCTAAGGGCGACCATAAAAGGTCGGGTGGAGAACTTAGCATCTCAAGCCTAAGGGCGACCGTAAAAGGTCGGGTGAGGAACTTAGCGTCTCAAGCCTAAGGGTGACCGTAAAAGGTCGGGTGAGGAACTTAGCGTCTCAAGCCTAAGGGCGACCGTAAAAGGTCGGGTGAGGAACTTAGCGTCTCAAGCCTAAGGGAGACCGTAAAAGGTCGGGTGGAGAACTTAGCGTCTCAAGCCTAAGGGCGACCGTAAAAGGTCGGGTGGAGAACTTAGCGTCTCAAGCTTAAGGGTTTGGTCAACACTAACTACGAGATGGCTGACTAATGAGGATGGTCTTACGTCATTTTGGACTGCCGGGGTATGGTCAACTTGATTTTATGGGAGAGGGTTGACTAAATGGCTGGACTGCCGGTTCATGGTCAACTTGACTCTATGGGAGAGGGTTGACTAAAAGGCTGGACTTACGAAGGACTGCCGGGGCATGGTCAACTTGGCTCTATGACAGAGGGTTGACTAAATGGCTGGACTTACGAAGGACTGCCGGGCATGGTCAACTTGGCTCTATGGGAGAGGGTTGACAAAATAGATGGACTTACGAAGGACTGCCGGGGCATGGTCAACTTGGCTCTATGGGAGAGGGTTGACTAAATGGCTAGACTTACGAAGGACTGCGGGGGCATGGTCAACTTGGCTCTATGGGAGAGGGTTGACTAAATGGATGGACTTACGAAGGACTGCCGGGGCATGGTCAACTTGGCTCTATGGGAGAGGGTTGACTAAAAGGCTGGACTTACGAAGGACTGCCAGGGCATGGTCAACTTGGCTCTATGGGAGAGGGTTTACTAAACAGCTGGACTTACGAAGGACTGCCGGGGCATGGTCAACTTGGCTCTATGGCAGAGGGTTGACTAAATGGCTGGACTTACGAAGGACTGCCGGGCATGGTCAACTTGGCTCTATGGGAGAGGGTTGACTAAATAGATGGACTTACGAAGGACTGCCGAGGCATGGTCAACTTGGCTCTATGGGAGAGGGTTGACTAAATGGCTAGACTTACGAAGGACTGCGGGGGCATGGTCAACTTGGCTCTATGGGAGAGGGTTGACTAAATGGCTGGACTTACGAAGGACTGCCGGGGCAACAACAGATTTGACTATCAATGGTCAATCCTAAAGGTTTGGTCAACACTAACTACGAGATGGTTGACTAACAAGGATGGTCTTACATCATTTTGGACTGCCGGGATAACAACGGATTTGACTTTCACTCGGTCAATCCTAAAGGTTTGGTCAACACTAACTACTAGATGATTGACTAACAAGGATGGTCTTACGTCATTTTGGACTGCCGGGATAACAACGGATTTGACTTTCACTCAGTCAATCCTAAAGGTTTGGTCAACACTAACTACGAGATGGTTGACTAACAAGGATGGTCTTACGTCATTTTGGACTGCCGGGATAACAACGGATTTGACTTTCACTCAGTCAATCCTAAAGGTTTGGTCAACACTAACTACGAGATGGTTGACTAACAAGGATGGTCTTACGTCATTTTGGACCGCCAGGATAACAACGGATTTGACTTTCACTCGGTCAATCCTAAAGGTTTGGTCAACACTAACTACGAGATGGTTGACTAACAAGGATGGTCTTACATCATTTTGGACTGTCGGGATAACAACGGATTTGACTTTCACTCGGTCAATCCTAAAGGTTTGGTCAACACTAACTACGAGATGGTTGACTAACAAGGATGGTCTTACGTCATTTTGGACTGCCGGGGATAAGGGTCTCAACCTATAATGACTATTCTGAGTCAAGGTTTGACTTGGGTCAACTCTACTCTACGGGACGGTTGACACATTTTCTTGACACCGAAGAAGAGCCTAGGGGTAACCGTTAAGACACATTGTGGACGAAAGAGTCCAAAAATTTGGGAAAATCATTTTGAGAGGGGATCAAAAGCATTTTGCTTGAAACATGGTCTTTGATAAATGATGCCAAAAGGGAAAATTTCGGAAATGCTTATTCCTAAAGGCAAATCTTTTAATAAAGCATTTTAGTCAAATTTTTGATTTTAACTTAACGTGAGGTTTGTTATGCATAAAGTCCTTTGGATCTTTGTCCATTTCTTAGGAGCGATCGGGAATAAAGAACCCTTTTGCCATTGATATTGGGATAGCCCCATGTCTTTTCTCGCTATTGATGTTGGAGGTAGCCCCATGTCATTATTGGTGTCGGTGGCGGCATAGCCCCACGTCCTCGTTGTCATCGATGTCGGGGCAGCCTCATGTATTTGTGGAAGTATCCCCATGTCTTTGTGGCGGTAGCCCCATGCCCTTGTGGAGGTAGCCCCGTGCCCTTGTGGTCGTTGGTGTGGAGGTAGCCCCAATGTCATCCTTCGACCTTTAATGCTGGCGTAGGCCCAATACCATCTTTTGACCTTTGGCGTTGGCGTAGACCCAACATGACCTTTGAAGTGAGGTTAGGAACCCATCCCTTTTTTCATGACGCACCCTTTCTTTTGCCTAGGCCGCCCTTGCGGGTTTTCAACCTAGCGGGCTACTTTTTTGCGTCTTTCATGGCACACCATGTTTTTTGCCTAGGCCGCCCCTACGGGTTTTCAACCTAGCGGGCTACTTTTTTTGGTGCCTCTTCCTTTTTTATGAGTGATCCAGACGACTCGATAGAACGGGGACTTTAAAGTATTTTTTCTTGGAGGAAACATGCAAGGGAATTTTATTTGGGAGAGAGTCCCTTTATGCGGGTGAGCTCTTCAAGCAATATATCATGAAATGGGAGGAAGCCCTTGCTTGACAGAATGCAAGTGTTTAGCTCTTTCCTAAGATGTAGAGAAGAAGACTTGTCGAGACATTTGAAATTTGTCTTAGTTAATATCATCAAAATAATTGCTTTAATGGACCATATTCATTATTAGGACAAGATTACAACAAGCAATTAGCCTTAACCTGTATAAATGTTGTGATCAATCGAGATTAATGTTCGATCAATGGCAAGATCGATAAAGGGAGGTGTTTAAGGGATTGGTCCATGGCGTGACCGGGCAAAGTGTATCTATCATTGACGGGACCATGGGAGAGAGGCTTGGCTATTTTGGGAAAGCCATGGTTTGAACGTTCTTTATCATACTGTGACCGGACCCGAAGGTTGCCTACGTTCCCCTCATTTTGAGGAGCTCAGGTCGCCGTAGTTCGGCCGCGGATCGTCTTTTGTTGAAGTTGGTGCCCCTTTGAAGGATGTTGTTGCTTTGCTGATGGTGAACTCCTCGGGATGTTCTTTAAGGTGGACCCTTGCAGTGAGCTTTTGAGGCAGACTTTTTCTTCGCCAATATCCATTTCCTTTCCTCCTTTCCATTATCCATTTCTTTTCTCTCTTCTCATTTTTTTTTGAGAGAGAGAGAGAGGGAGGAGAAACATTAGCCCCAACTTGCTTTCTTGGGCATTGGTTCATTTGTAGCCTTCTGGTGGAATGTCCGTCACTTCTCACTTTGACTTTGAAGATCTGGGAAGTCCTTTGCTTGGCTGCGCACGTGCGTTCACGGTTGAATCTTGGTGGTTGAGCAACAACATCCTTGTCTTTTCATCGTCTCGGGATGCCTTTGATGTGCATCAAGAATTTGTATCGGGTTGTGTATCGGGGGTGTGTATTGGGGGAAGGTTTGCCATTAATGGTCTCTTCATGCCAATTGATCACAACATTTATTCACATCAAGATTAATTGTTTGTATTTAGCATTTTTCATTTGTGTTAGGTCCATTCGTCCTTAATGAGTCGTCATTGACTAGTATGCTTAGAAGTCAATTCATCATTTTAGGGACGTAGCAATCAATTGATAATAACAAGCAAGACAATTTCAAGAGTAAGTGCATATTGCAAATAATGTCTCAAGTCTAGAGAGAAGAGAAGGAAAATGACTCTTTTATTTAGATAACTTTATACATACATGTCCAAGTATGGACCTTTGTAAAAATAAAAAGACACAGTCTGGGACGGACTTTTGGGTGAAATTCTAGATCCTACGAGGCTGGAAGACTCATTTTTTTTTTTTTTCGGATACATTTTCTTCCTCAATTGTTGGAGGGGTCGTCGGCGGCATGTTCCATGTCTTCTACGGGGAACTCGGGTTCCATGTCATCGGAAAAGATGTCGCGAGGTCTCCATTTGGCTTGGCGTTGTAATTGCCGGATCCGTCTACTACTCATGAGTTGGGAGGGCCCTGGCCATCTCCTTTTGGTGATTTCCTTTCAAGGCGCGCAACCTTTGTGCATGACACTCGACGAGGGTACAGACCTCCATCTGATGTAGCCGCCTTTGGGCTTCCGAAGCACGGGCTTCTCCTTGTTGTTCACGTGGATGCCAATTCAGGTGTGGGCTCCTTGGTCGATGTTTCCGATGGACAGAACCGCGAAGGACTTTTAGCATATTAAACCTCAAGGTGAAATGATAACCATGATTTGAGAAAAATGCTTCATTACCGGATTAGCCTTTTAGGAAAAACTTGACCTTTTTATTTTGAGATTTTTTTTTGTTTGAAGACATACTTTTGTTTTGAATGAAAGACTCACACACATTTTTGCAAACTTTTGACAAGGCAATAATAATAATAATTTTATTAAGAAAACTGACAATGGACTCAGAATGGTCACCACATGGCATCAACCGGGGAGTCAAGATTCTAACTAAACCTAACAGACATCTTAACCGACTTTTCCTAAAGACTTATAACACATCCTAACAATGGACTCTAACTTTTTCTAAGTGGAGGTTGATGAAAAGGGTTTTGAAATTTCATCCTCTTTCGCGGCAACCACAACACCATCAATTTCACAAACCGGGGCGTTCAAGCTTTCCTTGCGCGATTAACTTCCGGATGACGCGTTTTAAAACGATGCAATCGTCGGTATCGTGCCCATGGTAATTGTGAAAGGCACACCATTCAGTTGTGTCAAGACGCCCCTTGGGGTTTGTGGGTTGGTAATTGACAAGAGGCTTCGCAAGGCCTTGCCTAACCAATTCCTCAAATACCTTGCTTATGGGCATTCCGAAATCCTCGTACCTTGTGAAGCGGGGTCTGGCTTGGCATTTGGCTTTTCTTTCATCATCGACTGAAGTGTGTTGGGGACAACAATCCTGTCTCTCAATGCAAATGGGTTCTCATTGAGTGTCCTTTCGAACTTAGCTTCCATTTGCTTTCTCTTCCCCAACGGGTGGTTGAGAGGATTTTGCGGAGGCGCGGGGGCGTAGGCATACCCGTACCCTTGGTTGCTCGCAGGGGTATGTATCGGAGGCATGTAAGGAACTTGTGGTCCAAAAGGTCTTGGATTATAGGGATGATACGGGTCACCATGGAATCTTATCGGGAAATCCGGTGGAAATCGGTTAGTGATGCATGGTCGGGTATCCACATATGATCTAAACAGTGACTGAGCCCCGGTGACTTGGTTGATGGCATTAAACCGAGAAAGGGTATTGTATTGTGAGCATGATGCTTGAGGCGTAACCGGTGTGGACGGCGGTTTGCGGGCCTTTTGAGTGGATCGTGCTTGGGGTTTTATAGGAAGTGTCTCATGGGAGATATTGGATTTGGGATGAGGAGGAGTGAGGAAGATTTGAGTGAGAGGCTCGTTATGGATGACGACGTGTTGGGGCGAAGAAATGGAGGCCTCGGCATTTTGGTGAGATGGAGGGGGCAATCTTTGGTTACAATCCGGAGGTCGGGTAGCTTCCAGCCTTACATTGTGGTTGGTCAATTTGGTGAAGGGCCCATCAGTTGTGACATCTCTTTGTCTCATCGACTCATTGAACGGGTTACGTGTTTCCTTGTGGCTCTTCGTGATGACTTCCTCCGTAGCCCCGGAGGCTTCTAGAGTTTGGAGCGGCTCTTCTTTCGTCAGGCTATCCGGGTTGTCTGCAACGTCGTTTCCCAAACTACTATCCATCAAAGCGGTCTCTCTGAGGTACTGGATCGGAGAAGTTGTAGTGACAGGGGAACTTTCTAACTCCACACGCACTAGGCGGCGACATGATGCTCTCTTCCACTTCATCTGAGCTACGGGGAAGACAAAAGGTAGCTTTAGGCTTGGGTAAACACTGAGTGAATGCTCATGCTACTGATGGGGAATGACCGCTAGGCTTAGACCTATGGGGTAAAAAGGTGGGCAGGGTCAAATGGGATCTTAAATCCATCCGAGATTCGAACGGGGGTCTACTTACAAGGTCGTAACAGACTTCTTGGATGGCAACGGGGGATCCATTCAAAGACTTGACTTCCTAGGGGACTATTCCTAGGGGTTTAGCGAGGACCTAGGGGACAACGCCTAAGGTCTTGACGGGAATCTTAACAGGGACCTAGGGACAACGCCTAAGGTCTTGACGGGAATCTTAACGGGGACCTAGGGGACAACGCCTAAGGTCTTGACGGGAATCTTAACGGGGTCTCGGAGGACAATGGGGGTCCGTCCAAAGACTTAACGGGATGACGCTTGTTAGTGAGAGAATGCAATGTGTCAAAGATAAGAAGCAAAGACGGAGTGAATTCATGCAACACGCAATTAATTAGCTGTTCAGGTTTACTTAAAACACATTTTTATTCCTAAATGGTTGGAAAAGATTCCTCTTCTTTTTCGCAACTACTCTAAATCCTGGATCAGTGGAGGCCATCACTACGCCTATAGACCCCTCGTTTTTCACCTGCCTTGCACACTCCCAAGGATGGACTATCCCGGGCGAGGGTCCTATAGGGCAAGCGGCTTCCACCGACCAAAATTAACGAACCTAGTGTCTAGTGTGTCGCAAGATTCCCAATGCGTGAGCCATTCCAATCATGATTAAGCCCCGGTTAAGGTCGAGATTCGTCTTAGGGACTTAAGGGACTTCCGGCATAACCTCATCTTTGATGAGGGCTCTCGAACCTTATCCTTGGGATTAAGGATGATTAGTATGGACCAATCATTAGGGCTTGACAACACGGTGTCACCCTATCCTTAATACATGACTTAGGTTAATTACGGTCAATATTAACGCGTAAGTCAATGACCGGGTCAAAATTGACCATGGTCACACTTGCTTTCACAAGGAGTCGTGACTCGGGCACTAACTTGGCCATGATTAACCTTAGACACGCATTAAGGATGTGGCAACGTGAGCTAGACCAAAAAACCAACCGAAGTCACGGTATTTGTGTGTCACGGACATGTGTGGTTGACTCGGCTCGGAAGGGGAGGTGGAATGGACCCGTGCGCGCTCGAAGGGAACAAGAGCGCCAATCGAGCTGCATCTGGCATCCATCCCGGGTTTAAAGGGTATTTGGAACGTGCAAGGTCAAGTGCGCGTTGTGTGAAGTCATTCTATATTCCCTTTTGAGTCAAAATAGAAATTTCAATCCGTTTTTCAATATTATGAACAAGACATGAGCAAGATATGAAGAAATATGGACAAGCATGGAATAAGCAATTTATACAAGCAATCAATCAAAGAATATGAACAAGTGAGGACCAAAACTTTGTACATGTAACAATTGTGCACAACCAAGAATTTTTGAAAGCCAAACATTATTACAAGAAGAGCAATTCATTTGAAAGCCATTTGTACAAATCAAGCTGTGCACAACCAAAAGAGGGTTTTGAAAACAAAGAAATTTTTCAAGAAGGGTTATGCACAATGAGGCTTTGAAAACCTATTTTATTTTCCCAAAAGATTGTGCATAACCAAGTTTTAAGAACCAAGTTTTGGCCAAAGAAAAGGAGGTAATGTGCACAAATAAGACTGTAAATTTGGAACCTGGACAAGCAGAAGCAAAGGGAGTGTTCAGAGTGTTGCTTCCTGCACGAAATGGTTAAATTGCAACATTCTGACCCCTACCCAAAGTAGCCGTACGGCTAAGGCAAGAGGGATGAGATTTTTTCTAGTTTTTCCAACTTCTGATCACTAAGCCCCAGTTTATTGCATTTCCAGAACAGATCCACCCAAAAAGTTCAAACAGAAACATGAAACACACGAAAGCATGCACAAGGTCAACTAACGGGGGCGGGAAGTGGACCATAATGTATAACAATATATATATATATATATATATATATATAGTGCTTGAAGGACAAGACTTTCAATAAGATTAAGATTAAAGTACTTGAAGGACAAGACTTGCAATAAGATGAAGATTAAAGTGCTTGAAGGACAAGACTTGCAATGAAATTAAGATTAAAGTGCTTGAAGGACAAGACTTGCAAGAATTAAGATTAAAGTGCTTGAAGGACAAGACTTGCAAAAATTAAGAGATGAAGAACAATAATATGAACAAACAAAAGAGATAAGATGAAGAGAAGGATGGGGGAGAAGGTGACTTCACCTATGTTTAGTTAGGCCAATCTTCCTTTCTCTTTCACTCTCAAAACACTCTCTGGAACAATTTTCGCAGAGTAGCACAAACACTAATTGTTTCTCCCCCCCTAGAATGATCAGCAAGGAGTTCAATTTATAGGGGCTGATAGTGCCCAAAGTAGCCGTACGGCTCATGTTGGCGACCTTCTGGATTTTTCAATCTTTTAATTCCAGAACAGTCCCTGTGTCCATATTTTGTCTTAGTGAGGTCTTGGCCTATCAGTTTATCCTTGAATGGTGCCTAGAATTCCTCTAAGTTGGTCAAATTCAGATTGGGGTACTTACAGCAAGTTGATTATGTTAGAGAATGTTTACCATATCAGCAAATGTGTTGGTGATGTAGTAGTTGCTGGGAAAACATTTTTGTCAATAGATGCTGTGCATTCGGTTGATGGTGAAGGTTGTGCAGAAGATATTGAAAGAGTAAGTGCCTACCCATCCTTAATTTTATGCCTGCTCATAAGTGTTTCATTGCCTGTTAGTCTAATACTTTTCTTCTTTGTAGGCTGTTAAAGAATCATGGGATATTTTTGAACAAGATATGAAAACTGCAATGAATGCTCATATTTCAAGGATTTGTACTATTCAAAGGTCAAAGAAAAAAGAGAAGGAGAATGGTTCTGAGCATCAGAAGGAGGATGATGGTAACACGGACACGTTTTGTTGGGAAATTGGGGGGGGGGATCTCCACATCCACTAGCCCATACTAGCAGTCATTAACATGGAGAAATAATTCAACACATGAAATAAAGTAATATGAAAGAACAAGAACACCAATGTTTGATAACCCAGTTCATCAACACATGACTACATCTGGGGGCACCAAGCCAGATATCATTATAATATGTAAAGATTATTACAACATAGTATATGCACTCACCTAGATCTAGCATGGCTATTCTCCATGTATAATCTCTAATACATATTATCTCACCTCCCAAAGAACACACAAATAATATGACTATGGCCGGGTTGTAGGATCACCCCCCATGGCTCTCCTAGGCCCCCGGCCCCCTCGTACACACTATTTTGTTCTCTCTTATGATATCCTAACTTTCTCCTACACACAGTAAAATACCAAATATTATGGTGTTAGTCACAATATATTTATAGGGATACAAACCTAATCCTGATCAAAAAACCAAATACACAAAATACTAAAGGCGAAGGGAGTATAATGGGATTAGGAAACTAATTCCTAAAGCATCCCAAATTGTGTGATTGCTTTCCACGTGAACAAAGGAATTAAACTCCTTTCTAAAGTCAACTTACCACTTCACGCCAAGTCTACACACCAGTTTTTGAGGTTATGAGATTCGGCCGAATGTAGTCTTTGGTTCGGCCGAATGTAGCCTTTGGTTCGACTGGACTTGTCTACTCCATCTCCGTCCCGATTTCGACTCCTCTCTCCACGGTTTTGATCTTCTCCTCGGTTTTAGCTCCAATCCTAACACGTTTGATTATGATTTGTGGGGAAGTCAAGAGTTCTTGATTATTGATACTGTTATTAAGGATCTTATTGAGAAGAAAGCTAATTTGGAGAAGGAGAAGGAGAAACAGAAGAAAGAAGGACCGTTGCCTTCTTTTCGTCTTTTATCACAATCAGAAGAAGAAGATTTTGGGTATGAAAATTTTGAATTTGAACATATGGAGGTTGAAAGTATGGAGAAACATGAGAATGATAAGGCTGCTGATAAAGGTAATGAGGCTGAGAATACTGTTGAGTATGATAAGTTTGTTGATGGAAATGAAGAAATACAAGCAGAAGAAGAAACTGAAGTTGAGTGTCAAGATTTGGAGAATGATAAGGCTGAGAAGGATGTTGACGAAGCCAATGAGGCTGAGAATGATTTTGAGCATGATAAGACTGTTGACAAAGGTAAGGAGACTGAGAATGCAGTTGAATATGAAAGATTTTTGATGGAAATGAAGAAAAAATAGCTAATGAGGAAACTCCCTTTAATGTTGAGCATGAGAAGGCTGTTGAGGGAAATGAAGAAAAACAATCTAATGAGGAACGTGCAATTGTATTGCACAATATTAATCGAATGGAGTTTCAATGTTTAGGTGTGCAGGGTAATAAACATATGACTACTGCGGCTGTTGGCCTTTTGCCTAGTATCACTGAAGATGGATATCAAGATGTCAATGATGATTTGGATCAGTTGGTTGATAAAATTAGCCAGCAAGATAGACCAATTAAATATTATAGACATGACTATGATATGGGGTGCACTTTATATTGTGGTGAACCAAATGTTGAAGTCCCCGTTTGTTCTTCATTTATGGTTAATTACAAAAAATGGATGCATAGTATGAAGGAATTTAGGAAGCATGTTGTTGATTATTGTTTCTCAAACTCACTAGTAGCAAATAATAGAGGGCAAGTTTTTTTCCACATTAAGTGTAAGTCAATAATACAACCAATTTATATTAACTTTTTAAGTTTATTTGTTCATGTTTTGCAGAAAATTTTATGGTTTCTAGACTAGTCAAACTGCCCTTGGAAAAGAAGATATTTTGAGTATGCTTGAAAATAGACTAATAAGTGGAGAAATAATTTGTTCTTGGTGTTTGCTTTTGAACCATACAGAGTATAAGAGTGGTACTATGAGGAAGTTCATGTTTGGTCTTGGTCATTGTGTAAGTTTTTTATGCTTTCTCTTCTTATATATTTATAGCTAATACTTATGCCTTTTAGTTCATATTTTTATGATTGGTGTGTCGTATTTTTATGCCTAGATCATAGTTTTTTATGCCTTCTGTTTCATAGTTCATTAGCTCTATCAATGTTTTCATTTTAGAGTTACTGGGAGAAGTTTCTTATGGAAAATGTTTCAACAGACGATGCTAGCTATGCTGCTTCAGCGATGTAAATGCTTTTAAATATTGGCTTCATGGAATTAATGTTGATGGCAAATCAATGGATCTTTCAGGAGTTAAATTGGTATGGATTCTCACATAATTTACATATTTTATTATATTATTAACAGAAGTTATTTTATTTTGTTTTGTTGCAGTTCTTTGTGCCTTTTCACATGCAATCAAGTTATCATTATACTCTATTTGTTTACAATACTGAATTAAAATCTGTTCAGTACCTTGACAATTTGCCAATGAATGATATCAAGACTAGGAACATGAAAATCCTTGCTGAAAGTCTGGTATCAAAAAGCTTTATTGTTTTGATTTTTTTTTTCTATTTTATAAAGTTATAATAATATGTTGTATTTTTCTTTTATATTTTCAGTATGCTCCAATGAGAATTTTTTTTTGGCAAGTATTAAGCATCCAAGTGCCATATCAAGGAAAACTTTTGATGCTGAATACATTCCTTGTGATTGGGTTCTTAATGAAAATAATGGAAACAATGATTGTGGTTATGTCTGAGTTGACACGCCCCCAGGTCCCGGGATCCCCTAATAGAATCTCGAACCCGGATGCGCGTGACTAACGAGAATCAAGAAACTAACAAGAAACTGGATGACAACTGTTTATAACAAACTGACATGACATATATACTCAAGAGTAAGGAGCTATACTAGCTCACAACACGAGTTCTAGATAAAAAAATTAAAACCAAACTTAGATACATACACAGCGGAAGATATACCTAGCACATATGCTGGCATTACAAGATGTCTAGAGAAAATAAGAGACAACAAGTCTACCAAAAAATACTGAGTTACATAACCCATAATACACCGTCCTCACCAAAATGTAAAAGGACACAAGCCCCAAAAGAATAACCACCTGCGTAGTAAGCTCCCTGCTATGTCGAGCCTCATTGCGCACTATCACTAGCCTTCCTTTGATCTAAGGAAAACAATTAAACAAGGAACAGGGTGAGATAAATCTCAGTAAGCTATTAGATGCAACTACATGACATGTTATCATGCAATTCAAGTAGATACTCAAGTAATCATATATCAAGTATCATCAAGTAACAAGTATATGAGAGGCTAAGCCACTCATCAAGTAGCACATAAGGCTAAACAAGCAAGTTATAAAGGATATTGCTTCCTTCCTTATTCCTCCCAAGAATACCATTGTTGTCGTAGCTTGTATTACTTTGACAATCATGATCAATAACAAGAAACTGATTATTCAGTATATATCAGAAGACCCGGTAACCAGTGTCATTCCCAAGATCAAGACTCACGAGGTGTTCAAGAGTTTAGCATTCACTTAAGTCAGGCGTATTGCTCCAACCAAGGAAGCTATGCCCTTACTATGGCCGGTAGTAAGGGGTCAAGCGCAAATACATAGGGACCCAATTATCACTTAAGCCCCAGCTCTCGCGATAAGCGTGAACCTATATATTTCCGAACAAGCAAGGAGAACCAGCTGGACTCACACAAGAATGTATAAGTAGGTATTTACTTGAACTACGGGAGAAGAACTAATCCAAAAGTAGTGGACTAGCTCAACAAGGAACATGCTTCAAGTAATCAAGAAGTCACCTTGTTATCAAGCAACTATATTCAATGTTTGCACACACACAACAAGAACATGTCTCATACAAGTTAGTGCTTGTGCATAGAACTTTCTAGTTCATTACCATACATATGTATTGGCGTCAAGTCATGTACAAGATTTTATTATCTTATATTCAAGTCTTAATCCAATTCTTTGGATATTCAAGTCATGTACAAGATTTTATTGTCTTATACTTCAAATTATAATTCCAATCTTTGGACATTCAGGCATGTATAAGAGTTATACATTTACTCTTACAAAATCCTAATCCTATTCTTAGGATGTTCAAGTCTAAAACTTTGTTCTAATCCCCCTAAGGTGCACAATCATTGGTTTCAAAACAAGTATAACACATTAGTGCTTGTTCATAGCACTTTCAAGACATAAAGAAGAGTTACTACTCTTATACTTAAGTTCTCATTTGAGTTCTATAGGTTTTCATGTTCAAGACTAAGTTCTAATGTCCCAAAAGGTATATATACACTTGCTAGGACATCTTATACTAAGGCTCTATGCCTTAGGAGGGGTAAGCTTTCATTTCAATTTAGATTCAAAACACTTTTGTTGAAACAAGGGACCGGGCGGGCGCCTACAAAGGACCGGGTGGCCACTCATTATAGCCCTTTTGAAACCAAAACTTCTGATGAAATGGGTGGGCGCTTGGTATCTATGCGGGCGGGCGCCTGGTACGATTTTCAGCAACACTCAATTTCTTTCCAGGCTTAAGAATTCTCCGTCCCAAGCGTAGGAGTAACTTTTTACTAACATATTAACATTGCTAGGAGTATACAAACATTTTCCTAACACATATTTCAAGTTCTTTCATTATTTTTACATAGAGGGTTATACTCCCTTTGTCCCAAATTTACAAGTATCACAAAAATCGCCGCAAACACAAAATTAACAAACACAAGTATCAAAAATAACATATATGAATGTTATTACAAGCAAGGGGGAGCTAATAACTTACCTAGTCAAAAATCAAAGTTACCCAAATAAATTTCTGATCGGCCTGGAACACTCTATTCAACGCCACGAATATTTATCCGGGATCGGAATCAAGAACGGAGGGATAATTAAGCTCGAGGAGTCGAGAATAGGGTAAAAACCTAACCCTAACTTTGAAACAGAGGAAACAACGTACAGAAGTTTTGAGAATGCTTTCTCAGAGAAGAAGGCAACTTGATATACTTGCAAGTTTCCAACAACGACACCTAGGCCCCTCAAGTTTCACTTTTAACAAAAAGGCCCCTAAAATCAAATTTTCACAAATGACCCAAAAGTCAAAACTAGACATTTAACCACTTTAATATTCTAAAGCAGTTAAGAATTTAACCCAAGTAAAACTAACACATAATATGCAAGTTCAAGAATTTAACAAATAAGTCAAATATTTAACGAGATTAAGGATGGGCGTTACATGAGTTGAAAGACTTCAAAGGCAAAAAGTTCAAATGTGCTGTGTTATGCAAGGTAAATTCAAATACTTTTCTTAATTTAATTAGTTATTATATGGAATAGATGGTTTTACAATTATCTTTTTTTGTTTTTCTTTTTGTAGGCGGGTGGAAGGCTCAGTCTCAGAGCTGAATACCTTGCAACATTGTTACTCTGTGATATTAACTGTGTCAAGAAAGACTTTGTTGCCTTTGTGGAAAGTTTTAGGAAGGCAAAGGTTGATGCACTCAAGGCCACCACTTGATATACAATTCAGTTTACCAGGAAAAGTACTAGGCTAACTACTAAGAACAAGAAATGATTTTTTATTTTTTTTTTTGTATTTGAGTAATAGAGGTACTAGTTTTGAATGAGAAAGGCATTTTTTATTGGTTGAACAGGCATATCATTACACATGAGAAGGCATTGTTACTAGGGAAATGATATTTCCGTTTTCGGTCTATTAATATAGCTATATTTTGTATTGGTTGAACATTGTTACTAGGAAAATGATATGATTCTTTTTTGAAATTGGACATTGTTACTAGGAAAATGAATGAGAAAGGCATTTTTTATTGGTTGAACAGGAATATCATTACACATGAGAAGGCAGTTGTTGAGAAGGCAATTTTATATTCATCAACAGGATTATCATTATACATGAACAGGAAATGTTATCTTCATCAACATGCATATTATTAAATATGAGAAGGCAGTTATTAAGAAGGCAATTTTATATTCATCAACAGGATTATCATTATACATGAACATGCAATGTTATCTTCATCAATAGGCATATTATTACAAATGAGAAGGCAGTTATTGAACAGGAAAATAAATAATAAATGAGAAGGGAGGTTTTTTAGAAATTAAATATGAAATGACTTGAGCAGTCAAAATTAATTTTGATTGAGTAGACCTTGACTTTTTTTGGTGCGTGATGATTGTCTGTGAAGTGAATGAGCTGCCAAAATTCATTTTGCCTTCCATCTATCACATTTATCCCTCTTATACATGAACAGACAAATTTAATTTTGATTTGAGTATGGTTTGACTATTTTGGCGCGTGATGATTGTCTGTGAACTGACTGTGCCGCCATTTTTCATTTTGACTTCCATCTATCACATTTAGCCATCTATCACATTAAGTCCTCTTATAATCATTTCATGCCTACATCACATTTATGATTAAACTCTTTCTATTACAACTTTTTCAATTTCTCATGTCTATTAATAGGCAAACATTTCTTATTTACTCAGTATCTCTCTCTCTCTCTCTCTGTTTTTAAAGTAAAAACGATGTATTCTTTCAGAAAAAAGAGGAATTATTTTGATTTGTCTAGTGATGAAAGCATTGATAACTGTTCGTCGGCAGCTGAGGAGAAAGAGCCCACCGATAGTGAAGAAGAAAAGCAAAAGATCCCAATGATTTTAACTGAAAAGGAATGGAAGAACTTGGACAAGCCTGAAGAGATTGATGATTTCAACACTTGGGAAAATGAAGGATGATGAAGAGATGGATGAGGAAGTGAAGGAGAATAAAAAGAAGAAGAACAAGAATAACAAAGAAGAGGAAGATGATGAAGAGGACAGTGAGGAGGAAGAGGACAACCAGGAGGAGAAAGACAGCGAGGATGAAGAAGATGAGGAATTTGAAGATGAAGATGAGGAATGATGATAATTTGTCTTTTGGTTTGGTGCTGAAATGGTGATTTTTTTTTGTTATGTTTATATATGGTGGTGCCCTGTTCTTAAAGAGTTGTTTTATATATGGTGGTGTCCTGTTCTTAAAGGGTTTTTTTTTTTGCTAATGTCTTTTATTGTAAAAATTTGTAAAAATGTATGCGCCCTTTTCTTAGAAGGGATTTTTTGGTATATAGTATATATTATAAATGTTTTTGCTTTTTATATTGTGTTTACTTTTTATATTTGTAATCATAATTTGTTTTGAGTTCTGGTGCTAGTGAAGGCCAAGATATAGGCATGTATACTAATAAAAAGGCATAACTCAGATTAATAACAGGCATATTGAAACGAATGAGAAGGCATAAAAAACAACCAGATATAACAAAAATAACAATAGGCATATTAAAAATAATGAGAAGGCATAAAATATAGATAGACAAGGGAATATTTTTCATCAAGGTCAAGGCAGAAAAACAAACCAGACATAACAAAAATAACAACAGGCATATTAAATCTATTGAGAAGGCATAAAAAATAGATAGACAAGGCAAGATTTTTCATCAAGGTCAAGGCAGAAAAACAAAGGCAAGGCATAAATTAAATGAACAACAGGCATATTATAATAAAAGACCAGGCATTAATCAAGGGTAAGACTGACTTCTCATTACATATGAGAAGTCATTTTATCAAATAAGAGAAGACACAAATCAGAATCCATAAAGAACTTGTTCTGTATTTTTGCCTTACAACAACTGAAAAATCATATCAAATGTACATTTGGTGTTTTTGAACCAAACTCATTAGTGATTGATTTTTTTCTTTCAAACTTTGTTTTTTTTTTTCTTCCTTCCTTTACAAATGGAACGAATAGGATCAATTACACCTGGTACACTTGTTGCACTACCTCCAACACTATTATTTTGACTACTTGTAGCAGCAACATCATGTTCCATTCCACATAGAAACTGTTGTATTAGAAAAGAATCTCTGTTGAAACTGTTTCCAAAATCCTTCTTGCATCACTGTTTTCATGGCAAGCTATCATTAAGTTGTTGTACTTCCTTGCCATTTGTTGATTCTAAGGTAATGAACAAATTGTTGATACTGATGTTGATGTAGTAGGCATCACTTTGTATATGCTATCCCATACTTGTGTCTTGGCCCCTTTTGTCCACCTTTTGAGAATGTATCTGGAATTTTGTTGACGTTTGACAAGTTTAGTGATTTGATGCAATGAAAACACAACCCATTGAATTGTTGACAGGTACATTCCACTATTATAATTTCATCATCCCTTGCAAAGAGAACAGTTTCAAACTTTTTTGGATTCTTCTCATGAACAACATTGTAAAATATGTTATTTTCATCAGTTTGCATAAAAAAATTTGTATGTCGCAGCAAAGGTGCGTTTTGGCTCCATCTAAAAAAATCTATATATTTTTGTAGTATAAATCTCAGCTGCATGTCTTGTGATACCACCAGGCAGTTCTATTCGTGAAAATGTGCTTGAAGATTCAAATTCCTTCCGTTGTTCTTCACTTCTCCAACATTTTATAGTCTCATTGAATATGTCAAAGAACTGAGTTAGGGATGTTTTTCTATTTTCTCTGAAACACAATGCATGGTTTGTGCTCTCACTCCTTTGAGAAGATAATATGCCAGCTGAGAAAAATCCCTACTAAGTGTTGTGCACCATTTCTCACGAAGCCCATATAGACGATTGAACCTACTATTATCAACAAGGCCATATTTTATGAGCATTGACTGCCAACAACTTTCAAACTCATTCTTATCAACACATCCCATCAAACAATGGTCAAATTCCTTTTTAAATTCTTCATCATTTTTTAGCTGTCCAAAGTGGGATATGGCATTTTGTTGAATATGCCATAGGCAAAGCCTATGCCTTGTTCTACCTTCAAAGACTTGGTAATGCAATTTGATCAAGGCCAAGGCATAAATCAAATCAACAATAGGCATATTATAATGAATGAGAAGGTATGAAAAAAAAGAATGAGAAGGCAGTCATTTACCACTAGGCATAAATCAAATCAACAACATGCATATTATAATGAATGAGAAGGCATGAAAAAAAAAATGAGAAGGCAATCATTTACCAAGTAGAATGTAGACAAACAAAGGCAAGGCAAAACATAAAACCAGACATTACCAACAACAGACATATTATAATGAATGAGAAGGCATGAAAAAAAGAATGAGAAGGTAGTCATTTACCAAGTAGAATGTAGACAAACAAAGGCAAGGCAAAACATAAAACCATGCATAACCAACAACAGGCATATTATAATGAATGAGAAGGCATGAAAAAAAGAATGAGAAGGCAGTCATTTACCAAGTAGAATGTAGACAAACAAAGGCAAGGCAAAACATAAAACCAGGCATAACCAACAACAGGCATATTATAATGAATGAGAAGGCATGAAAAAAAGAATGAGAAGACAGTCATTTATCTTTTCAATTGCATTTGACATAGCAAGGTCTTGATCAGTGAATATTGTCTTTGGTTCACTTCCTCCCATTGATTTTCTGAATTCCTCAAGTAACCAAACGAAAGTTTCTTTTTTCTCATTGGCAATGAAAGCACAACCAAACATAACAGTGTTCCAATGGTTATTTATCCTAACTATTGGAGCACAAATCAGATTGTATCTATTGGTCGTATATGTTGTATCAAATATAACAACATCTCCATACAATATGTAGTCTTCTTTCATCATATTATCTCTCCAAAATATTGTCCCAAGTCTTCCTTCATCATCAAATTTGATTTTAAAATAAAATCCTGGGTCTTGTTGGTATATATCTATAAGTCTATCCACAACATTCTGTGTATCACCCTTTTCTATTTTTTCCATTCTAATCCTTTGTACAAAATTAATGTGATCTTTCCTTATATGCCCTACATACTCTTCACCACCAGAAGCTTTTACTAGTACATTATATCCATCTGTTGGCTTTATACCAGCTTCTTCTAGTTGCTTAATGAATATACCCTTGTCTTTTGATATAGACCTTTCACTGCATTTGAGGTGATTCCAATTAGTCCTTGTCATCTCATGATTCTGTTCTGTTTCGTGGGGCACAACTTCATAACCATCCTCTTTAGGCAACAATTTTACACTCATCAGTGCTTTACAACCAGTTTTTCTTGTAGGGGCTCTCTTTCTCTTTATTTTTCTTTTGGGTTTTTGAACTTGTTCAACAGGGGACGAAAATGCAATTTCATTCACTTCCACTGGATTTTGGGGAGTGGTCTTTGCATCATTTCTAAATCTACTTTGTCCCTCACATGAGCACATGAAGTATTTTTCTAGTGCCTTGGAAGTCTTTTTTGAGACACGGATTGTTGTCATTTTACAACTGAAACCGAGTTCGTTCGCATGTCTTTTGTATAACTCAAATAATTCTTCCCATGTGCCTGCTCTAGCTCCAATCAAAGTTCTAGTTATATCCAAAGCAGGTTGCTTATTTTCAATATCTCGTGATGGAGGTGGTACTAGAATTGTAAGTTCTTGAGTTGCTGAATCTATCTCTGTTGATTGAGTAGGAATCAAATAATTTGGGGTAATTGTAAATGAAATGTTGGTTAGAAGGCAAATAAGTATGGATAAACAGGCATCCAATCACATTTTAGAAGGCAGTTTTAAAATACAAACAAAAGGCAAGGCAGTAGTGTTTAACTGAAAAGGCATATATCAAATAAAAAACAAGCATATTATAACTAATGAGAAGGCATGAAAAATGAAAGTAGCAGGCATAAAAAATGAAAGACAAGAAATACAAGGTCAAGCAGAAAAACAAAGGCAAGGCATAAATCAAATGAACAACAGACATATTATAATGAAATACCAGGCATTAATCAAGGTCAAGGCTGACAAACATAGCCAAGGCATAAACCAAATCTACAACAGGCATATTATAATAAAATATCAGGCATTAATCAAGGTCAAGGCAAAAAAACAGAGGCAAGGCATAAATCAAATGAACAACAGGCATATTATAATGAAATACCAGGCATTATTCAAGGTCAAGACAGAAAAACAGAGGCAAGGCATAAACCAAATGAACAACAAGCATATTATAATGAAATACCAGACATTAATCAAGGTCAAGGCAGAAAAACAGAGGCAAGGCATAAATCAAATCTACAACAGGCATATTATATTGAAATACCATGCATTAATCAAGTCAAGGCAGAAAAACAGAGGCAAGGCATAAACCAAATGAACAACAGGCATATTATAATGAAATACTAGGCATTAGTCAAGGTCAAGGCATAAAAACAGAGTCAAGGCACAAACCAAATGAACAACATGCATATTATAATGAAATACCATGCATTAATCAAGGTCAAGGCAGAAAAACAGAGGCAAGGCATAAATCAAATGAACAACAGGCATATTATAATTATTGAGAAGGCATATAATTAAAAATGAGAAGGCATTACACATGTGAAAGGCATAAATGATATATATAAAAGGAAATTTGAATTAAGATCTCACTTGTGGTTTGTTCTTCATCTTGTTCGTAATCCATCTCTCTTGATATTTTTCTAAGCCTGTTAATTAAAACAAATAAAAAGGCATTAGTATTAATTACAACAAATGAACAGGGATTAGTGTTAATGGATCTGGTGATCGATTAATTCATTAAAAAAGTTAATATATGTACATGAATTGATGAAAGAGGCATAAAATTAGCTGACGAGAATAGTATGATCACGGCGTCTGGATCTGTGTGTGTTTTAGTGTGTGTAATTTTGATTTTGAGTTTTAAGGTTCGATTTAATAAAAAAAATCGATAAACTGGTAACACGGTGTTTGCATCCGAGAAGATACCCGCTTTACCTTTTCCTTTTTGATTTGAGAGTCGCCGCCATGTTGTTGAACTGAACACGGACCATTGAGATTCTTGAGTTCGGGGGTTAAGTTAGGGATTGGGAAGGTCAAGGAGCACCCAATCCACCCGATCTAGGATCGGTCTTGCTTAAGTGTTTTCAATCAAATAAAGAATAAAGAATAAAGAATTAAAACAAGTAAAGCCAATAATTAATTTCTTAATTATTGGAATGTCAGATCATGTGCTTCGAGACCATCTCCATGGATTGGAAAGGCTCTAGGCTGATCCTTTTGATGGGATTACACTACTCTAAAATAAAGAATGAGATGAGAAGTAGAGATTAAAAGCGTAGGAGTTTACCTAAAGCGTTCTTGTGATTCCAATTGATGGCCTTGACTAAGGTCTTGATGATCCAAGAGTTTTATGATGACTTTGGGTTGAAAAGATGGGTTTTTGATGGTGTTTTGGTGTGAGGGAGGAGGAAAAATGGGATTATTGAGAGAGAGACTGATTAAAGAATTGTTAACCTCTTTTAGGATGACTATGAACCATTAACTAGCATTAGGGGAGTCTAGGGTTAAAATACTCTTTATTTATAGGTTTAGATTGCTTAGGGACCAAGCTAAAGAGGTGGAGAGGTTTAATTATGTAAGGAAATCAGTAGGAAACCTCCAGGAAGTCTCCTAATTCAATATTGCCCGGATTAGGAGGGTGTTGGCCAAGAAAGAGATCGGGACGGAGAAGGAAAGTGAATCAGACTCGCAGACAGAGGAGATGTCTCGTACGAGACATCAATGTCTCCTACGAGGCATCCAGTGTAAAATTACTGTTTTATCCTTGTCTAAAGTTCTGTTGTTCAGTTTAGCCCCTAACTAACGGAGTCACTCAGAAACTTAACGAATCATGTCAAAACTAACGAGTGAGGTGAGACACAAGAGTAGTGTAATCATAAATTTGAGTTCAAAATGGGGTGTCTACAGAGCCTCTCAGCGACGATACTTATGGAAGAAGTAACGTCGTTGATAGAAAAGACACCATTTAGAACTTTGGGTATGGTCGTGCTAGAAAGCTGCCTACGTATTCCTCAGAAGGAAATTAGACCAAACGTAGTTCGACTCCAAAAACACGCAAAAACGGGGGTTTAAGGAATTTTGAAATCATTTTTTTTAAAACAATACTTGCGGTAAGTAAAGTTTAGAGTTTAGAAGAATAACCCATACTGAGGAGGCAAGTTCGTTGTTCCAATTCTGAGCATATCCTTCGTTGTTGATGTCGCGGTTGACTGTATTGAAGTTGTTAGGGAATATCCTCGATCAATGCTCCTACATTGAAAGTACTGAATATTATCCTCGATCAATGCTCCTACATTGAAAGTACTGGATCCCTAGATGTTCTCGATCAAAGGCCGTCGCTGTTTGAAAGTACTGAACATGTCCTCGATCAATTCATCATTGAAAGTACTGGATGATTTGATGTAGATTTTCTAAATTTCCTCGATCAATCAGTTTATGGAGCTGATTGAAACTACTGAATATTATCCTCGATCAATGCTCCTACATTAAAAGTACTGGATGCAAAATATCTTGATTTGGTGTTGATTTGTAGACTTCTGAATATTCTCGATCAATCAGTTCATGGAGCTAAATAAAAGTACTGAATATTATCATCGATCAATGCACCTACATTGAAAGTACTGGATGCAGAATATCTGATTTTGTTGTTGTTGTAGACTTCTGAATATCCTCGATCAATCAGATTAGTTCATGGAGCTGATTGAAAGTACTGAATATTATCCTCGATCAATGCACCTATATTGAAAGTACTGGATGCTGAATCTCTTGATTTGTTGTATTGTTGTAGACTTCTGAATATCCTCGATCAATCAGATCAGTTCATGGAGCTGATTGAAAGTACTGAATATTATCCTCGATCAATGCACCTACATTGAAAGTACTGGATACAGAATCTTGATGCCGGTTCCGGACTCTGCTAAAGTTGATGTTTGAGTGTTCAGAATATCCTCGATCAATCAGTTCATGGAGCTGATTGAAAGTACTGAATATTTTCCTCGATCAATGCACCTACATTGAAAGTATTGGATTCTGAAACTCTGAATTCTATGGGGATCATTTGATCGCTCTTGGATTATTATTTTTTTAGCACGGATCGGTTTTTGTACCTGTTAATACAACAAGTAGAACCTATTCTAGCAAGCAATTTAGCTTTGATTTTATCTTTGGATTAGACTCATGCGGCAGTGACAAATTTATGTGCATGCCCGGTCGGTCAACCTTGGTGTAAGTAGTGTGAATAGTATGGATTCGCGATGGGATGCTTATTGGTGATGAACTGTATGTGTTGATTTGTGTGTGTGCGCGAGGACCTGTTTTGACAAGTTGGGACCTAAGCAGGTTTTCTGCAGAGATGATGCTACGGAGTTTCCTTGATGGTTGTCTCGAGATGATCCATCCAGATCGTTCCTTTAGTCATGTTGTGTCAAGGGAGACAACTATTTGTCTGACAACCAATGATATGCAAGCTCTAAGTAGGCTAGGCGTACTTTTGAATCACTCTAGAATTCCATGTCCGAAAGTCTTCGGTGACGGTGATGAGAAACATTATCTATTCCCCCAAGTTTATCTCATGCTTTGGTCTAAGTCAAGCCCCAAGAATCTTGCATGTTGTAGATGACTTCGTGAACAGGCTTTATGAGGCTGTTTGATTTGAAGAAGAGTGCTCTCTCGCTTGATTGATTTGAGGAAAGAGGAAGGTTGAAGAAGAAATGATTTGAAGAATGTTCTCCCTATTTTTTTTTTTTTTTTTTTTTTTTGTGACTCACCCTGATTTTTTCCTAGACCGCCCTTTCGGGTTTTCAATCTAGCGGGCATCTCTTTATATATATATATATATATATATATATATATATATATATATATGTATGTATATTTTTTTTTTAACAAAGTATGTACTCGAAGATGAATCAGAGAGAAGAGTGGTTTTGTCTCTTATTGGGGGAGAGACATGCGAGATTTTTGGGTTTGGATGTATTAGGCATTTTAGCTATCGACTTGCCTTTTGGGAAGTTGTTCCAAGCATCGACTCGGTGAGGATAACGTACTTTTTAATGAGAGTTAGAGGCGAAGAGGATAGCCCCTAGTGCGGATTTACTTTAACGAGTTCGTATATCTTGAATAGGAATTGGAAGGGGACGGAAAGAATAAAAAGCCCCTAGCCTTGATGCTTGGATTTCAAAGAGAAGTGTATGAGAAAGGAAGCCCCTAGACTCAACAGTGAACGCTACTTGGCTCAAAGTACTAAAAAGATAGTTCTACCTTTAATGGACCCTAGTATTTATTTTTGATGTCTTAAGTGTTTGTTCAATTCATTCTTGCAAGTGAATCATCTAGAAATGTCTTGACAAGTTTTGAGGAAAAGGCCTAATCATTAGTGCACTCTTCGGATTTCTTCATGAGTGATATCTACAGATGATGGAGACGGTCTTCAAGTTAGGAGTCTCACTTTTTCTTCATTTGGATTTCATCTTCATTGTAGGAGGAGATAAGGGCCCTCCTTTTTTGACTTCATTGTGTGTGATTGAAACTCCTTCTTTGTGGGGTTGTGAAAGCTTGAGGGTTTTTTTTTTTTTTACTCTCAAAGCTTAAATTGAGTAGCCCCACTTCTCTTTGGGAATGATAACGCCTTTGACTTTCTTCCATTGTGGTCCTTCGACTTTGACATGAACGCGGTGATAGTAATGTGTAGCCCCTAGGCCTTCTTCTCAAAACTTGTTTAGACGTTTCTATTATCAATTGCAAGGTTTTAAATTAATGACAATTATTGTTTGCGGATCCATTTCATAAATTAGAGAAACATTCAAAAGGTAGAACAACCTTAGAGTAGTGTATAGGAAGTGGGAATGACTTTTATTAATAACTTGAATTCAAAATTGTTGGTAGTGGTGCCCTAGGCACGTTTAATAAATGTTGTAATTGTTATCATTTATTTCATATCAATAAAGAGATGTTTTGATTATTATTGTTGTTCATGTTTACTTATAATAATCCCCGTCCCTAGTACTTGTTAAGCACTAGTATAAAGGCTAAATGATCATGGGATGATCATGTTAGATTTATGGGTACTTGTTTGGAACAAGGTACTGGACATGACCCGCTGTATGAGATTTATGTCATGGTCTATGTCGTACATATATCTCATATTAGTTATGTCATTTGAATCCTTAGACATGAAGTTATTATAGTCTTCCACTTGATGAACATTGTGTTTGACATATTCAAACGCTACCTTAACACGGTAGTTATAAAGGGTATGATTGGCATAATCAGATTCCCGTTGGGAAGAATAATAAGCTAAATGGATTTGTCCCTCCACGGAGAGATGTCAAGCTTGGGCCCCTCGAAGGAATGATGTTGATGAAATGTTCGGCCGGACTCAAATGGATTGATTGGATCAACAGCATTTGAATTATCAACATATTCGGAATCGAGAAAGTATTGAACAAGACAAGTTGACCGTTTGACCATGACTTGTGTTCAATGACATCGTGGACAAAGGGATTGTGACATATTCTAAAGGAATGCGAACTTGTATCTAGTTATGCTATTTGGGTAGGTATGACGGTTTGCTATAACCTAATCATATCTTATGGGATCATGTTTGAGCCCATTGCCAACTTAGTATAATCCTAGAGGGTCACACACACAATAGAACGAATCTTAAATAAAAGGACTGTATTGGAATTTAGGGTCGAAGGACCTCAAGGGAATTTCTGGAATTATTCTGGGCCTCCTGGTCAACCAAGCGGGCGCTTGGGTTGAACCAGGCGGGCGCCTGAATAAGCCGGAAAAGGCCTTGACCTTCTGCCCAAATGAGCGGGCGCTCGGGTGGTACCGGGCGGGCGCCTGGTCTTGCCGACAGGAAAATTTCTAATTTGATTAGGAAAGGTTTTTGGCACAAGTTACCTATTTGGAATAGGTCTTAATTGTGTATAAAAACCCCAATTCGGCCAGACCATATTTACTAGTGCTTTTGTGAGTCTCAAAGAGTTTGAGAGAGATTTTATTTTGTTCTAAGATATAATTGATTGAGGAACAAAATAACTCACAAATAAATTCCATATAGTTCTTTATTATATTGTGAAAGTGTGTTTCATAATATTGGTCTAGCAACCAAGATCAAATAAGCTCCTTTGATATTCGTTCGAAGTGTGGATACCGCTAGAGGGTGAAAATCATCATCTTCAAAGTTCGTGTTCAAGCTTTGTGATCGTGATCAAGTCTTCAAGTTTCTCCACCAAGACCGAAGAAAGGTTCATAGCCATCAAGGGTTAGTTATTCCTCTATTCATCTTGTTGTATTTGATTTAATCATATGAACGGATCCATGGCTTTGGGTTTTCTTAAAATTTTAATTACTATATTCCGCTGCGCATGTTACTTGGAAACCCAACAAAAATAGACTCGATAGTTTAGTTGACACAAACTAGAGAAGGAGGGAGATGGACTAGAATGACAGAACGACTCTTCGAGTTCATACTAAGAAATTAAAACCTATTCTATTTCTAGGGAGAAAGGGAGAGGATAGTTGTAGCCTCAAAGTGGTAAGTCTATGAATTCTTCATAAGGCTTTTTCTTTTTCACGTCTCTAGGGGAGTGGATTGGTGATGACATTCGGCGCTTCAAGTTCCTTGTTGTCAATGAGATCTTGGATCACATCCTTTAAGTGTTTACAAGAGTTGGTGTCATGGCCGGTTGCTTTATGGAACTTGCAGAAGAGGTGGTGAGCATGATGAGGGGGGAGTTCCCTTGGTGTAGTAGGAGGATTTCTTGGTGCGATCTTTCCTTTTTCTATTAGTATGTCAAAGAGTTCTTCTTGAGTGATCCCTTCTAGCTTGTTTTATTTTGCCTTTCTTTAAGAGGATGTCAAGGAGACCCTCATGAGTAACCCCTTCAAGATTATCGTAGTGCCTTGTCATTCTCATCTTAGTAAATTTGGATATATTAGGGTCACAGAGCCGCCTCTTCTTCTTGGACGTGGTTGTTTCATAAAGGGCTTCGGCCTCCTTTCTATAGCATTCCTTTTGAGCTTGCAAGCGTGCTTGAAGTGTGCTGATCTTACTCTCGTAGAACTCCTCTTGAGTTTGTAGACGGGTTTGGAATGCCTCAATCTTTTTCTTGTGACACTCGTCTTGGGCTTGTAGGCAACCGTGAAGGGTTGCGACTTCTTTCTCATAGTAATCCCCTTGGGTTTGTAAGCGGGTCATGAATTCTCCCTCCATTTTCCGCTTGAAGTCTGTGCATAGGGCAGTGGCGCCTACTTCGACCATTTGACTTACTTCTCCTTTTAGTCGGGTCTTGAGATCATGGGCCTCTTGCATAGACTTAGTATCGGACATGGTGTCGAAACGATCTAGTTGCGATTTGGACGGACCTAACGGTATAGAGATTGCGTTAAACCCAGATTAAGGTCTTAACAAGTTAGCTTTATGAGGTGTATAGGCTTAGGAGTGAGTGTAGGCTGACCAAACAGGCACAACACAGAAACTGACACGGACAGAATGAGATGTCTCGTACGAGACAAGGATGTCTCGTACTAGACATCCAGCACAAAACACAGAATTCAGCTTTTAAATCCTAATTTTGGTCGGACGGAACTTAATCTGTTTTGGGGGGTTTCTATCTAATATCCTGGAATAGTGGATTCTGTCACCCTAGAATATGAGCCCCTTATTTTTCACCTGTATTGCACTCTCCCAAACAGAAAATTTGGGCAAATGTCCCATATTCTCGTCGGAATCCACCATTCGATTTAGCCAAACCTAAGCAATTCCGTAATTGTTTTGCACTTTGTTAAACAACGCCTTTTATACAATCAAACCTTATGAATTCTTGTTAAGGGACAACCGAAAGGGACTTTGTCAAATGCAGGATCTTGATGGTGAGAGAGAGTAGACTCGAATCCTCGTAGAAAAAATCTCATCTCACCATTGCAACCCTTTGTTCAACAATTTTCCGAAGGGACATTCGTCAAGAATTCATGAAGGGAGGATTATAGATTGTATGAAAAGTGTTGTCTTAGGCAAAGATTAAAACAATCCTAAGAATCAAACCGACCGGTCACAAGGAGTGTCCTATTGACTAGTATGTATGCATGAGGTTGATGCAGGGCTTACGGCTAAGGCTCCCCATGAACCCAGTTTAGGAGCGTGTCACGGAGTGGGTACACCATCTTTGGAGAGACCGGCGAGTGCCACTCGTAGAGTGGGGGTGCTGACCGACATCCGTCCTCCGATTGGGACCCGAGTTTATAGGGTATGCAGTGCAATTAATCTACATGCGTGCACGTGTGTGAGAGTCAAGTTCTAGGTGTCAAAGGAAAAATAGAGAGTTTTTTTTTTTTTTTTTTTTTTTTTTGAAAGCGAGTAAAAGATTGACCGGACCACAGTGGTTGCCTACGTTTCCCTCAATCTACAAAAAAAGAAAGACTCAGGTCAACGTAGTTCGAGTTTGCAAAAGATTTTTTGAGAAGAGAAGGAGCACGTAAGCACGTAGGAGCACATAGAAGAGAGGGATAGAAGTACTCAGAGTGCTTGCATAACCCATTAATGTGTGCAAAATAAACTAAGGAATGAGTGCAGTAGTCATCCCTAATTTATTCATTTTTTATACTCCGCTGTAAAAGATGTTAGCGCAAAAACAATACATGTATATAACATAAATCATTTATTGCACATATGAGGACGGAGTAAAAACAAGTAAAGAAAATATTTTTTTTTTATGGGGTGCGGCAACCCAAAAGAAACAAATTGCAAAACCCTACTGACACAGCCGCAATTCAAAAAGGGATTTTTTTTAAGTCCAGGGACTGATCTGCAGTTTTCTGGAAATTTAGGGACTGTTCTGCAGTTTTGAAGTGCAGGGACTGTTCTGCAAATACTTGGTGGAGAAAAGATGCCTCGAGGGATTTGATGTCTCGTACGAGATATCTCTCCCGAAACCCATATTCAAGACAGAACATATTAAAAAAAGAGCAGTCCGAAAATTCACAGAAAATTTCAGAAAAAAATATATTTTTAGCAGAAAATACAGAGATTAAAACCACCTAATTTGTACGCAAGTCTAACCCACTTAAGTTTGTCGCCAGCGGAGTCGCCACTGTTTGCATCCGAGAAGATACCCGCTTTACCTTTTCCTTTTTGATTTGAGAGTCGCCACCATGTTGTTGAACGGAACATGGACCGTTGAGATTCTTGAGTTCGGGGGTTAAGTTATGGATGTGGAAGGTCAAGGAGCACCCAATCCACCCGATCTAGGATCGGTCTTGCATAGGTGTTTTTAATCAAATAAAGAATAAACAATTAAAACAAGTAAGGCCAATAATTAATTTCTTAATTATTGGAATGTCGGATCATGTGCTTCGAGACCATCTCCATGGATTGGAGAGGCTCTAGGCTGATCATTTTGATGGGATTACACTACTCTAAAACAAAGAATGAGATGAGAAGTAGAGATTAAAAGCGTAGGAGTTTACCTAAAGCGTTCTTGAGATTCCAATTGATGGCCTTGACTAAGGCCTTGATGATTCAAGAGTTTTATGATGACTTTGGCTTGAAAAGATGGGTTTTTGATAGTGTTTTGGTGTGAGGGAGGAGGAAAAACGGGATTATTGAGAGAGAGACTGATTAAAGAATTGTTAACCTCTTTTTGGATGACTAGGAAACATTAACTAGTATTAGGGGAGTCTAGGGTTAAAAGACTCTTTATTTATAGGTTTAGATTGCTTAGGGACCAAGCCAAGGAGGTGGAGAGGTTTAATTAGGTAAGGAAATCAGTAGGAAACCTCCAGGAAGTCTCTTAATTCAATATTGTCCGGATTAGGAGGGTGTTGGCCAAGAAAAAGATCGGGATGGAGAAGGAAAGTGAATCAGACTCGCAGACAGAGGAGATGTCTCGTACGAGACATCAATGTCTCGTACGAGGCATCCAGTGTAAAATTACTGTTTTATCCTGGTCTAAAGTTTTGTTGTTCAGTTTAGCCCTTAACTAACGGAGTCAGTCAAAAACTTAACGAAACATGTCAAAACTAACGAGTTTTCATCAAAACACGAAGGCGAGGCACAAGAGTAGTGTAATCCAAATTTGAGTTCAAAATGGGGTGTCTACACACGGTCTATATAGGAACGCTTATATAAGAGCCGAATTAGGAACGCGTTCTACACTAAGCGTTAGTGTAGAATGCGTTCTACATAAGAACAACTCTTTAAACAAACCCAATTAATATCAGTTGTGTTAATTTGACACTTCCATATTACATCCTTGATATTTCTGCATATTGTTTTCTTGATTTTGGTATATTTTAAGAGACGTATCCTTTAGTTATTTCCTGATTGTGCACAAAAAAAAGTGAGAGGGGTTTGGTCAGTTTGAATATGTTTTGTTTATTTTGTTTCTATGGGCCCATCTTAGCTATTTTTTTGGGTTTTATAGGAATAGAATTAAGGAGTCCAAATTACTGACATTTGCAGGTACATATATACTATTATACTTCCCAAGTCCCGGTTTAAGGTTATTAGTTTGACTTTGCACGCTTATTAATGAATCAAAGCAAACTTGAGTCAAGAATAATAGTGGGTGGAGGATATAATTGTCTTTTTATAGAGCAAGTGGGTGAAAAGTAGATGGGTAAGTGATGAGCTTTTTGTAATATATGAACTTTATGAGGACATAAATGTCCAAAACACTATTCATCATTTGCTATTTAAAGAATAAAGCAATTAAAACCCTTAAATTGGGACATATCAAAAAGGAAAGATAAAAACCTTAAACTGAGAAGGAGGGAGTAGTAAAACCAATAAAGCATACTCCTAAATTAGCTACTAACTAGGTTTGACATGATCGATTGAGGGCGAATTGTTGTTTCTACCAATTAAGTTGACATGATTTATAGATGGCCGTTGGTATACAGAGGTTTCATTTGCATGAAATAAATACTTGTGAGGGTGGTGATCGAGTGCATGGGAGATAAAGATAAATTAAAGTGGTAAATATAATTAAGGATGTAGTAAATCAGGCCCAAGAGATAGCAGATAATAACGAACCAAAATCAACAAGTAAGAACACAGATTTTATGTGGTTCACCAACAACCTATTGACTACGTCCACGGGCAAAGGGAAACCGGATATTATTAATATGGCTGCAGAAACAATTACAAGAAAATAAATCTGACGATCACACTAATCTATCTTGCATGAATTTTGATCACAAAATTCCTAACTGTGCAAACCCTAAATCTAGAATTATTGATCTCTAATTTACTCTCTATGTTATGAATCACACGGAGGCTACTAGTTTATGACTAGTATTTATATTGCTGGAGACCTAAACTATAAGACAGAATGAGTCCTTAATTAAATCCCAAAAGGATTCAATTACTTTCCTTTTTCTTCTCAAATTTGACTTATTCAAAGTCACACTCTAACAATCTCCACCTTGACTTTGAATCTCCTTTCTAATAATTCAGATGCACGAACTACCGACATAGACTCCACCTTGAGCCACATCCTTTGTACCAAAAACAGATTTCTCCACCTTTGCCTCAGTCTGTCTTTTGTCAAAGACACTAGATTTGTCCTCCGGACAACCAGATTTTTCGCTAGCCTCGATGTATCTTCAAGACACTCAAACCATGATAGAAAAAACCGGTGTGTTTTGATCTTCTAGCCGTGGCTTGCCCAATTCACTCCTGCCTAGAGTAAAACACTGCTCCACCTTCTTGTCAACACCCCCACCCATCTCAGAACCTTGGAGGATATACAAGTAACCTTTTCTCTCACCCTTCAGAATTACATCTGAACCATTGTAGACATCCAGAACTCCACCTTCACTTTTGAAACTGTATCCCTTCTTGTCCAACCGACTAAGCGATATCAGATTCTTTGATACTTTTGGAATATGTCTCACATTTTTCAATGTGAGAAATTTATCACCCGAAGTTCTCACCTTTACGGAGCCCATGCCAATTACCTGACAGACAGATCCATTAGCCGTATAATACGGTCTCCATCCTTCTGCTTGTACGTGGTAAACTGCTCCTTGCGCGAACACATGTGATAAGACGCACCCAAATATAGAACCCATGTAACTTCCTTGCACGCTTCTTCTTCAGTCACTAGGGCATAATCACCATCCTCATCCAGATTATTACTGCTTGCAGCTGCAGCATTCGACTCAGAATTCCTCAGATGCGGAGTCAGATGTATAACTCTGAAATCTAACCAGATTATTGCCTCTAGCAATACAGATTTTGTATCTACTTCTAGATCACTAGAATAGACTACACCAGATGTTAGATCTTTAGATTCACTAGTACAGAATTGGCCTTGGATAGCGCTTGTTTTTTAGCTTGGATAGCGCATAAAAGCGCTATGTAAGCGACCTCTATCTAAGCTTACATAGCGCTTTATATACGCTATCTAAGCGGAGCACCTAACATAGCGCATATCTTATATAGTGCCTCCATAAGAGCTATCTTACCTATTCATTCATTTTCAGAAATTAACTTGCGTAGCACTTATATAGCGCATAAAAAAGCGCTATCTAAGGCTATTTTTTCAATCTTTTTTTTTCCATGCTGCACCTTTTCAAATTATATAAATTATAACCAAAAAATCAAATTAAACAATAATTAATATGAACTAACAAACATTTCATTGAACAATAACAATCACCTTTCATTACATACACCAACAATAATTCTTACAATCATCCACGAGAGCTATAATTTAACAAGAGTTAAAGATCTTTGTTCTCGATCATCAATAATATAGTTAATCTTACAATCAATAATAGTTAGAACTAAAATTCTTTGTAATACATATTTTCTACTACTTCCCTGCCATCTTTTCCTTAAGAAATCCGTTATACAAGTATCCTGCCCAATTAACCTGAAAAATGCCCAATTAACCTGAAACGAAGATAGGACATTAGATTAGCCACTCTAAAAGACGCACAAGAGAAATGATGGACGTTCATATTGAGATGACATTACTGTGCTATCTACATTTTTTCCCCAAAATCATGACATCTGCTAAAGCCAGTGGAGTGACATAAGAGATATGTTGGAACTATGTTTACTAGATGAGTGAATGATTTTTACATGAGACTTAGGAAAGGAGTTCCCCAAAGCAACGCCTTCTTCACCAATCTCATTGTCTTGTGCAAATCTCTAAGGTGACTCCATTTTGGATCCCTTCGTAAACCTGAAAAGAAAACAAGAGTGTAATGAAGAAAATCTGATTAATTTCTTGAAATATGAAGAAAATTACCATATAATAATTTGTCATGCTCCCGTTTAAAGCAAATTACCGTATAGTAATTTTTCATGCTCCCGTTTAAAGCAAAGAATCGAGCAACAGCGAATGCAATATCTTCTGCTAATCTTTGTGATGGTGGATCACCAAAGACTCTGTATCTGTAATCACATACATCATACACCACTCAATCTGATCAGGTCAAACTCAAGTCAACCAAACCAAAAGAGAAAGAACTCTGACATATATAATACTCACTAAGCAGTCCAATTCTCAGTCTATAGAGTAGGCTTGTTAGGACTATTCTGGCCCTTAAACGTTTCTGCACAATGCCTTCCATTGCGTGTATTGATCTAGACACAAAACCAAGTACCTTAGCAAGAATTTTACGACAAAAATATTAAATTTTCCTATTTTTTAGCGAATTTTAATGTTTTGTTCTGAGTCATGAAATAAGGAAAATGAATGAAATGAACTTACAACGTTAGGAGGGGCGTCTTCTTGCTTGCACATAACCCATGGGATCTCGTTGTATAGACCCATAGCCATATCTGCTGCCCATTTGATGTACTTAAGTCCCATTTCTCTGTACGAGCGTTGGACATGGTTGTATTCGTTCTCAATCTGTAAAGTACAGAACAAAAAATACTCAAATTTATGATCAATAATTAAAGTTTTTAAAAAGATATTAGATGTTCAGTTCACACGGACTAGCTAGAAAATACAGGAAAGTACATGTGCCAAGATGATGGGGACTCCTTGTGGTGCAAATAATTTGTTCTCCTTCATCAAGTTTTCGATCTTTTCGCTGAATTGTTTCATATGATTCTGCAATGAAACTACAAATCGTCTTTCATATTTAACATCTATTTTCTTTCGCTATGCAAAAATATACATAAGAAAGAAGGGTAAATGATAATAATCACCATGAATGGCTTATTGTATGAACGGAACGTGATGTTGGGAACCTCTCGTAGCCAAAAAGGGAGTCCACTGCTCATGACAAAATAAAAGAAAAAACAGAGAAAAACAAACTTAAGAATCTAGCTAGAGAGAATTTGGTTAAATAAAAAAGAAAAAAATAAAACTTAAAATTGAGTACCCGAGATTCCATTCAGCTTGGATGAACGGTCCAATTCGAAGGATTGCATACATATCATTCTCATCAATCAGTTTGATGAATTTTACCAAATCGTTGTTTCTTAAAAATTATACTGCACATCATAATCAGTTTGATGATTTTTTTTTTGCATATCAAGTGTGTTCAATGTGAATTATCTTCATACGGTACCCACACACAACAAAAAACCAAAAACAAAATATCATATCAACTCATCAAATCAAATTGATGGAATGCAAGGCAATGTAACAGTTTAAATGCAAAATAACAAGTAAACTAACCATCATAATCAGGAATTACAGCTAGTCAACAACATAGGCATATATATACATTGCCCATTGATATGGTCAGTCTAGGGTGTGTTTGTGTGTGTGAGTGCACCAACTCATCTAAACAGTAGGGGAAATGAAACTTAACTAGTAAATAAGACATCATGTAACTTTAGCGGAAAAGGTGTAAATGACAATTTAATGTACTAGTTTCTGTAAGTTCATACAATTAAGTCTACAATACAAAGTTAAAATTACACTTTAAGAAGAACAATTGCTAGACCAAAATATATGTAAATGCAACATAATAGAATTTGAACTTTTGCAGACACGAAATAGACTAAGTAGACACCAATTTGAATAATAATGGCAAAGCACACTCCACATCAAACAATCCCTAGCAAGTTTAAATTAGCAAAAAGCTAACACAGATTTCAATTCTACCCTCCGTCCCAAACTGAAATTTTGTTCTTGAATTTTAATCTTAACGTAGGGAAGGGAGTAACTATCACAGTGGTGATTGTCAGATTAAACTCAAATTTACCAATTATACTCGCTCAAAATCAAATTAAACAAGACCTAGTTACCCAATGTCAGATTACACGTCGAAGAGACAAAGGGTCGAACATAATCGAAAATTGCTTTATTAAATATTAAAAAATCATAATAGGGGAACTTTATGACATACCTGGAGAATGAAATCGACTAGCTCATGGCGTTTGGAGGAAATAGAGGGCTAGATACTATCCTATTATAGAACAATTTACATACTAATTTACACTTCAGTTTCTCATCAAGCAAGGGGTAACGCAGTAGCCTGCATGTACAATTATCACTGACCTTGAACTGAGAATGAAACGGATGATGATACCCCTAACTGCTGAATCCAAGATTTGGTGCAGCAATAGCTCCTCCATTTACTTTTGCAGTTGAGTCGCCCATTTTTGTTCTCTCTTCTTCCTCAGCAGCTTGAGCAACATCTTCTCCCCAATTTCATTCTTCCACCTGTTGATAAATTGGATCAAATACCAGCAACAATTACCAGAGGATCCCCATCATCATCCTCATCATCATCCTCACCAGCTCCAGCTCCTTCCATCCCCATTATCCCAGTATTTTCATTTAACACAATTTGCAAATCATCGTCACTATCACTATCCCAATCATCCCCTTCCCCTTCACCACCACCGCCCCCATCCCGGTTAAAAACCCTCAGTTCCTGTATTACTCTCAAGATTCTCTAAAAATCCATCCTTATCATCCCTCTCCTTGACAATAATATCAATCCCAGACTTATCCATGAAATTCGGATCCTCAAACCCCTTCTCAGGAACCTTACCCAAATCATTACTCCCCAAAACCCTAGCTTGCGAACCTGAATTATCCTCCCAAAACTTTCCATCTAAATTAGCGTCATCTTCCTGCCCTCTATTTGAATTCCGAGGCAAAACAGAACTCCCGGGGCTATCAACTGACGCCTTTTGACTCTGAAATGATATTTTGAAATTGGATTGATTAGAATTGGTAGGAGCTCCATAGAGAATCTCCTCATCGTCGCTGTTAATATTTAGATCCATCGGACGACCAGAGGTGGTGGCAGTCATCGCTTTGGATTGTATCGGAGGGGGCAGAGAAGTATACTGCGCCGTGAGATGTTTGAAGACATGGGGAGATTTTAGAGAGGGAATTTATCAAGCCTTTGATAGCGCTTTATTTGATAAAAAAGAAAAAAAACATCAAACCCGAGAAAGAAATAAAAAAAATTTATAAAACGCTTACTACGATAGCGGTTCCCTATGCGCTATCTAAGATGATTCCTAACATTGCGTTTATTGTGTATGCGCTATAGTAGTTTTTTTTTTTGCATTTGACTTGATCAGTTATAGTGGATGCGCTATCTTAGGGTACCTCTTAGATAGCGTTTCCTAAAAACGCTATCTAAGCTGTGTTTCCTAAGCTTAAATCTGTACTAGTGATTATACCAGATAGCTAAACAAATTATCACAAAACCCTAGCTTCAGATCTCCGTCTTCAGATGCAGATACCAGACATTAGAATGTTCCAGATGCGTTTGGTACTTAGTCGCACGCCTACTAAATTAGACCTAAACTCGGCCACTAATAATGTAATTAGGGTAAGTCAGGGTCGATCGACGAAGAACAGTGATTATTTGCGTACTAGTCACTTAACCAGATTGGGGGTTTAAATTGTTGTTATTATATCCTAAGAACGGAAAAATAAACTAAGATGATTAAAACAATGATGTAAAAGTACTTCAAATTTGATACTATCCCCGGCTTTTAATTCTAATATCACTGATAATTCTTTTCTCCGTTAATCTTATTCACTTGATCACGAGATGTATTTCAATCTCTATCTCTTCTTTCAAATTAGTTACTAGCAGTGGCACACTCACTAGAAACCCTAATTAAAATTAAATCTAGACTGGCACAGAAAAGATCTAAAGATTAATTGATGATGTTTTAAGAGACTAAGATCAAGAACGCTTTCTAACGTTAATTAGATAATCGTTAAATCTTGCCTACTTCTCGAACTGCTATGGCACATACACAATTCGTGAAGATGCTACGGTGATAAACCTAAATATCAATCTAAATCAATACAAACAAGATTATGAATAAGAATTAATTTGGAAAAATAAATACCTCAATAGAAATTAAAATCCGAATCAAGATCTCAAATCCAAAGTAATGGAGTTTAGTTCTCCATGGAAGAGTTCAAAAGCTCAGAGAAAAGAGAAAAGAATGATCTCCCCATTCAAAAAGGAGAGAGACCTAATCTAAAATATGATAAGAGGTTTAAATACCTATTACTAATACAAGTTCAAAAAGGAAAAGAATAAAAGAAAATAAAATAAATAATTTAATTAAGTCGGATTCCGCTACGTAACAAGATCCGCCCACTAGTCCGACACGGACTGTGGTGTCCGTCTGCTCCTCCACACGTGCTCCTCCACACGTACTAATGAGTTTTTGTGGTAAGGAGTCCAACTCGGACTCCCATGTCCTGCTTATCACACGTACTGATGCTTTTTCCATTTTTTTCTTCTTATTTAATGGTTGACCGCTCCTCCGTCTTTATGGTTGACTTTGACTTTCTTTGACATCTTGAGACATAAACTTTGACATCATAGAAGATTTCATTCGGATAGAAATATAAAAAGACTAAAATACCCCCAAATTATAATAAAGCCCTATAATTACATATTTGCCCCAAAATACATCAAAACTAATCTAAATTACATAAAAATCACAATTTAAGTTCATAGAAACCTAGGAAATAATGGTATATAATCTGTCCCATCAGCGTTCTTGGATCATCAACGAACACCAGATGAACTTTTAGATTCAGATCTACCAGATTTGCTATTGCTAGCACAAATGAGCAATCACTGACTGCTATCAGATTTATTGATTCTCGATCCTCTACAATGAAGAGTTTCAGAATAACCAGGAAAATCCCAAACTCAAATATGTCAGAGGCAACAAAATACAATACCAGATGTGTCCAACCTAGACAACCAGATTTCTGCACGGACCCTGCATGGGGACTGCACGTGCGATGCATGAAAACTGCACACGATCTGCACATCCAATGCACAATCTTTTACCATAAATAATACCCGTTCTTCCCATCAAACTTGTCGATCTTCTGGTCCATCCCGGAATCCATCTCTTTTACTGCAGCGGAATACCCTGATCTTTCTTGACTAACCAGGCTCTGATATTACTTGTTAGTAAGATCACAGATTTTACGTGGTTCACCAACAACCTATTGGCTACGTCCACGGGTAAAAGGAAATTAGATATTATTAATATGGCTAGAGAAACAATTACAAGAAGATAAATCTGACAATCACACTAATCTATATTGCACGAATTTTGATCACAAAATTCCTAACTATGCAAACCTAGATCTAGAATTATTGATCTCTAATTTACTCTCAATGTTATGAATCACACGGAGGCTACTATTTTATGACTAGTATTTATAATGCTAGAGACCTAAGCCATGATATAGTAAATGGTTACATAGATGCATGCTTCCGCATCGAAAAGGATAATTAAATATCGCAGTATGGACATACATTTAAAGTAACTGCTGTTAAATGGAATAGTTCCAAATAAATACACACTAAATAATTCTACGAATAAAATTGAGTATTTAGTTGCATGAGTTGTAAATAAGGAGTTGCTTGAACAAAGATGATATTAGTAAAACTAGAAATAATTTCTAGTACCACTAATCCTATGGACCTTTATTGTGAAATAATGGTTATTGCACAAGCTAAGGTACCAAGGACTCATCAATGATCCAAACACACAGTCAGACGTTTGCATCTCTACGAGAAATCGTTGATATGGGAGATGTCAAAATATGCAAAGTACCTTATGATGATAACAAGGATAATCTTCTTACATAAGATCTTCCATGTGCTGTTATGATAGTCATAAGCTAATCTCAATGGTATTGGATACATATTTATTGGGCCTAGTGCAAGTGGGAGATTATGCCCTAGGCCCTTGAGAAAGTCCTTACGTTATATCATGTTCTCATTTGTTATAGAGATAACAACTTGGATTATTATATATTTTGCATGTTTTTTATAATAATCCCCGTCCCTAGTAATTATGAAGAACTAGTATAAGTTTAATTGATGATCATGTGATGATCATGTGTATGTGATACAAATTAAACTTATGGGTACTTGTTGGTGAACAAGTACTGGACATGACCCACTATGAGATTTATGTCATGGTCAAATGTCATAATTAAATCTCATTTAGTTATATCATTGGAATCCTTAGACCTGAGATTATCATCGTCTTCCATATGATTAACGTTGTGTTTGACGTACTCAAACGCTACCCTTAACCTGGTGGTTATAAAGGCTACGATTGGCACAATCGGATTCTTGTAGGGAAGAATGATAAGTCAAGATGGGATGTTGTCCCTCTTTATCTCAAAGAGAGATATCTGCTTGGCCACTCGAGAGTGAGATTGATGAAATGCGTGGCCACGCTTAATTGAATTGATGTGTTCAATGTCATTTGCTCATATCAATCTACTCAGGATCGAGAAAGCATTGGACACTTAAGTTGACTTAGACCGTGGCTTATGTTCAATATGATATCGCGTGACAAAAGGATCATGGTATGTTCTATGAGGATAAACGAACTTCATTAAGTTATATTAATTGGGTAGTCATGATGGCTTGCTAGAGTCCGCTTATGATTTATGGGTTTGACCTTGGTCGGACTCATTGCCAACATAATATAATCATATGGGGGCACACACAAAAGAACGAATTTACAAAAAGGGTTAAAATTGGAATTTCGGAAAAGGGTGTAAAATCGGACCAAGGGAGGGTCTGGTCGGACCTCCTAATACACCCGACCGGACCTTTGTGATTTCGGGCTTGGTTTTTCCTAATTCGTTTTTGACGGGTTTTTGGCCTATTTCTCCTAAAGTGTTTAGGTTTAATAAGTATAAATACCCCTCTCTTAACCCTAATCTGTATGAGTAATTATTGGTAGCCTTTATATGTTTTAGAAACATATTCTTGAGTTTTGATTGAGAATCAAAAGCTCAAGAACACCAATTAATTTATATAACCTTTTGATATAAAGAGTTTCTATTGGATCTAGCAGTCCAGATCTAGAATTGTTTTAGATATTCATTTGCGTATGGATACACATAGAGGATGCTTGATTTAGCATCTCAAGTTCGTGTTCGTGTGATCGTGATCCGAAGAACGCGAAGAACGAGGAGATCAAATCTAAAGCTTGAAGATTTAAAGATCCAAGATTTTAAATGCACAACAACGGTTAGTATTCTAAATTCATTCTCCTATTAATTTAATCATCATGAATGGATCCATGGGCTCTAGGGTTTTTTTGAATTTTCTATTGCCATTTCCGCTGTGCATGGTGCCTCAAAACCCAACATAACCCCCCCCCCACCAAGATTAACATTCTTCACTCCAACACTCAATCATCACACAAATCACTCTCTCTTCATATGTGAGTTATAGAGTCACATATTTAACTGAGTTAACGAAATTGGTTAAATATTTAACTGAATTAATGGATTCAGTCAGATAATTCGATGGAATTCTCACGGCATCTGTTAGAAGACAGAATCATCTTGTTTCATAAGTCTTTTTCGAAGTCTGGAAGTGTCAAACACAGTTATGTTCGCCGAAGTCCTTGATTTGATGTGGTTCTATCATGGACTGTAAAGTCGTTTCATCTTGAGAGAAGATTGCCACAGAACCATTAGCACCAGTGCGGGGCAAATCTTCTTGCGGAGATTGTGTCCAACACAAGACTCGACTTCATTTATTGCCCGGTTTGATTTAATTTCCATATTTCTAGTTTATCCTAATTTCCTGCCCCGTGAAAATTATTTTTGTTCATTTATTATATTTTTCATTATCAATAAATTCAAGAAAACCACTGTCATTATTGTTATACAATTTTCCTAACAGTATTTAATCAAACGGTTATGCTTGGTTCTCACGGTTCTCATTTTAAATGGTTCTCATTGAAGCGCGACCATATATATATATAGGGTCATGCTCTTATGAAAACTCAATTACATGAGAACCATGAGAACCAATGATAGTCATTGGATTAGACACAAATCAAGGGTTTAGATTACTTTTTTAGTTTAAAACTTCGGTGGCATTCTTGTAATTAGGTTGACAAACAAAGGGAAGGGCAAAATACCATGTGTGTTCCAGAATTTGCCACGTCATCACCCAAAATTTCCCTAAATTTTCAAAATTAAATCTCATTAATTATAAATCGAAAAAATAATCCGAGAACACTGATTTTTTTGTCTCGACGAGACGAATCAAACTACATCCCTGAAGATAGGGTTTTGAAAAAATAATATTGAACAACGTCAAATTTTTAAAATACGCTTAGATACAATAGGTGTTTGCCTATTGTATCTAATTGGATTGTTATGAACATTTTATTGGATACAAATGACTATTTAGCTATTGTATTGATATTGGATACAAATAGCTATTTAGCTATTGTATCTAACAGAAATGTGTCAATATTGCTGTTGGACATAATAGGCGTTTTCCTATTGTATCTAACTGAATTGTTATGAACAATGTATTGGATACGATAGCTATTTAGCTATTGTATCTATATAGCAATGTGTCAACATTGATGTTGGATACAATAGGTGTTTGCTATTGTATTTAAATGTATTGATATGAATATCGCATTGCATACAACAGGGGAGGAGCTAGTGTAGCCAATAACAATGTGTATGAAAATTGCTGTTAGATACAAATAGTTATTTAGCTATTGTATCTAACAGCAATGTGTCAACATTGTTGTTGGTTACAATAGGTGTTTGCCTATTATATCTAACGGAATTGTTATGAACATTGTATTGGATACAAATGGCTATTTAGCTATTGTATCTAACAGAAATGTGTCAACATTGCTGTTGGATACAATAGGTGTTTGCCTATTGTATCTAACGGAATTGTTATGAACATTGTATTGGATACAAATGGCTATTTAGCTATTGTATTTAACAGCAATGTGTCAATATTGCTGTTGGATACATTAGGTGTTTGCCTATTGTATCTAACTAAATTGTTATGAACATTATATTGGATACAAATAGTTATTTAGCTATTGTATCTAACAGCAATGTGTCAACATTGCTGTTGGATACAATAGGTCTTTGCCTATTGTATCTAACTGAATTGCTATGAACATTGTTGTTGGATTCAAATAGCTATTTAGCTATTGTATCTAACAGTAATGTGTCAACATTGCTGTTGGATACAATAGGTGTTTGCCTATTTTATCTAACTGAATTGTTATGAACATTGATGTTGGATACAAATAGCTATTTAGCTATTGTATCTAACAGCAATGTGCAACATTGCTGTTAGATACAATAGGTGTTTGCCTATTGTATCTAACTGAATTGTTATGAACATTGTATTTGATACAAATAGCCATTTAGCTATTGTATCTAACAGCAATGTGTCAACATTGTATTGGATACAATTGGTGTTTGCCTATTGTATCCAACAACAATGTTGATACATTGCTGTTAGATACAATAGCTAAATAGCTATTGTGTCCAATACAATGTTTATAACAATTCAGTTAGATACAATAGGTAAACACCTATTGTATCCAACAGCAATGTTGACACATTGCTGTTAGATACAATAGCTAAATAGCTATTTGTATCCAACAACAATGTTCATAACAATTCAGTTAGATACAATAGGCAAACACCTATTGTATCCAACAGCAATGTTGACACATTGCTGTTAGATACAATAGCTAAATAGCCATTTGTATACAATACAATGTTCATAACAATGCAGTTAGATACAATAGGCAAACACATATTGTATCTAAGCGTATTTTAAAATTAGACGTTGTTCAATATTATTTTTTCAAAACCCTATCTTCAGGGATGTAGTTTGATTCGTCTCGTCGAGACAAAAACATCAGTGTTCTCGGATTATTTTTTCGATTTGTAGTTAATGAGATATTTTTTCAATATTATTTTTTCATACCTATATATATATATATATATATATATATATATATATATATAGATATGAATAAATAATATTGTATCCAATACAATGTTTATAACAATTCAGTTAGATACAATAGGTAAACACCTATTGTATCCAACAGCAATGTTGACACATTGCTGTTAGATACAATAGCTAAATAGCTATTTGTATCCAACAACAATGTTCATAACAATTCAGTTAGATACAATAGGCAAACACCTATTGTATCCAACAGCAATGTTGACACATTGCTGTTAGATACAATAGCTAAATAGCCATTTGTATCCAATACAATATTCATAACAATGCAGTTAGATACAATAGGCAAACACATATTGTATCTAAGCGTATTTTAAAATTAGACGTTGTTCAATATTATTTTTTCAAAACCCTATCTTCAGGGATGTAGTTTGATTCGTCTCGTCGAGACAAAAAAATCAGTGTTCTCGGATTATTTTTTCGATTTGTAGTTAATTAGATATTTTTTCAATATTATTTTTTCATATACATTATCTATAGAAATCTGTTACAATTTCGTCAATCAAAGTGTTACATTTACTTGTATAAACTTACTATTACATTCATATACATAAGTTATTACTTTTCAAATGTTATTTTCTTTTAAAAAATAAAATTTAAAATACACATTATATTACATTTTAGCTAAAGCACTATTATATTTCAGCATAGATGATTATTACATTTAGATATTGTTTGGGTTACATGTAATTATATTTAGTATTACATTTGGAAAAATGGGTAAAAACGAGCTTTTGTTTTTTTTAAAACAAGTATTACGTTTACTTATGAACAATATTACTTTAAGAGATGGTAACTATTATTTTTTGCTAAACCACTGAAAAGCCGAAAAAAAAAAAAAAAAAAAAAAAACTCAAAAAAAAATAAAAAAATAAAAAATAAAAAAATTTGGTCAATGGTGGGTTGCCACGTGGCGGGTTCGGCCCATGGGTCATGGGGCGACCCGTCTCATGCATGAGACGGATCCCCTTGTTCTCATGGGAGACCACCTCTATACTCCATCCGGTCCCAAATATAAGCAAAAATAACTAAAATCACGTCTATTAAGAATGTAGTTAAGTTAGTTAATTGTCTTTATTTTATAATAAAAATATGTTAAAATTACTAATATATCCTCATATTAAATGTGTAATAAATGTGCACTTGTATATGAAAATGAATAATTAAATAGGGACAGTTTTGGTAAGAGAGTATTAAATAGTCTTAAAATCCCTTAGAGTTGCTTATATTTTGGTCCAAAAAAAACCCACTTTTGTTGCTTATAATTGAGTCCGGAGGGAGTATATCTTTTGATGTTTAAAAATATTTTTACCCGATCAGTCCTTGTAATATTTTAATTATGATTACCTTTTTACCCCTACCAAACATCTCTTTAATTATACATGACATAGACATAAATCTAACGATATTAGATGGAAGGACCAATCGCATTTAATTCAAGTGACACATGGACGATTTATGTATGAAAGCCAAATAGCAGAGGGACTATCTGGATACTTTGTCTACAAGTATAACCCAATGTCTTTTACCTCCATGTTTATTCTTTACAATTTTAAATATCACATGTTTTCAAGAACAAAGATAAATCTATCATTTTTAAGCACAGTAAAAGCAAAAGTTTTGCTTCCTTGCATTGGAGAGAGCTAAACGACAATAGTTTAATATATATTCCGTTCATATCATAATAAAGATCGCAATTGACAGGATATATGTTTTCGATGAACTGAGACAAAATCAATCATCCAAATCATAGTAAAAGTGAAAGTTTTGTTTTCTTCAATTGGAGATGGTTAAACTACAACATACCATATATCCATATCATAAGAAAAGTCATAATTGACAACGGTATAACATATATTCCTTCCGTATCAAATAAAGGGCTTGTGTCTAAGCGACATCTTGAGCAAGTTTAAGTCTCTCCGTCGTAGAGGTCTTGGGTTCAGTACCTCTTAATGAGTAAAACTAAGATTAGGTGGTAAGGAATTAAACAAAAAGAAGAAGAAGAAGAAGAAGAAGTCACAATTGATATCTCAAACTTTTATATGATTGAACTTTATTTGTTGTACATTGTTTCTCCCATGATCATATTGTACTAGTATTTTTTAAATAATTTAGTAAAAGATATTTTAAAAATTTTATTAAAATAATTAAATTGACATTAATATACGTATAGTTAAAGTTCACTTGTGTTGATTATAAAATTTAAAGATACTATCTATAATTCAAAATGGGAGCATTATTAACCCAAAAAAGGTATATGAATAACACCAAATCTACCCTCTAAATTCACGAGCATGGTGCGGAACGTTACTTTGTATCCTCGTGCTAAATTCATTGAATTCTCTCCTCTCACAACCAACAATATCAATGCTTTGTGATCTGGCAATTGTTTGGATTATGTACTAGTTTGCGCACAATAAACCATATCCACGTTGTATGACGTACGCCAATCCTTTATCACACACTATAAGTGATCATAATTGTTTTTGATTCATTTACTTTAGTGTCAACTGCAATTTGGTAACCTGTGTTTGTCAAACTTTTTGAATTCCCATCCTGAGTTTTAAACGTGCCAATCTGATTTCTAAATTTGTCAACCTGATGCAACCCAATTAGTACTTTTTATAAGAAATTACAATCATGTGCATGTCGCGTGTATAGGCCGGTGTAAATACCGCACTTTCTAAGGGTACTATAGTCATTTCTCAAATAATTAAAGTACTAAACCCAACAAAAATCTAACCTCCTTCTCAACACTCTCAAACACGCCATTACGGGTCACCCCTACCTGTAAGTACCCCAATCTGAAATCGACCAACTTAGAGGAACTCTTAGCATCATTAAGGGATAAATTGATAGGCTGGGACCTCACTAAGATAAACCTAAAATTCCAGGACTACTCTGGAATTAAAATTGGAAAAATCCAGAAGCTCGCCAAGCTGAGCCGTACGGATGGTTTGGACACGGGAGGGGCCAATCCGTATGGATGGTTAAGGCACCCTCAGTACCTATAAATTGGACCCTTGGCTGATCATTTCAGGGGGGAGAAAATCGTTTTAGAGAGCAAAAGCTCTGTAGAAATCATATCAGAATAGAGTGATCAATATATTTGAGTGAAAAGAGAGAAAGAATATAGGTCCCAACCAAAAATTGGTGAGGCCTCCTTCCCCCCATATTCCCTTCATCTCTATATTCTATCTTTTACTTCAATATCTTTTACTTCTTGTTAATAATGTACACTTGGAACCAAGCCTTGAAATCCATGGTGCCCTACATGTTCTATGCATGATGGTGGGTTACAAACCAAATGATAGCCTAAGGCTTGTTATGATTTATGCATCTTTAATTTATTGTCTTTACATTTATGCACCCTGACATTGTGTCTTTAAATTTATGTCATTTACTTTAAAGCCTTTGCATTTATGTTGAATAAATGAGGAAATGATCAAGTTTGGGTGATAAAGTTGCAATCTTTATCATCCAAACTATGAGTCAACCTCAATAATGTCCCTTTGATGTTAAAGGTTCAATCTTTATCCATCAAAGGTTGTCTTTTTGATGTCCCAATGCCCTTCCTTGGAAGAATCATCCATTTGGATGTTAAAGTTCCCATCTTTAACCATCCAAATGGTGATCTTAGATCAAAGGTCATGCCCATCACATTTTCTCAATTATTCCCCAATGATTGCCTTGATCACACCCAAAATCCTTATTTTGGTGTCTAATCTAGTGATCAATAGCATATGGATGATTTAATTTATGTTTTGTTGTAAGAAAATAACTGGAAATGATCAAACAGTCCAGTTTCCAGCAGAATGCTCTGTTTCTGCCTAGAACTGGACTGATTCCTGAGAATCTGTCAAAATTCTCAGGAAGACCCTCTATAGCCGTACGGCTACTTTGTCCAGGGGTACATTTCCAGTTCAGTCCCCTCTAATCCAGAATGTTTACGAAATAACCCTTTCTGTTAAAATTCTAACTGTTTTTCTGTTAAAGTCAGTCTCTCCCATTTTCCAATAACACACACACACACACTTGCACAATTTTGACAAACTTTAGGGAGACTCGGTTTTTCTGAGGCACTTTGGGTGAACCACCAGTTGAGTTCTTCCCGAAGCGTAACCTGACCTCCGAATCCTTTGTCTCTAACCATTTTTCGTTAAGTTTGGGTTTAAAATTAAACTAATGTGGCGACTCCGTTTTTGTTTGGACATCGAAGAGCCGTGTTTGGCATTCTCGAGGGAAACCCCTTTCCGTTTTCCCGCGGGGATCCTTACAGTGGCGACTCCGCTGGGGAATAAAGTGTTTGCAAACTTCTTTTTAGAAGCTTTGGGGACACTTTTGTGTGGGTCAAACTCCCGTCCCCGTTTGTTGACTTTGTGCATGCTTTGTGTGTATTTTATGTTTCTGTTTTAATTTCTGGGAGTGAAACTGTTTTGGAAATGCAATAAACTGGGGCTTGATGATCTGAAGCTGAAAATTTGCAAAAAATAATGGAACTACAGCCCTAGCCGTACGGCTGGTTTTGCCTGCCCACAGAATGTTTCAAGTTAACATTTTTGTGCAGAGCAGAAACATTCTGATGGTCCCCTTGCTTCTTCTTGTCCAGGTTCTAATTTACAGCCTTGTTTATGCACATTTACCCTCATTTTCTTAGCCAAAAATGGATTTTCAAAGCTTGGTAATGCACAAATCTTTTGGACATAAAATTGGGTTTTCAAAGCCTCATTGTGCCTTACCCCTTTTATAAAAAAAATTGGTTTCTCAAATTCTTTTGTTGTGCAAAACCTTTTTGTACAAATGATTTTCAAAAGGTTGTTGTTCTTGTTGTAAAGTTTTGGTTTCAAAAACCTTTAGTTGTGCACAACCTTTTCCATGAACAAAATTTTGACTCTTGCTTGTTCATATCTTTGCTTGATTACTTGTGCAAATTGCTTGTTTAAATTGTTTGTCCATGTCTTGTATATACTATTGTTCACGCTCATGATATTAAAACGCATTAAAAATTTCTATTTTGACTCAAAAGGGAACATAGAAGGCTTCACTCAACGCGCACTCGACCTTGTGCACGTTCCAAAGACCCTTTAAACCCGGGATGGATGCCACTATGCAGCTTGATTGGTGCTCTTGTGCACTTCTCGCGCGCACGGGTCCATTCCACCTCCCCTTTCGAGTCGAGTCAACCACACTTTGTCCGTGACACACAAATACCGTGACCTTGGTTGATTTTTTGTCTAGCTCACGTCATCACGTCCCTAATACATGTACAAATGCTAATTATGGCCAAGTTAACGCCCGAGTCACGACTCCTTGTGAAAGCAAGTGTGACCAAGGTCATCTTTGACCCGGTCCTTGACTTATGCATTAATTTCAACCGTAATTAACCGAAGTCATGTATTAAGGATAGGTTGACACCGCGTCGTTAACCTCTAATGCTTGACCCATCCTAATCATCTTTAAGCCCAAGGCTAAGGTCTGAGATCCCTCACTTAAAATAAGGTCATGCCATAACTTTTTTGAAGCGTTAAGTCAATATTAACCTTAACCGGGGCTTAACTATGATAAGAATGGCCCGTGCATTGGAACTTTGTGACGCGTTAGACCTTAGGTTTGGTTCTTTTGGTCGGTGGAAGCTGCGTGCCCTATAGGACCCTCGTCAGGGATAGTCCGTCCTTGGGAGAGTGCAATACAGGTGAAATACGAGGGGTCTATAGGCATAGTGATGGCCTCCACTGATCCAGGATTTAGAGTAAATGCGAAAAAAGAATAGAGATCTTTTCCAACCATCTAAGGATAAAAATGTGTTTTAAAGAGAGTTCGAATAATAATTGAAAACGTGTTTTTAAGTTGTACTCTAACGTTTGTTCATGTGAAAGATCACCCAATAAAAATGCTTTTTCCTTAAAAAAAATGAAATGAGTGAATTCCTCAAAGTACATGGCTAGGGAGAATGACTGGCACCAAGAAAGGAAGAGCGTGAGGGACAAAATGGACTCTCAAAGTCGTATCCACCAAGAAGATATGAAAAACGTCCAAGCATGTATGAAAACAGTGGTGGACGCAATCGCGAATATTAGAACCCATCTCAGAAATCATCCTCACCTAAGGCCATTCCGCCGGACCCGTATCTGGCAAACCATCCCCTGTTACTCCCGTCAGCTCCCAAGTGACCACAGGTCGCTAAGAGGACCTGCCTCCCCAGTCACAGCCCCCAAATGGAAGTATGCCACCAAGAAATAGTTGGTCTAGACCCATCCTCCCTAACCCAACTCACCATCAAAGAGCCGCCCCATATCGCCTCTTCCGTGAATTGGTAATTCCGAGGATTCAATTGCTCGATCAGTTGCTTAAGGATGGAAAGATCCAGTTACTTAATCCGAGTAGGTTCCTAGCCGAACACTCCCACCAACGGTTTGATGAGACCCAGTTCTGTCGGTACCATCAAGGGGTAGGGCAGACCACCGGAGCTTGTGAAGCCTTAAGAGACAAAATTCAGGAGCTTGTTGATGAGGGAATCATCACAAAAAGGGGAATCAGTGGGTATAAACCCGAGTGCAAGCAAAGAAGCCGAGGCTGAGGTAACAAGGAAGAAAAAAAAAGTAGCTAGGAGTGGTCTAGTTAGGTAGGTTCTAAGGTCTTCCAAAAGTCCATTTTGGACATGTTTTTACTTTCCCTAAGCCTTACAAGGCAAGGTTGTGTAAAAGGCACCAAAAGAGTATGTGATTGGAGCCTATTAACAGTATAGTCATTTCGGTCTGTAAAAAGGGTTTGAATCCCCCGTGCAATGAAACAGTTATTTTCCTTCTATTCTCTCTATACTTGAGACATTATTTGCAAAATTACATTAATTCTTGGAATTGATTTACCTAATGTTATCAAATGATTGCTACATCCCCAAAATGATGAATTGACTTCTAAAATATACTAGTCAATAACGACTCATTAAGGACGAATGGACTCGACACAAATAAAAATGATCAATGCAAACAATTAATCTTAATGTGAATAAATGTTGTGATCAATTGGTATGGAAAAACCATTAATGGCAAGCCTACCCCGATACACATCTCCGATACACATTCCCGATACACCTTTCCCAGACAAATTCTCGATGCGCGTCAAAGGCATCCCGAGGTGATGAAAAGGCAAAGATGCTGTTGCTCAACCTTCAAGATTTACCCATGGTCGCGCATGAGCAACCAAGCCAAGGACTTCCCGGATCCTCAAAGTCAAAGAGAGGAGTGAAAGACATTCTACCAAGGGGCTGCAAATGAGCCAAAATCCAATGTAACAAGTAGGGGACCAATGTTTTCCCTTGTCAAAAAAAAAAAAAAAAGGAAATGTGATTGAGAAATGATAAATGGAAAGAAAATGAATATATGTGAAGAGGAAGTCTACCTCAAGAACATTCCGAGGAGTTCACCGCAAAGCGAAGCGATCTACATCAGCAAAGCAACAACATCCTTCAAAAGGACACCAACCCCAGCGAAAGGCGGTACAAGGCCGAACTACGGCGACCTGAGCTCCTCAAACTGAGGGGAACGTAGGCAACCTTTGGGTCGGGTCACAACATGAAACAAAACCACGAAACAATGGTCTTCTGAAAATGACCAAATCTCTCCCCCGGTCCCATCCATGACCGATTTCTCCAGAAACGCTTAGCCCGGTCACATCAAAGGCTGATACCGTAAACACTTCTCCTCTCCCGATCTTGTCGTTGATCGAATCCTAATCTTAATTGATCACAACATTTATACATGTTAAGGCTAATTGATTGCTATAATCTTGAATTAATGATAAACATGGCCCATTCAAGCAATCATTTTGATAACGTTGATTAAAGCAAATTTCGAATGTCTCGACAAGTTTTCTTTTCTACATCTTAGGAAAGAGCCAAACACTGAATTTCTGTCCATAGGCTTCCTTCCTTAAAAAAGGGACCCACTCCCTCAAGTGCCTATGTTTGTGCTTCCTTTATATGAGCAAGCGTAACTCGCTCATGTTCATGTCTCGAGTCAACTAGACCACTCCTAGGAAAGGAAGTGAGAGGTGCAAGGAGGGCAGACCGGTACGATTGAAACCCAGAAAAGATGGCCCGTGAAAAGATAAGCCACATTTTCAAACAAAGGAGGGTTCATGACAAAGGAATATTCACAACAAAGAAGGGTCCACACCCAAGGAAATTTGAAACCGGGGGGGGGGGGGGGGGCACCTCCCATTCGAGAAGTAAGACCGGGGCTGACAAGTCATGATAAGAACATTGGAGGGATTAACGGGAAAGTCATGCTTTGGTAAGCCTAGTCCAGAGTCAATCCCCCAATTTTCAAAAATTCCCTAGAGGTCCTCAGAAAATTTCGGTAAAAAAGAGTCAACTCTCTGAGTCAAGCGTACGGATGGTTTGTCCCCTGTAAAAATTCATATCAGCAGCCCATATCAGCGAACTACCCACAAGTGAAACTCACTTTCACTTGTTTAAAAACCAGTCAAAACATATCCCAGTTATACATAATCGAGTCTGAACACATTTCGGGAGTTCCCGACAATTAACATACATCCACAAAGCCCTTGTAAGGCCCGAGTTATGCACTTAAATGAATTTGCAAAAACATTTTTTGATATTGAACATAAGATTTTACACATATTGTTTTTAAAACAAGACAAAACATAAAAGATTGTTCAAACAGGTACATCCTAGTCAGAATCTAGGTATGGGTCAACTGGAGGAGAGTCAGATGCCCCCAAGGGCCGAGACGGATACATGTTTGGGTCAAAGAAAAACAGGGACTCCGCTAAGACCTTGTCGCCACCTGAGGAAGATTGGCCAGGGAAGAAAGAGGGCGAAATCTGAGAAGAGAGACCCGGACAGCCAATAGGCGAAGGTTCGATGCGCTCCAAGGCTAGATGAGCAAAAGGATCTGGAGCGGTCTCATGAATGCCCGTATCTCGAAGGGAATCCCAAAAAGAGGTCAAATCAGCAGCACCTAGGGACTGGCTGCGAACATAGGAGGGAGGCAGCTCTACACTCGAGGCCCTCTTGCGAGGCCTCTCATCGCCACTCACGGAGCTCCTGCCCGGCACAAAGCTATACTCGGCCCGAGATCTCTTAGACGAATGACCCGTGAGCCTCTTGAACCACCTTTTGGTTCGCCCCATGAAGGTTGGCCGTCGCAGTAATGCTCGCCCCACAATCTGCATGAAAGGGATGAAACAACTCAGCAAAGAAAGAGACAGAAATATGGGATGTGTGTGCACAGATGGAAAAAAACGCATATCGCATCATTGGGAATCTCTTCGGCTGGGGCTTCCCATCCTGTAACTGACAAGTCCACCATGTGAACCCTGTTGTCTGCAAAGATGAAAGAGTAGTCCACCCATGCCGGAGGAACCACCCCAGAAGCTACCACCTGTGGTGATCTGAGCCGAGTAGCCACAAAACGGCCATATGCCTCGCCAGTGATCAGATGGGCCACGTCCACCCCCATGAGATAAGAGTCCTCTTCTCGGTCAGCCACAAACATGGTCTCGGGAGGATCCACGGGCGCCCTCTACACGAGCTCCAACCCGTGTTTCCATAGAACCCTCTCACCCAAATAAAAGGCCTCGCCCCGGAACCCCACTAGCAGCCTCCTCTGTCTAGTCACCCGCATGGCCTCACTCAAATCAAAACCTATCTCCTCATACCTCGACCAAGGAAATAGGTTCAACTCCACTGGCATGGGCCCCCTCAACACCGCCTTTACATCGGCATAGTGGACAGCAACTCATCCCTTGGACCCCTCTTCTCTCGGACCTCCCTGGCCCAACAAGTCATGGCCGGAAAAGTAAGGTCTCGGTCGAGAGTCATCTTCCACGGGTCGTTTCTAAATACCTCGTAGTACCAAGCCTGAAAAGGAGAAAGGCAGGAAAATCATCAAAAATGAGGTGAAGGCCGAATGCAAAGAGTAAAGCAACGTCAGAAAAGAATGAAAGAGAAAAAGAGATAACTCGGGGACAAATTGAAAGCAAGCCAAAGACTTTCTCGCTTTCAGACTATACTTGTCCAGCTCCATGTATAGCTCAGCAAGGCCAGCCTCACCCCAAGCATTGCCTCCCACGGCCTCGGGTGTAGTCACTGAGCCAAGGAGAGGGAACATACATGTGGTGTCGGCATTGGCAAAGACGGTGTTGCTGAGAAGAAGCCACACATAAGAACGCCCCAGCTGCTTGGCAGTCACCCGGCCTGCCCAATACTCTGGAAAGTTGGCCCAGATGGCCCTCTCGACATTTTGTACTAGAATGCCCAAACCCTTGGTAGGATCCGCGAAACCGATAGGCACTTCGACCTCTCCAACCGGGATCCTATCCCTCCATATAACCGGGTGCCCGTCAAAAGAAAGCCCGGTAATCGCCGAGAAGTCAGCAGGAGTCACAGTCACTTACCCCAACTCAAATGAAAGGTATGGGTTGAATCCCACCAGTACTCACCAAGGGCATTGAGAAGACCCATGCTTTTGTTGGTATTTGCCAAATTCTCCACGGCCTCGATAAAAGGCACCAAGCCTGTACGCTCCACCCACTGTCTGGGACCAGGCACTCCATTGATGGACTCGGGCATGGCCTCCCACAAAGAAAAGCAAACGTCCGGAGATCCTCGAGATTTAGGATCACCGCCCTGCAGGTAAACACAGCAAAGGTATGAATAACTCAGTTTAAAATACTAATGCACATGTTAAACGCGAATGATAAGATGAGGCAACATATATTTCCGTCCCCTTTCAAATTGCATAGACATTTGAGGGTCGTCTTTGAAAAATGTTTTCCGTCCCCTTTCAAATTGCATAGACATTTGAGGGTCATCTTTGAAAAATGTTTTCCGTCCCCTTTCAAATCGCATAGACATTTGAGGATTGCTTTGAAAAGAAAAATTTCCCCCTTTCTTTAAATTGCATAATCATTATATGTAACAAATAATCCTAGGCAACGCTAGCATGCACATAAACATGTCAAAATGGCTAGTCCAACTTAAGGTACAAGCATTTTATGCACAAAAGTGTAGGGTCACACTTTAATTGTCAAAAGTATAGCTAGGAATGCCCGAATGAGGAAGCAAACACATGCCCACGACCCTTGCGATCCCAATTTCACGAAGAGAAGGCCAATTTCGCAAGATTGCACCAAAACCTCAAAGCCCCAATTTGCATAAACATAAACCCTAGGTTTGAGAAATGCATTAATCAAGAAGGGAATGGCTTAGGAGTAATTACCCCATCACCTTGGCACAAATGCACGATATGAGACTTGTAGAAACCCGCTCCCGCATCCCGGAGATCAACGGTGTAGACACGGAGATTCCGAGCCATATTAAGCCTCTTCTCCGCCCCTCTAGGGTAACCCACGCGTGCCCGTCCCGCCATAAGTAATCCTTAAACAATCTAGGGAATAAATTCAAAAATTGATGGAGTTTTCCCTCTCAATTTCGCCCCTACCTTGCTCTGTTTTCGTCTGAGTTTTTTTTTTTTTTTTTTGGAGAATGAAAGGAACATCCGTAAGGCTGTTGTGTTTTGAAAAAGAAGGGTCGCCTCCCTCATCCGTACGGATGGTTTGGGCGAAGAAAACCTCAGCCCAAAAGTTACACTTTGGCCCTGACAGAATTGATGATTCCTTGTTGGAAGTTTCGCTTTATGGCCCTATTTATTCAAAGCCCCAACCACATCATAAATATCCCAAATATTTGCCCTCCTTTGACTCATGCAAACATGATTTTTGGCCTAGAAAAGAATTAGGTCCCCTCATATAAAAAAAAGCTGGCGGTCTGATGGATAAAATTCCAAGTAATAAATACCTAGCAAGTGCACTAGTTACCGTAGTAGTAACGCGCGAAAGCGAGGGTCGATCCCACAGAGACTTGTTGGACAAACAAGTAAATTTAATTAGTGCAAAAGAGTAACAAAAGGGGGGTTTTGATTTGATTTTTAATTAACCTACTTTAACTACTAAACAGTAAAAATAAACTAAGATTGAAAATCACAAAGCAAGCAAGGATTGAATTCAAGATGACAAAGATTCACGGATTGGGGTTCAAAACTATTTCCACTCTATGCTATTTTTAAATAAAGATTATCAAACTTGTTCAAGAAATCGTTCACTTAGTTAGGAATTGGGACGGTCTGGTCACCGGATTGCAATCCTATTATTACCCCTATGTGATGAATTCCGCTAAGTCAACAACACACACAAATAATTTATTAAGTTCTTAAGAACAATTGATTTTAGATCTTTTTGATTTCCCCTAGGTCATCAATTAAATCTATTCAATGAAATCTAGGTCAATGTAAAAACTATCCACGCTAGTGAAATAATTTAAACCCTAATGATTTAAAGATCAACAATATCTATCTATAAAGTTGAAATCTCTAAATGAATGAAGATCAATTTCAAAGAACAAGAACAAGAACAAGAATGATATTAAATTAAACCCAATTTAGCATAAAGTTTCAATAGTGCTACACCCAATCCATGAACAAGTAATTTAGTTACTCATAGACATAGCAAGAATCACAAGAATAAGATTAAAAACCATAAACCTGGATAAATGCTTGATGATGAATAAATCCCAAAATCTTGTTTACACCTTGAAACTTGAATAAAACCTAAAAGAAAGCATAAAAAAAAAACTGATAATGAAAACCTAATGAGTTTTATACAAAAGAGAGGAGTCCAAAATAGGAAAGGAGACCCAAAAATAATCCCAAACTAAAGCTTTTCAGATTTCCCAGCGGTATTCCAAGCGGGCGCCTATCCATAGACAAGCGGGCGCTTGGTTAAGACAGAAACTTTGCTTTTCCGGATTTTGAAGTAAGCGGGCGCCTGGAATGCAATAAGCGGGCGCCTGGACTTTTTTTCCAGCTTTTCCTTCTTTTCTTCTTGACTTTGACCACGGCTGACTTTGACTCTTTATGTTGACCCGACCTTGGTCTTCCACACTTTAAGCTCTCGGACTTTGTAGTTACATAATAACACTAAAAGTGTTCCAAAATACACAAATCCTAACAAAGTTCCTTAATTACATAAAGACCAAGATTACATTAATTCTATTCTAAATTACATCAAAAAGTCCTGAAAAATAACATGAGGCTGTAGATAATATATACATGAAAAACCATCCATCAAATTCCCCCACGCTTAGACCATTACTCGTCCCTGAGTAATATTCCTAACCCCACTTCTAAACACCGGTCTAATTAGCGTAGCATGAGAGAAAATGATACCTATCACCTCTACAACCCCATCCAACAAGTCACGATAGAAGCATCACGCACGGAGTGTAAGAAACTCCGCTCCTTATAACTCCAAACAAAACAAATGCGACTGGCCCTAATTGATAGCACACCCATGATAAGAAAATAAAACGCCATCCAATTAGGGCCCACTCAAAAAGCTAGGGGGAACTAAAATGACCTATGTTTCCCCCACGCTGTTCTCACACTACACTCTCCCTCAAAAAGAAACCAAAGTAAAGATAGGTCTTTAACAATGATTTACCTCATTAATACACCAACACCCCTTATGACTCCACAAAACAAATGAGGATTTCTAACCTAACTCCTCTATCCAACCTCCTACTTCAAATGTAACCAACCCGAACACTCCATACCGCCCTTATGTCGCCTCCGCCAAAGGATTTTGTTCTCTTCCTCTCCTTTTGCCTAGGCGCCGTTTCAGGTTTTCACCTAGCCTCTCTTTTTTTTTTTTTTTTAACTAACTATACAACAAGTGATGATAGAATGCATCCAATAAACAGGTATTCCCACGCCCCCAATGCTCTCACAACTAATGCTCAAAAGAAAAAAAGAATGGAAATACCTCGCGCCACTCACTGCGGGGGAGGTCCAAAAATATGGTCCCAAGGACCCGGCATGCCCAAACCTGAACCAGACCCCTGATCCGGTCCACTCATCGGCTCATCCCATGAAGCTCCAGCCCACGAACTTCTCGGAGGTGGCATATACGGAGAAGGAGGTGGTGGGTAAAACGTCGGGGGAAACTGCTCCCCAGGGAAGTGATGCGCCATTATCCGGCGTTTGTAATACTGCTCCTCCTAAAGGTTACCCTAAAATGCCTCCTCCATCTTCCTCACCCGCTCATCATGCTCATCCTCGCGGTTCTGTCTGTGATAATCAGCTAAGAGCTGTTGCTGGTGGTACCCGTCTATCTTCTCCTCCAACCCCTGAATCCGCTCAGACATACAACGACTAAACTCCCTTTGGGTCATCGGGGTATCCTCCTCAACATTGGCCGCCTGGCCACTGCTTCCCTGCTTCCCTACCGGATGTGAACTACCACCCTCCATAGATGTCTTCGTCACAGTAGTTCCAGCCACGAAATTCTTCTGAACCCCTGACAATGAAACCCCAGCCTTCTCAATTAACCGAGTGATCATGATTGGAAAAATAAAGTTACTGTGACCAATATTGATGGCCCTCTCAACGACCTCATTCCTCATTATGGCCCCAATATCCACCAGCAACCTCTTCACCATCACATACAACAGGGGGGCCCGGGTCCAGTGCACTTCTTGATAATGTCCAGTGAGCATTATTCTTTCACAGATAAATCTGTAAATGGCTTTCAGCTCGAACCTCAAAGCACTCACATGGAACATATAACCATTCTTGTAATAACTGGGATCTAGCTGAAACCCAAAGGCCTCCGATAGTTTAGGATACGCACCCAACAAATTGTCCATCAACTCACCCCTCAATTTCCAGTATGCACAATCCTCCTCTGCAACTCCCATAGACATCCCGTACAACTCGTTTACAGTGGCATCAGTGAAATCCACATCACGCCCCCTCACTCGTACACTCCCGGCCTCAGATGCCGAGTGCAAATTAGCATAAAACTCCCGCACCAACAAGCTAACTCCCGCTCGATCTGGCTTTGCCGCTAATTTATTCAATTTATAGAAAGCAAACAACTCTTGCAGCCCACAACTCTTAAAATCAAACCCCCTTTCAACTGTATCCCCATTACCCTTCTTAGACTCAAAGAAGTTTTGTGACTTCCTCGAGACAAACCGGGCACTATCATAATCCAATTCAACAGGGGGAGGGGGAGCACGGTCTTTTCCTTTGGGAGGCATACTTAATATTCACCATCAAAGCTAAAAATTCTGGAAATTTTATTACCGGACAGTCGCCGGAAAACCTCGCCGGAGTTTGAGAAGATGACCGACCTAGATGAAGCCTTTCCTTATGAACACTTTTTCCTTCCTTGACTACCGTGAATTCCAACTCTATGATGCCCAATTTCTCCCTTTTTCACGATATTTAGAAACTTTCAAAACCTTCTCAAGACTTGGGATTCAATGGACTTTTTGGGTTGATTTCTTGCAATGTATGGAGGAAGAAGGTTGGGCAATTCGAATTTAATGATTTAGAGGGATGAAGATGGTGATTTGTGGGAGGAATTGTAGAGAGAAGGAGAGGGAGGCTCGGTATTCTTAGAGAGAGAGAGAGTTAGGGATTTTTTATTTTTAGGAGAGAGACCAAATTTTTGGGGCTTTTACCCCGACAATTCTGAGTTTTCGGCATTCCGAGCGCGCGCTTGTGCCCTACCAGGCGGACGCTTGGTTTGACCAGAAACATTACTCTTTTAAATTCCCTAGTAAGCGGGCGCCTTAACGCCATCAAGCACGCGCCTATTCATAACCAAGCGGGAGCTTGATCAAAAGCAAGCGGACGCCTGAATATTCCAGAAACTAGAAAACCGAAAACCATCAAGCAAGCGGACGCTTGCTTCACCCCAAGCGGGCGCTTGGTCTTTTTTTTTTTTTTTTTTGACCTTCGCCTCGCTGGTTGGACTGCTTTTCTGCACATCACCACAAACAAACATCACAAGCGTAATATCCTTTATATAAAAAAAAAAAAAAAAAAGACTCAAAAAAAAAAAAAAAAAAAAAAAACTTTTTGGAGGGTGACACTATTTACACTCCCCTATAAACCCACAAACTCGGAGAGATCCACAAAGGATGACACGGACAACTTTTTGACCGCACTTTCGTTGCCTACGTTCCCCCTAGGACAATAAGGGGCTCAGGTCACCGTAGTTCGAACCGACCCAGAAATAAAAGACACAAAAGCGATAAATACTAATATATATAAATTATTATTATTATTATTATTATTATTATTATTATTATTTATGAATACCACCACCCCCAAACCAAAAGTATGCTATGTCCTCATGGCATTGAAGACACAACACAATCTCAATTCAACAAATGATGATAAACTGAAAGGGAAAAACTGAAAGTAATAAATGACATACCTAGTTGGGTTGCCTCCCAACAAGCGCCTTTGTTTTAAGTCATTGGCTCGACATAATGCCACATGCAAATTAAGTGGCCTCCTCCGGGTCTATCAAATCAACTATATCAATTTCATTGATGTCTTCCACAATTGATAGTCCCTCATAATACGGCTTCACCCGGTGTCCATTCACTTTAAATATTGTCTCATCTCTCATATCTTTAAGCTCTACAGCTCCATGGGGAAAAACTCGAACCAATTCATAAGGACCCGTCCACCTTGAACACAATTTTCCGGGAAAAAGTTTGAGGCGAGAGTTAAAGAGAAGGACTTTCATACCCGGTTTGAGAAACTTGGGTTTAAGGTTTTTATCATGATATCTTTTTGTCCTTTCTTTGTATAACTTTGCACTCTCATAACTATCCTGCCTCATTTCTGCAAGCTCATCCAAGTCAAGCAACCTTTTCTCCCCTGCTAGAGTCAAATCCATGTTTAGTTGCTTGGTTGCCCAATATGCTTTGTGCTCTAATTCCACTGGCAGATGACACTCTTTTCCATACACAATCCGGTACGGGCTCATTCCAATGGGGGTTTTGTATGCAGTCCGATAAGCCCACAGTGCATCACACAATTTGTCAGCCCAGTCCTTACGATTTGGACGCACCGTTTTCTCAAGCACCGCCTTGATTTGGCGATTACTTACCTCCACTTGGCCCAAAGTTTGAGGGTGATAAGCCGTAGCCAACTTGTGACCCAACCCATATCTTTTTAGCACTTGATTGAACATTCTGTTTGTGAAGTGCGTCCCTTGGTCACTGATAATGACGCGCGGCACTCCATACCTGCCAAAGATATTTTCACGCACAAACTTGCAAACAATATTAGCATCATTAGTCCGGGTAGGAATTGCTTCCACCCATTTAGACACATAATCTACAGCAACAAGAATGTACAAGTAACCTTGGGAAGGGGGAAAAGGACCCATAAAATCAATACCCCACACATCAAAAATATCAACAATTAAATTATGTTGTAGGGGCATTTCATCTCTCTTTCGTATGTTGCCGGTCCTTTGGCATCTATCACACCTCACACAAAAATCATGAGCATCTTTAAATAAAGTGGGCCAATATAGACCCGCTTGCAATACTTTTCTAGCGGTCGTTTGCCCACTAAAGTGACCCCCACATTGGAGTTCGTGGCAAAATCTCAACACGCTAGCTTGCTCATGCTCCGGAATGCATCTCCTAATTATCTTGTCCGGACAAACTTTCCACAGATAAGGGTCATCCCAAATGTAGTGCTTCAAATCCGATCTAAACTTTCGTTTTTGATCGTAAGTGAAGTTACGTGGCATAATATTAGAAACAATGAAATTCACAAGATCCGCATACCAAGGCTCATGAACATGTAAAGCAAATAGTTGCTCATCCGGAAAATTTTCATTAACCAGAATCGCACCATCTATCACATTAGTAAATGTAAAGTTCTCTAGCCTAGATAAGCGATCTGCCATAATATTTTCGGTCCCCTTTTTGTCCTTTATTTCTATGTCAAACTCCTGCAGCAGGAGCATCCACCTAAGAAGTCTAGGTTTAGCATCCTTTTTATTCAGCAAATATTTAAGTGCAGCATGATCAGAGTAGATAATCACCTTAGACCCAAGAAAGTAAGAACGAAACTTTTCAAGAGCAAACACAACTGCTAAAAATTCTTTTTCAGTGGTAGTGTAATTCAGTTGTGCATCATTTAAAGTTCTACTTGCGTAATGAATCACATGAGGTAATTTATCCACTCTTTGCCCCAAAACATCCCCAATCGCAAAATCTGATACATCACACATGATCTCAAAAGGTAGAGACCAATTGGGGCTGGATAGAATGGGGGCACATGTCAACTTCTCCTTCAGCAGATTGAAGGCCTCTAGACACTCTTGGTCAAAGATGAACTCAGTATCCTTAGCTAGCAGGTTACATAAAGGCTTACAAATTTTTGAAAATTCTTTTATGAAACGCCTATAAAAACCTGCATGGCCTAGAAAACTTCGCACACCCTTAACCGACACAGGGGGAGGAAATTTTGAAATCACATCGATTTTAGCCTTATCTACCTCAATCCCCTTGTTAAACACCAAATTCCCTAGCACAATACAATGCCTCACGAGAAAATGACATTTTTCCCAACTAAGGGTCAGATTTGTCTCACAACAACGATTTAAAACCATTGTCAAATTCTCTAGACACCCATCAAAACTGTCACTAAATACCGAGAAGTCATCCATGAAGACTTCGACACATCGCTCGATCAAATCAGAAAAGATGGAGGTCATACACCTTTGAAAGGTCGCAGGTGCATTACAAAGCCCAAAGGGCATCCTCCTAAATGCAAATGTGCCAAAGGGACAAGTAAAAGTGGTCTTGGCTTGGTCCTATGGTGCAATGGGGATTTGGTTATACCCCGAAAAACCATCCAAGAAACAATAATACTCATGTCCGGCTAACCTCTCAAGAATCTGATCAATAAAGGGCAAAGGGAAGTGATCTTTCTTTGTTGCAGCATTCAGTTTGCGCAAATCTATGCACATTCTCAGACCAGTCACTTCCCTTTTTGGCACTTCTTCTCCTTTCTCATTAGTGGTGACCGTGTAGCCTGATTTCTTAGGAACGACTTGAACCGGGCTCACCCACTCACTATCCGCAACAGCATAGATAATGCATGCATCCAACAATTTTAGGACCTCTTTCCTAACCGCCTCCTCCATGTGAGGATTTAACCTCCTCTGTCTCTCCCTAGATGGCTTAGCACCATCTATGAGATTAATTTTGTGCATGCACATGGAGGGGCTTATACCCTTAATATCAGCTAAAGTCCACCCTATGGCCTGCTTGTGCTCATGAAGAACTTTGATCAACTTGGCCTCTTGTTCTAGGGTCAAATCTGAGGCAATTATCACGGGCAAAGTCTCTCCCTCCCCAAGAAAAACATACTTTAAATTGGAGGGAAGGGCTTTCAGCTCAAGAGCTGGAGGGGTTACAATAGAAGGCATCGACTTCTCATTGAAGTGGCCTAGGGGGTGAAACGGGCCATCACTAGGATGGTGTTCGTTGGCCTTTTCCACAGCCATCAGTTGAACATCCGCATTATCCCTAAGTTTCTCACCGCCTGTTGACAACAAAGACTCTAACTCCTCACAGTCTCTCTCATGCCACAGAACTTCACTCACACAATCCTCAACAATATCCACACAATTACAAGACTCATCATCTATGGGACTTTGCATGACATCAAACACAGATATTTCTATTTTCTCATTAGCCACACACATAGATAGAGTCCCATCACCCACATTAATGATGGTGTTAGTAGTAGCCATAAATGGATGCCCAAGCAATATGGGAGAATCCTGACTATTCCCAACACCATTCACAGTCTCAAGCACAACAAAATCCACAGGGATAATCAAATTGGCTACCTGCACCAAAACATCCTCCATAATTCCCAATGGCCTCTTGATTGAACGGTCAGCCAATTGCAAGGTCATTGTGGTGGGTTTTAGCTCAGGTAAACCCATCTCAAGATACAAATGATGTGGTAACAAATTAATGCTAGCACCGAGATCTAACATTGCCTTCACCTTTTTAGAATCCCCCATAGATATAGAAATATTAAAACTTTCGGGGTCTTTCAATTTAGGTGGGAGGTTCTGTTGTACCACGGAACTGGCACTTTCACCCATAACCAATTTCTCATCATTCCCATACTTGGGTTTCCTGGAGTTAAGTTCTTTGAAAAACTTTGCATAAACTGGGATATTTTTAATGACATTTAACAAAGGAAGATTAATGTTCACTTTTGAAAACATGTCATATAAATCAGACATTTGCTTATCCAGCTTACTTCTCATGAATCTACCAGGAAACGGTACAGGAGGTACATATGGCTTGGGGGTGGAAGAATCAGTAACAGGAATTTCCCCTATGCCATTAGTACTCTTACCAACAACATTCTCAACAACAGGTGGTTCGGCAGTTTCAGAAGGAGAGTTAGGACATACCTCATTGCTTACCTGTTTGCCATTTCTCAGAGTCATAATGGCCTTGGCTTGCTCCCCTTGACTAGGGAAGGTTCCTGGTTTATGCCCTTGCTGACCCACAGCTAGTTGACCAATTTGGGTCTCCAGCTTTTTGTTGACCGCGTCCTGCTGCTTCTCACGCTGCTCCATCATCATTTTCATTTGTTGCTGCTCTTGCATCATGGACCTCATCATATCCTCCAGTGATTTCTTAGGCTGCTGTTCTGGATTTCCTTGTGGGGGAGGAGGATAGAGAGGTTTCTGCTGCTGGTACTGAATTCCTGGGTTACCCCTCCAAGAAAATTTGGGGTGGTTTTTCCAATCTGGATTATAAGTATTAGAATACATACCACCTTGATTTTGCCTTGAGGGATACACTTGCATCGTATTCACCTGTTCAGAATCAAACTGTGCAACAACTGGACAACCATTAGTAGCATGAGTGTTAGATCCACAATTAGCATAGAAATCAGATACCACATTAGCACTTGAGGAAGACATATTAGAATTCATTTTAGCCATGTTTTGGTTTAACAAAGACACCTGCCTAGTGAACTCATCCATACAACTCAACTCATGCACTCCCCTAGGTTTCCCTCTAGAGCCTTTTTCTTGCGAATTGGCCCCCAACATCTCAAATAATTCTTGGGTTTGGTCAACAGTTTTGGCTCCTAGAAAGCCGCCTGCTGCATTGTCGACCATGGCTTGGTCTGCTGCAGTTAACCCACCATAAAATGTTTGATGTAAAAGGGCTTCAGGAAAAGCATGATGGGGGCATTGCACTTGCAACATTTTAAACCTATCCCAAGCCTCATGAAATGGATCACCTACCTCTTGAGTAAACCCTATGATTTTCTGTCTAAAGGTGGCCAAAGTAGCATGCGGGAAAAATTTCTTTAAGAATGCATCATGCAACCCATCCCATGTAGTGATACTCCTAGCAGGAAGCAACATAAGCCAAATTTTAGCTGCCCCTTGAAGAGAGAAAGGAAAATATTTAAGCCTTAATTGTTCATCAGTAACCCCCTCTTTTACAGGGAATCCTGATATAATCATCATGTACTCTCTCAAGAAGTTCAAAGAGTCTTCAGTGGGAAGACCCTGAAACTTGGGCAACTGACTGAAGTAATGCCCCTTTGCCTCATAAGATTTAGCGGCCTCAGTCAAGACAATGCACGACACCGATGTGTCAACTTTAGGCCTAGTATATTCTTTCATTAAGGGATTAGCCATTACAACTTCAATTTCTTCTCCCCCGGTGGAAGAAGTTTCAGATTCACTTAAAACTACCTTTGTCTCGGTGACAGAAGTTTCAGACTCAGACTCAGACTCACGAATAGGGGGAATGCCCCTGTCGAGTCTATCGATATTATCGTCCAAATGAACCAACTCGGGGTTCAATGAACGCCTACCAAACATACACCGACTAAATTAACTTGTAAATCAAAACAAGTCCCCGGCAGCGGCGCCAAAAACTTGATGGATAAAATTCCAAGTAATAAATACCTAGCAAGCGCACTAGTTACCGTAGTAGTAACGCGCGAAAGCGAGGGTCGATCCCACAGAGACTTGTTGGACAAACAAGTAAATTTAATTAGTGCAAAAGAGTAACAAAAGGGGGGTTTTGATTTAATTTTTAATTAACCTACTTTAACTACTAAACAGTAAAAATAAACTAAGATTGAAAATCACAAAGCAAGCAAGGATTGAATTCAAGATGACAAAGATTCACGGATTGGGGTTCACAACTATTTCCACTCTATGCTATTTTTAAATAAAGATTATCAAACTTGTTCAAGAAATCGTTCACGTAGTTAGGAATTGGGACGGTCTGGTCACCGGATTGCAATCCTATTATTACCCCTATGTGATGAATTCCGCTAAGTCAACAACACACACAAATAATTTATTAAGTTCTTAAGAATAATTGATTTTAGATCCTTTTGATTTCCCCTAGGTCCTCAATTAAATCTATTCAATGAAATCTAGGTCAATGTAAAAACTATCCACGCTAGTGAAATAATTTAAACCCTAATGATTTAAAGATCAACAATATCTATCTATAAAGTTGAAATCTCTAAATGAATGAAGATCAATTTCAAAGAACAAGAACAAGAATGATATTAAATTAAACCCAATTTAGCATAAAGTTTCAATAGTGCTACGCCCAATCCATGAACAAGTAATTTAGTTACTCATAGACATAGCAAGAATCACAAGAATAAGATTAAAAACCATAAACCTGGATAAACGCTTGATGATGAATAAATCCCAAAATCTTGTTTACACCTTGAAACTTGAATAAAACCTAAAAGAAAGCATAAAAAAAACTGATAATGAAAACCTAATGAGTTTTATACAAAAGAGAGGAGTCCAAAATAGGAAAGGAGACCCAAAAATAATCCCAAACTAAAGCTTTTCAGATTTCCCAGCGGTATTCCAGGCGGGCGCCTATCCATAGACAAGCGGGCGCTTGGTTAAGACAGAAACTTTGCATTTCCGGATTTTGAAGTAAGCGGGCGCCTGGAATGCTATAAGCGGGCGCCTGGACTTTTTTTCCAGCTTTTCCTTCTTTTCTTCTTGACTTTGACCACGGCTGACTTTGACTCTTTATGTTGACCCGACCTTGGTCTTCCACACTTTAAGCTCTCGGACTTTGTAGTTACATAATAACACTTAAAGTGTTCCAAAATACACAAATCCTAACAAAGTTACTTAATTACATAAAGACCAAGATTACATTAATTCTATTCTAAATTACATCAAAAAGTCCAGAAAAATAACATGAAGCTGTAGATAATATATACATGAAAAACCATCCATCACGGTCCCAATGCGACGTAAGCCCATTTGTTGCCATTACCTTTATGTGAAAATCTACCCGGCAGTCTGTAAGCCCGTTTTTTGCCTAAAAATAGCCGGCAGTTTGAGAACATTTTAGGCCGTCCTTGACATAAGCCCAGTAGAAATTTGTCCCCTAAGTGAACATACTTAGGTGGTCCCCATCGTGAAAAATGATGCCTTAGCGAACATTTTAGGCCGTCCTTGACATAAGCCCAGTAGAACTTTGTCCCCTAAGTGAACATACTTAGGTGGTCCCCATCGTGAAAAATGTTGCCTTAGCGAACATTTTAGGCCGACCTTGATATAAGCCCAGTAGAACTTTGTCCCCTAGGTGAACATACTTAGGTGGTCCCCATTGTGAAAAATGTTGCCTTAGCGAACATTTTAGGCCGTCCTTGACATAAGCCCCGTAAAGTCCTTGTCCCCCAGAGTGGTCACCTTAGGTAGTCCTCGACATAAGCCCCGTAAAGTATTTTTCCCCCAGAGTGGTCACCTTAGGCCGTCCTTGATATAATCACAGTAGAACTTTATCCCCTAAGTGAACATACTTAGGTGGTCCGAATCGTGAAAAATGTTGCCTTTGCGAACATTTAGGCCGTCCTTGACATAAGCCTCGTAAAGTCCTTATCCCCTAGAGTGGCCACCTTAGGCAGTCCTCGACATAAGCCCTGTAAAGCCTCTGACCCCTGAGAGTCATGCTCGTTTCCCTAGGAGAGGATGACAGATATCCACCTAGCCCTTAGGTTTGAGTATCCCCCCGAACTACGTTAGGCTTGATTCCCCGCAAACGGGATACGTAGGAATCCTATACCACTAGGTCCAGCCATTCAACCAAGTTGGTCAAGCCGTCTTCCCATCAGATTGGGATGCTTATTTTTATCGACAACCCACCCCGCTTTTCTATAGCGACGTTGCCGAGGGGCTCTGTAAGTACCCCAATCTGAAATCGACCAACTTAGAAGAACTCTTAGCACCATTCAGGGATAAACTGATAGGCTGGGACCTCACTAAGATAAACCTAAAATTCCAGGACTACTCTGGAATTAAAATTGGATAATCAGTACGGATGGTTTGGACGCGGGAGGGGCTAATCCGTACGGATGGTTAAGGCACCCTCAGTACCTATAAATTGGACCCTTGGTTGATCATTTCAGGGGGAGAAAATCATTTTAGAGAGCAAAAGCTCTGTAGAAATCATATCAGAATAGAGTGATCAATATATTTGAGTTGAAAGAGAGAAATGAGATAGGTCCTAACCAAAAATTGGTGAGGCCTCCTTCTCCCCATCTTCCCTTCATCTCTATATTCTATCTTTTACTTCAATGTCTTTTACTTCTTGTTAATAATGTACACTTGGAACCAAGCCTTGAAATCCATGGTGCCCTTCATGTTCTACGCATGATGGTGGGTTACAAACCAACGGATAGCCTAAGGCTTGTTATGATTTATGCATCTTTACTTTATTGTCTTTACATTTATGCACCCTTACATTGTGTCTTTAAATTTATGTCATTTACTTTAAAGCCTTTGCATTTATGTTGAATAAATGAGGAAATGATCAAGTTTGGGTGATAAAGTTGCAATCTTTATCATCCAAACTATGAGTCAACCTCAATAATGTCCCTTTGATGATAAAAGTTCAATCTTTATCCATCAAAGGTTGTTTTTTTGATGTCCCAATGCCCTTCCTTGGAATAATCATCCATTTGGATGTTAAAGTTCCCATCTTTAACCATCCAAATAGTGATCTTGGCTCAAAGGCCATGCCCATCACCTTTTCTAAATTATCCCAATGATTGCCTTGATCACACCCAAAATCCTTATTTTTGTGTCTAATCTAGTGATCAATGTTATAGGGATAATTTAATTTATGTTTTGTAAGAAAATAACTTGAAATGATCAAACAGTCCAGTTTCCAGCAGAATGCTTTATTTCTGCCTGGAACTGGACTGACTCCTGAGAATCTGTCAAAATTCCCAGGAAGACCCTCTATAGCCGTACGGCTACTTTTTCCAGGAGTACATTTCCAGTTCAGTCCCCGCTAATCCAGAATGTTTACGAAACAACCCTTTCTGTTAAAATTCTAACTGTTTTTCTGTTAAAGTCAGTCTCTCCTATTTTCCAAGAACACACACGCACACACTTGTACAATTTTGACAAACTTTAGGGAGACTCGGTTTTTCCGAGGCACTTTGGGTGAACCACCAGTTGAGTTCTTCCCGAAGTGTAACCTGACCTCCGAATCCTTTGTCTCTAACCATTTTTCATTAAGTTTGGGTTTAAAATTAAACTAACGTGTCGACTCCGTTTTTGTTTGGACATCGAAGAGCCTTGTTTGGCATTCTCGAGGGAAACCCCTTTCTGTTTTCCCGCTGGGATCCTTACACTACCCCCAGCGGCATTTTGCAACCCCTTCTACGCCTACACCTTCTATGGCTTCCGCAAATTCTGTGGCTCTTTGCATTGAAACAGATATGGAGGAAAGACTCCTAATTCTTTTTGGGAACGTAACCTTCACGAGAAAGATAACCAGCAGAGACGACGTGCGCGAGATGTAAAAATGCATCACTTTTCCCTCAAATCTTCGACATTGGTAAAAGCAACATATTCCATATTGCTTATGTAATATCCATATCGCCTCTCATTTAGGATCAAAGCTTGCCGTCAAAAATTCCGACCATTTCCTTATGTCAGACATGTCAGTAAACGGTCTCTTATGTGAATTACCATCGGCTTCATTCCAAATTCTCTTAGACTCTCAATAATATAGGATCCATAAAAAATAAGGATGAATGCATTTGGAATTTCATAGGTTGAGGATGTTCGGGTGCCGGCAATGAGAAAGTTTTTATTGATATTGGTGATTTTCATCGACAAACTAGCATTGTTTAAGGTTTCTGGGTAATTACGTTGGTCGTAGAGATGATTAGCAAATGATGAGAAACTGTTTAAGGCGTCTGGGCAATTTCGTTGGTCGTAGCAGAAGATTGGTAAATGTGTTGTGGAATTGACCCTTCCCAACCCAACACCCAAGCCAATCGCAAGAAAACCCAGCACCACAAACAAGCACAAGAAATAAGAAACTCAAAGCAAAAGACAAAACGAACACAAGAAAATTATTTACCCAGTTCGTCAATATATTTGACTACGTCTGGGGGTACTACCAAGCCAGGATCTTGCACTATAATATGTAAATATGGAGTTACAATGAGTATGGGGGTGGAACATTGCTTATATAGGCAACCTAGAATGAAAACCTAACCCTAGACAGACAAGGAAACCCGAAATCTGGCCCAAAAACCGATTCAGCCTCGACCTGTCCCGACACCTGGGCGGTCGCCCACTTTGCCTATGGGCGGTCGCCCATAATTGTGTTCCGGCTGATGGTTCCAACTGATGGAGTGGGCGGTCTCCCACCATGACCTTGGGCGGCCGCCCAGAAGGTCAGTCCCTCCGATGGATTTCTTTCCTTTTGCTCCCATCGCTAGTTCCCGGTTGGTCTCTATTCCAACAATCTCCCACCTAGAGATCAACCGCATATAAGCCCCGTATCCGTTCTTCAACTCATCCTTAGTGCCATAGTGCTCACCTCGATCATGGTAGTACCTTCCTCCTCCCCTATTCTCCAAACCCCGTTGAAGCTATACCCAGCTCCAACTTCACCTTGCTTGAGAAACCTAGAGCCTTTGCATCCGATCTACACTCACCGTTAGATCTACGCAACGGAATATCCGATCCTGGAGTATTTGGTTCATCTTCAGTGACCCTTTTACCTTGGTCATCATGAATCGTGCCGCTCCCACCCGAGTCTGGAATATCCATGCGAATCTCCCTCGCATCACCGTATTCCTTAAACTCCCCGAGCTCATACTCCCCACCATTAACAGACCTCAAGCATTTAGCCTTGAGTCCAATCTGATTCTCCACCAAGGCCTTCCACTTCTTATACATCCTGAAAGATTCATCTTTCCCTTTTAAGAAGTAATCCCAGACCTTGCTTGTCGAATCATCAATGAAGGTCATGTAATATGACACACCACCCCGAGAAGTTACCGGGGATACCCCCTTCTCACCCATGTGACCCAATCGACAGTGCCACAAATCCGTATCACCCTTGGCTGACGCCACCGCGATACTATCCTTGGTGTTTGTCAAATACAATCTTCCTTCCCTATTACCCCGAACGATCTCACAATCCTCCTTGGTAATAACCCAGTTCCTGTAGCTAAAGGTTACCGTGTAACCTTCTTCACCCAGCTGCCCAACTGAAATCAGGTTCTTTTTCAAGCCCGGAATGTGACTGACCCCGTGTAGATGTAGGACCTTCCCGTCCGATGCTCTTATTCTGACATCCCCCTTCCCTTGATTTCCAAAGGCTCGCCATCCGCCAGATAGACCTTTCTGAAATCACCGGAAGTGTAATTTTCCATCGCCCCTGCATGCCCGCATGAGTGGAATGATGCCCCCGAATCCAGCACCCATGATTCTAGCGCACTACAATCGCTCAGAATCAGTACATCGTCACCTTCGATTATCACATTCGCCGATTTATCCCCTCGCATGGGACAATCCCTCTTGTAGTGTCCTAACTTCTTACAATGATAGCACTCTACCGATCCTCTGGCAACCCTTGGTCTTTCTTTGTTCTCCACAGACTGATCCCCACCCCCGATTACACTTTCCCTTGACCCTGTTCTCCCTTTATTGATAGAACCCGGCCTTCCCGTGCTAGTTGTAGCCAAGACCGATCCCGAAGTAAACGGTGTCCCCAACTTCTTTATGCGATTTTCTTCGCCCAAGAGGAAGTCCTTAACATCATCATACTTCAATTTGTTCTTACCCGCTGAAGCATTTAACGCTGTCACCGTTCCGCTCCAACTTCCTGGTAAGGACGCTAGCAATAAACACGCATGAATCTCGTCACCGAAAGTAATCTCCAACGCAGACAATGAGTCTATAACATCCATAAACTCATCGATGTGTTTAGCTATGGATCCTCCCTCTTGCATCTTGAGACTACCCATCTTGCGTATCAAATCAACCTTATTTGCAGCAGATGGAGTTTCAAATCTCTCAGTCAGATAATCCAATAGCTCCTTGGTGGTTTTCGCCTTCCTGGTAGTCTTCGCGATCCACTTCAACAAAGTAGATCGAACCACCCCTAAGGCTTTCCGATCCATGAGATCCTAGTCTTCCTGTTTTTCGCTTTCCGGCTTAACTCCTATTAGAGGCTTATAGAGATCTTTATTATACAAGACATCCTCTATTTGCATCCTCCAATATCCATAGTCAGACCCATCGAATTTCTCCACCGCTTGTTTATCCTTGCCCATTCTTGATTGCTTGATAAACCCCTTTGATCGTCCAACCAAAGCTCTTGATACCAGTTGTTGTGGAATTGACCCTTCCCAACCCAACACCCAAGCAAATCGCAAGAAAACCCAGCACCACAAACAAGCACAAGAAATAAGAAACTCAAAGCAAAAGACAAAACGAACACAAGAAAATTGTTTATCCAGTTCGTCAATATATTTGACTACGTCTGGGGGCACTACCAAGCCATGATCTTGCACTATAATATGTAAATATGGAGTTACAATGAGTATAGGGGCGGAACATTGCTTATATAGGCAACCTAGAATGAAAACCTAACCCTAGACGGACAAGAAAACCCGAAATCTGGCCCAAAAACCGATTCAGCCTCGACCTGTCACGACACTTGGGCGGTCGCCCACTTTGCCTATGGGCGGTCGCTTACAATTGTGTTCCGGCTGATGGTTCCAACTGATGGAGTGGGCGGTCGCCCACCATGACCTTGGGCGGCCGCCCAGAAGGTCAGTCCCTCCGACGGATTTCTTTCTTTTTGCTCCGATCGCTAGTTCCCGGTTGGTCTCTATTCCAACAAAATGATGGGTCCCGTATTTGTTATTTAGATGTAAGGTTATATTTGTTTGTTTTTTCTTTTACCTGATTTTTTTGTATTTCTTCATTTGACTCTCACATTTCGTGTGTAAAATAATTAAAATCAAGGATTGTGAAGTCAAATTTTGTATATATTTGGGGGTATAAACTTATTTGCCTTTTCAAAAGCTATAAACATATTTTTGCTCAAAAATATAAAATAAATATTATCTACATTTTTTATTATGATAAGTAATTATTAAAATAAATTTAATTTTATAATTTGATAATATTTTTTTAATATGCGACTAGCTTTTATATTTTGGATCAATTGCAATTCCATAACAAATGTTTGACTCATTTTGACAAGCCTTTGCAAATTGATAAAAGTACCCATTAAAAAAATCATATGCATGTCACAATACCTTGCTTCCGTGAAAAATCCAACACCTTGTTAGTTTTTATTTCACTACATTGAACAAATTGACAAAGTTAGGAATCAGATTGACATGTTAACAAACTCTTAAGGAATACAAAAATGTGACAAACACGGGTTACCAAATGCAATGGACCCTGTACTTTATTAGGAGTTATTGTGTTTTTCAATCCCTTACTCTTTATCCTATTGGCTCACAAACTTTTTGAATACATGCCAAAGTATTACTGAAAGGTCCCTGTATGATATCATGGCACTAGACAGTTGGAGAGTTGAGAGATAAAATACTGGAAAAGTCTACAATCTTTGAGATAGATCGATTATCTTTGATATAAGTAAACTGTTTTGAAAGGTGCACTCTAAAGGCCAAAAAGAGTAGGAAATTTGTGCAGCGGAATATATAATTTTTAAGACTTTAAAGTTTTTGTCCGACATAAATATTCATATGTCAATTATCAATTTATCTTGTCTAAGTAATCACACGATAGTAGATAAGAACATGTTAGAGGATTGAAATTCCAAATTATAGCTTTTTAAAAAAATAATTACCAAAACAACAACCCTAAAAACTTATTTACCAAAATAGCATTTTTTGCTAAAACCGGAAGTGGGATTTCCGGTTTTAATGTTGAATCCGGAAGTCCCACTTCCGGAATTGACCTTTTGATTTTTTTTAATTTTTTTTTCGTGAAATCTGTTTTTTTTTTTTTTTTTTGAATCCGGAACTGGTATTTCCGGTTTTAAATTTAATTTTTTTTTTTTTTTTTTTTTTTTGAAATAACAAAAAACATTAAAAAAATTCTATAGGATGTTTATTTGTTTAATTTGGACTTAAATTGAAGGAGTTATGGTTGCTCAAAGTTGAGTATTTAATCAAACAATTCAAATTTTTTTCATGATTTTGAAGGCTGTTTTTGAAATACTTAGACTAGGATTTGGCGAAAAGTGTTAAAACAAATTTTGTTGTACTCTGTATGATCTTTCTATAGAATGTTTATTTGTTTAATTTGGACTTAAATTGAATGAGTTATGGTTGCTCAAAGTTGAGTATTTAATCAACAATTCAAATTTTTCATGATTTTGAAGGCTTTTTTTGACATACTTACCTAGGATTTGGCGAAAAGTGTTAAAACAAATTTTGTTGTACTCTGTATGATCTTTCTATAGAATATTTATTTGGTTAATTTGGACTTAAATTGAATGAGTTATGGTTGCTCAAAGTTGAGTATTTAATCAACAAGTTTATTTATTTATTTATTTATTTCCTATGTGACCGGGATGCGATCACTGAATAATAGAATAAACTTGTCCACAAATCCAACATTAATACATAAATCCGATTATTCGGTCACATATTACTTCCTCCGCTCATTTCAAATTGCAAAAGTTACCAAAAAGGTGTCCCAACATTGCAAATCCAAAAATGGCAAGCCACCATACTCACATCCACTAACCCACTCTTTCTCTCCACTTTCTTTCTACTATCACAACAACAATACCTTTTCTTTTTCCCTTAATTTTGCCCAACCTAGTATTTGCATTTGAAATGGGACGGAGGGAGTAAATAAATAAACTTGTTGATTAAATATTCAACTTTGAGCAACCATAACATTCATTTAAGTCCAAATTAATCAAATAAACATTCTATAGAAAATCATACAAAAAAAAATTTTATTAGTCTAAGTAAGTAAAAAAAATTAAAAATTTGAATTGTTTTAAATACTCAACTTTGAGCAACCATAACTCATCAATTTAAGTCCAAATTAAACAAATAAACATTCTATAGAAAGATCATACAGAGTACAACAAAATTTGTTTTTGCCAAATCCTAGTCTAAGTATGTCAAAAACAGCCTTCAAAATCATGAAAAAAAATTGTTGATTAAATACTCAACTTTGAGCAACCATAACTCCTTCAATTTAAGTCCAAATTAAACTAATAAACATCCTATAGAATTGTTTTTAATGTTTTTTGTTATTTCAAAAAAAAAAAAAAAAAAAAATTTAAAACCGGAAATACCAGTTCCGGATTAAAAAAAAAAAAAACAAAGAAACGATTTCGAAAAAAATTTGAAATCACTTCCGGCAAAAAAGTGAAATTTTGGAATAAATTTTTAGTTAAATTTTTGGTAATTATTTTGTTTAAATTATTTTTAAAATTTCAATCCATGTTAGAGCATAGGTTGGTATGATAAAAAAAATAAAATGCAAGACAAGAGATTAAAAGAGACAAGAGACAAGAATTTTTAAGGTGGTTCAGAGTGTAGCAACATCTCCTACGTCCACGTCCATTGTCCTCGACACATGGGAAACAATCCACTATAATCCTTTCACTCGGGCAATACATGAATTGTTTAGAAATTTCCCTCAGAATTTTCCAACTTAATTATTCTCACTAATTAAGCATGCTTGTTGCAAAGCTTAAAAGAAAAATAAAAGATTTCACAAATGTGATGTAGTTCTTCTTTAGATTGACACTTGAATTTGCCGAATGGAAGCTCTTCTTGGATCGTCGGGTGTGTTGGGTGTATTGGGTATTGGTTTGGGTGGGTCAACTATTAAAGGTTTTGGGTTGAGTTTGTAATAACCCGAATTTTCTCCATATATTTTATTTATTTTAAAACTCTTTAATTATTATTTGGGCCGAGCCTTTAATAAAAAGATTAGTTTAGTTATTGGGTCAAAAGTAGAAATCCCAATTCATTAACTAAGAGGAATAGGAGTCCTTTTTAAATTAGGAATTTGGGAAAACCTTTTAATATAAATACTCTCTTATTAAACCCCTAGTATTATTGTACTCTACCGCAAAGAAAAGAAAGAACGGGAAGAGAGAAAAGGGGCAGCGCAGAGAATAGGACGCAGCGAGAAAGAGAGAGAGAGCCGGAGAAGGAGAAGAAGAGAGGGAAAGGAACGTGTTCATCAAGGTAACTCTAGAACCCTAAAACCTTCTCATCATATTTTTAATTCAAATCGTTGGATTAAGAAACACTAACCCTAAAAGATGAACTAGGGTTTAGTAGTATGGAATTAAGAAGGAAGAAGATGGGTTTGTCGAGGCATATAAGTGTGCGTGTGTGTGATTTACAGCGTGTGTGCTGCGTGTGTGTGTGCTGGTGTGCGTGTGTGTGCTGGTGTGTGTATTGTTGTGTGTTTGTGTGTGTGCGTGTGATGCAGGAAGTGTGTGTGTGCTGTGCAGTGTGCGTCTGTACCTTTCGCAGAGTGTGTTGTGCGTGTGTGTACAGTAGGGTATGTGTGTGTGTACAGAAAGTGTAAACAGTATGTGCTTGTAATAGTGTGTGCTGTGAATAGTGATCATAAGGGCTGTGAATAGTGTTTTGAGTGTGAGTAATCAAATACTAAATCATGATGAGTTAGAATAGGACTATGAAACCCTAAGGGTATGTTGGTAAACTTCAAAGGGCATTTTGGGTATAAGTTTAATGAGTAGTATAAAACCTACAATGGATATCCATCTTAGTAAGAAGTTAAAGAGTACAACTCGTAGGTTAATAAAAGGAGAAATAAAGTATTTTGGGGGCGGAAGTAGAAAGTATTACTTTTGTCTAAGATAGTTATTTCGCGTGATTGTAGATACGTGCGCGTGGGGTTGCAGGAAGAATTAACGCAAAGCCAAGGTAAGGAATTACGTTCTTAGTAGTTATTTGGCTTTAATCCTTGTTTAGGATTCCCAATCTCTGATTTTGTTAGAAGTATTCTACCTATGTGGCTAGGTAGTGTTTTAAATAACTATTCCGTTCTGCGAATGTTACCGTTCCTTGTTATCCGCCCTATTGATTTTATTGTTGTTCAATTGGGCTATCATATGCATGATTGTATTGTGGTGTTGGTGTCTAATGTGAAATGTACACCTCCTTTTAAAAGTGATCAAGTAAAGTTTTGTAAAGTTAAGCTTTGTTTTGTAAAGCTCTTTAAAGTGAAGTTTTGGTAATAAGTAAAGTGACTTACAGTTATCCATAATCCTGAAACGGATAAGTGGACCCCTTATAGTTATCCATAGTTCTAAGATGAACATGTGGACCCCTTTACGTTGCTTGATGAAGTAGAGTAGGTTATCATGATATACCGATATTGGGTGCGGTCAGTAGAAACCCGATCCCTGGGTACATCGTGTGCTTAATCCCTAGAGTAAAGTAAAGTGAAGTAAAGTGTTTTGTGAAAAGCTATGTTTTGGAAACTGTCTTCTGTAGCCACATGTTTTCAAAGTAATGAGTTGTTTTGGATATTGGTAAATGTTTCTTTTCAAAATGAGTACATGTTTGATCCTTGAGTTATATCCCTTCGTTGTTAATTCATTATTACCGTTCGTTTCGGTCATCTCCTCTTAGTACCCGAGGGGATCCCGTATGAACTTACTGGGCATTGTACACTCATTCCTTCCATTCTTATTTCTCTCCAGGTTATAAATAATCTGATCGAGGGTCGCAAGGTTGGCGGCATAGAAGTTATATTTTGAATAAAGTTAGTTAGTAACTATGATTTCCGTTATGTTTAAGTTTTAGACTTCATTTTCCGTTAGTTACCTTTTGAGCTAGTGATTTATACTAGCCGTTTGGGTTTGAATGTTAGTTAAAGTTTGAATTGTGGTTAATTGTAGCCGTTGGGGCATTCTGAATTTGGGATTTATTCAAATAAGTTATTATTAATTTAGTATTGAAAAGTTGGGGTGTTACAGAGTTATTGGGTGAAAGTGTTAGTGTGTGCAATTGGTGTTTATTGCACACGTTAAGGCTTTATTAGGGAGATAAATGGTGCTTACTGCGGACTTGTATATGGAGATTGTAAGTGCAGAACGCGGTGATACCACAAGTGCTGCCAACACTATCCCAGTGATACCCGACGGACTGCTGGGATTATATTTGGATATTTGCTTCATAAATAATTGTTGTACTAATGTCTAATATTTATGCAAGTTTAGTGTTTATTGTTGGTCCAATTTTCAGATATACTATGGTTGAGATGCTAGAATAATGCAAGGAAGGTGAAAGAAGATTTTATGGATAAAAGGGATTTTGTCCATAAACATGTGGGGATTTAATTCACAACAAACACATGGGATTTGACCCATTCAAAGGCTGAGTTGTTGATCAAAAAGGTACAAGGCGTTCATAGCATGAAGGTACAAATCGGGTATGCATGGACTTGGGCACCAAGAATTAGTTCCTACATTTTAGGAAATGTGGAAAATAACCTCCCCAAGTTCGGTCACTCCACTCCACCTCTCTACCACGTTTTTGCATCCTCTCCAAGCCATTATTGGAGTATTCCCCAAGTCCAAGAAGCACTATAAATAGCAAGAGGAGGTGAAGATGAAATCACGGCAATCACAACACACTTTCCTCACACAAAAGTCTTTACACTTTTCCTTGTTTCCTTATAAATTCCCAAAATACTTTTATGTTCTTGTATCGAGTTTTATAAAAGTCTTGTCTAGGTTAGGAATTGTGTTATAGACTTAGTTCGTTCCTAGAAGCTTTCGTTGTAATAGCTTTAGGAATTTTCGACCTTGTAATTCTCTCTTATTAGTAGTGAAGGTCTCGCCTTTTGAGGCATCCCTCAAGATATATAATTTATATATCTTGAGAAAATTATTTTCTTGTGTGATTTTTCCGCTGCAACTCTTTCCAGAAATTATTTTATGTTCGTGTGTGTGAGTGCTGGCAGAAGTGATATCGTTGCAGTGACAACACTTTGGATATCACTTCCTTTCTGACTTAAGCCTTGACCCTGCTTTTTCAATTGGTATCAGAGCTGGTTACTTGATATACTAAGTACCTCGGTCCAGTGTGTCATGGCTTATGATCCTGCAAATCCTAATCAAAAAAGACTTCCTGTTCTTGATGGTTCGAATTACGCCTATTGGAAGATCCGCCTTCGTTCGTATATCAAATCAATTGATATCCGGGCATGGCGATCTATTGTGAATGGGTATTCTGTTCCATTGTTGCCGCCGGATGAGGATGGTGACGTTCAAGTCAAGCCTGAATCCGAGTGGACAAATGAGGAAAACGCCCTAGCTAGTTTTAATGAAAAGGCACTTAATGCCATTTATGAGTGGGTTGATATGCATATTTTTAAACTCATTCAAAATACTCCCACTGCTAAGGAGGCATGGGATACTTTACAAAGATTTTGTGAAGGGGATGATAGTGTGCGTGAAACTAAGCTTAGGAGGCTCACTAGTCAATTTGAAAGATTGAGGATGAGTGAAAATGAAGATATCTCTTCATATTTTGAAAAAAAATTTGATATTGCTAATGAATGTCAAGTTTTGGGTGAACATTTTACAAATAAACAACTTGTTTCAAAATCAATTAGAACTCTTCCTGAGCACTTCAATATTAAAGTGTCATCTATTGAAGAGGCTCACAATCTTGCAACCATGGATATTAATACTTTGATGAGCATTTTGCAAAATTTTGAACTAAATCTCGCTGATCAAAGTGATGCTATTAAAGGCAAAAATGTTGCTTTAAAAACTCTTCCTTCGTCTTGTGTAAAGATGAGGAAGATGAGGTTTTTGATGAAATGGATGAAAATACTAGTGTTGCTTTACTTGCTAGGAAATATAACTCTATGTTAAGAAAATTCAACAAAGAAAATGTGCAGGTAAAAGCAAAGGAACAACAAACCAAGGTGTATGATTCGATGCCGGAGGACACTCCCAACCACTCAGAAGGCGAATCCAATCCGAAGGGCGTCCTCGGATCAGTCGAGCTCCAATCCCAATTACCTCGACTCCATTCAATGTCATACTTGTTCAGGATGGGGTCACTATGCCAATGAATGCGCAAATAATCTGAGGAAGAAGGGTAAGAGCTTGTGGGTGTCTCTCAGTGATAATGAAGAAGAAGGAGTGGGCCATGCTCAAGAACCAGACGAGACAACCATGTTTGTCACTGTGTGTGACTCGAACACAGAAAGTGCTATCCCAAGTGATAAACTAAGTGGGATAACACCTGTGATAACACCCAGCAGGTATAATGATTTCAATTATGATAATGCTGTTTGTTTTGTGGGGTCTATTAACATGGATGCAGGAAGTTCTCAAGTGGAACCTGAGATGAGTAAGGATGAACTCATAAGAGGATTGAGGAACCTTTATGAGGACATCCTTGAAGAATACAAGAAGGAGCATAGTATGGTGCAATTCTTGACCAAAGAAACTCAGCAACTAAGACTTGGCGTGACTACTCTAGAAATCGAGCTCTCAAAGAAGGATGCTGAGCTTGCAAAAGTCACGGCCAAATTGTCCCTCGTCGAAACCACACTTAAGAAACTCAACACGGGGTCTACCAAACTGGATGAGATCCTCATGTTAAGTAAACCTCTCAGGGCAGGTCTTGGTTTTCAAGATTCTTTAGATAATATTATCTCTTCTTTGTCTTTGGAAGATAATCAAACATGTTTTGTAAATGAACGTGGAAATGATAATGATTTTTCTTTCAAAATCTCGGATAAGAGGAAGGTGTGTACCTGTTGTCACACTACTGGACATTTTAAAAACAAATGTAAAACAAATGTTAAGTGCACCTAATAGTTTTAAAACAACTAACATAAAAATTGTTTTTAAAAGCTATCAAGAATAGAAACACACCAACTACCAAACCTGTTTGAGTATCACCAGCATGCAGAACAGCACTTGTGGCAGCATGCAGAACAGCACTTGTGGCAGCATTATCTCCCCCTGTTTGTGAAGAATACTGTGTAAAGAATTTCTACAAGTCTGTATGAATCTGTATCAGGCTTGAAGTCTGCATTGATGGAGCTTGGGTAATCGGTTGGCGTGAAGAAGATGAGTCTTTTCTCTTCTTTTTCTTTTTCTTGATGGTAGTCACTATAGGTTGGGAAGGAGCCGACGTAGGAGGAGCCTGTGCGACCGGAACAGGTGGAGGTCCGGAGACAACAATGGCGAGATTTCCAAGGGCTCATTTGAGGTTTTGGATGGGGAAGCCATTGATGGAAGTTGAGAAGAGAAGGAAGAAATTTTGAAGAGGAATTTTTAGGGTTTTGATTCGACTGAGAAGGAATGACGAGGGAGAGAGAGATCGGTAAGTTTTGATGAGGGAGGAGGGTTTATTTAGGATTTAATTAGGAAGTATTCAAATGGAAGTTAAATACTCAACATTAAATTGAGATAACTATCTCTAATCCTACAAACACTCAACTCCCCCTATTTTTTTAGCTCTCCCTATTTTCTAGCTAGATAGGTAAACTCAAACTCAACTCCCACATTTTTGAAAATCAACCGGCCATTATCCCCAAAAAGCCCTTTTTTTTTAAAATAAAACGAAAAAATAAAAATTAAAAATAAAAGAAAATAATGTTGGATAATTCGGCCTAGATGACTACATCCCTAATTTTTGAGTTTGATTTGAAACTTGATTCCAAACTTTTAGGGATGAAGTTACTTAACCAAATTCACCAAAAATAAAATAAAAAGGAATTTAATAAAGACTTTTTGAAAATCAAAAAATTCCACAAATTATAAAGGACTTTCGGACTTTCAAAAATTAACTATTAATTTCCGAAAAAGAAATGAATAAAAAAAATAATGTAGCACATACTAATGTGTTATCGGCAATGATGGTAACACTTAGGAAAACATATAAGTCAAATATCCCCTTGATAAAATTTTCACTTTAAAAAACTTAAGGCAAAACAATCCTCATAATAAACACTTGAGGCAAATTGTTAGGCTTTTTTATAATAAGCAATTGAGGCTAAGAAACAAGCTTTTCATCTTCAAACATTTGATGCATAGCAAGCCTTAATTACATGTTTGAAGTTAACACTATATAAGCTTGTTCTTCATCTTTAAGCACTTTAAAATATAAGCATAATTTACACTTCTTTATCTACAAGGAATCCGTGCTCCGAGTCCTTATAAAGTGTAAAAAATACTTTAGTGATTGTACCTTTCAAGTGGGATACACTGTAGTAGCGAACTCCATGTTCTCAATACTCAGTACTAAGTCACTAGAAAATATCTCCTTTTGGCAAGAGTGCATCGTCGTAGCGAGCGCCGTGCCCCGAGTTACTAAGGAAATATTATAAGTGCTTTTTGCCTTTAAAATTTATTTTATCACCAAAATTAGTGACTTTGTCACTTTTGAGTACAAAGGGAATTTAACAAACATGTTGACCGAGTATAAACCTACCGAAACAAAAAGGTCAGCATATGCTGCCGCGAGGGCTTTAAACAAAAACTAAAAAGATTTTTTTTTTTTTTTTTTTTTTTTTTTTTTGAAAACTAAAATATTGTACAACAACAAAGATGATCCAAGGGGTTTAAACAAGAAATGGAACAAGAGACTTCTTCAAGTTAGAAAGTCTCTTATGGTTAAAAACTTGAATCAAATATTCATCTTTCAAAGTATTTTCAGATTCAAGCTTAGAAAGAAAACATGAATGGTTTACCTTAGCATATCTCACCATGTCTCGATAATTAACCGGTTCCTTATTTCTAGTTTGTATCCCTTCGTCTAATCTCCCTATCACTTGGGATATAGGATGATTCTTTTGAATTCTCAAAGGGGGATCTCTTCTGACGGGATCATCAACTCTAATGGAGTCCTCATTATTTTCATTTTCTGCAACTGGTCTGACTTCTGGTGTTATCTCTGGTATTGCCTCAGGTGTGGTAACACTGGGGCCGACATCTGGTCCAACACTTATGTCAACACTTGGTCCAACATAAATGTCAAATTCACTTTGAGGTTGTTCCAGAAGTATCGAACGAGGATAAACATCTGGTTCATCTGCAACACTTGACAGATCATCAAAAACAATGTTTACAGATTCTTGAATAATTCCAATTCTCAAATTATACACTCGATATGCAAGATTGTCATGTGAATATCCAAGAAAAATGGCTTTATCATTCTTAGAGTAAAATTTAGCTAAGTGACCCCAGTCTTTTAATATATAACATACACACCCAAACACATGGAAGTAATGTACATGTGGTTTCTTCCCATTCAAAATCTCATAGGGTGTCATTGTTAAACCAGGTCTTAGAAAGACTCTATTAGAAATGTGACAAGCCGTGCTCAAAGCTTCAGCCCAAAATCTTTTTGAAATTCTTTTTGAGAATAACATAACATGGGTCATATCAAGCAATGTCCTATTTTTCTTTTCAGCCACACCATGTGGTTTAGAGATCGAAAAATCATGGTGTATCCCATTTTTCTTACAAAAATTATAAAAGGAAACATTTGCAAATTCTTTTCCATGATTGGATCTTATACAAAAAATAGAAGCAAAAAACATGTTTTTTATTTTGGAGTGCAAGAGTTTGAATTTATCTAAAGTTTCAGATTTTTCTCTTAGGAAATATACCCAAGAAAACCTAGAGAAATCATCAACTATAACAAAAACATACATCTTACCTCCCAGGCTTTCTACCTCAATTGGACCCATCAAGTCCATGTGCAAAAGCTGAAAACAATGTGTTGTCCCAAAGTGTTGCTCCTGGTGTTGGGTAACACTGCGGGTAACACGAGTCTCCTTACTTTTAAGGCAGTCCCCACACATAATTTTGTTCTTCAGATTCAGATTGGGGACTCCTTTGACAGCCTCAAACTGGAAAATTTTCTTCAAGTTTTCATAAGGGGCATGTCCCAACTTTTGATGCCACAAAATTGTGTCATCCATATTGACTAAATTGCATACTTGTTTATCAACAAGATAGCAATTGTCACTTGATCTAGTTCCTGACATTACACACGTGTTAGTGTTAACAAAAACTTCACAAGTATTTTTATTAAATTTTACCTCCAAGTTGTCATCGCACAATTGACCAATGCTAATTAAATTAGTAACCAATCCATCAACGTGCAAGACATTCTTTAAGGCAGGGAATCCGGAAATATCAAGTGTCCCTTTCCCTATTATATTGCTCTTTCCTCCACCTCCATATTTCACCGTTTCTCCTTGGATAGATTCATAGTCTTTCAAGAACACTTTTGTTCCCGTCATATGATATGAACAACCACTATCAAAGTACCATGAACCTGAAATGTTAGTCTTCATAGAAGCAAATACAACATTGCATTTATGACTAGATTTTGAAAACCAGACTTTCTTTTTAGACTTTTTAATTTTCTGATTACCAGTGTTGTCTTGAGTGTTAGGTAACACTTGAGATAACACATGTGAACTTGAATTTTTCTTTTTGAGTGTAAAACAATCAAATTTACTTTGTCCAGCTGTGTGACAATATTCACACACACACGGTTGATCAGAAATATCACTTGATAAACTACTTTTTACTTTTTCATGTTCTTTTACAAAACATGCTTCATTATTTTCATTCATTATAGTAGAAGTGATTTTGTCAAGAGAGTCTTAGAACCCAATACCTGCTTTGAGTGACTTACTAAGTTGAGTATTTCATCCAATTTTGAGAACGTCGTGTTGAACTTTTTAAAGGTAGTCTCGGCTAGCTTCAACTTGGACTTGACTTTGACAAGTTCAACATCCAACTTTGTGAATTGCACCGCCAACCGAGTCAAAGAGTCTTTTAGCTCATGATTTTCCTTGGTTAAGATCGCTACCATCTTGTTCTCTTTCTTCCATTCTTTGAACAATGCCTTGTAGAAATCTTTTATCCCATCAATGAGCTCATCCTTGCTTAAATCCTCCTCATCTGGACTTCCTGCATCAACATTAATTGAACTATGAAAGCAAAAATCGTCAGAAAATTTAAAAGGATTATACCTTCTGGGTGTTGAGCTTGGTGTTATCGCACTCTGGGTAACACCATTGGCAACACTTTCACAAATAGGGGAGATAATGCTGCCACAAGTGCTGTTCTGCATGCTGCCACAAGTGCTGTTCTGCATGCTGGTGATACTCAAACAGGTTTGGTAGTTAGTGTGTTTTTATTCTTGATAGCTTTTAAAAACAATTTTTATGTTAGTTGTTTTAAAACTATTAGGTGCACTTAACATTTGTTTTACATTTGTTTTTTGGTTGGTTTATTTGTGCGAAGTGTGTTAAACACTTCATGGTTTTTGGATTTTATAACTTTGGTTTTGTTTTGGATAATTAGTTTTTAATCATGTTTAGTTTACTTGGTTTAAAACTATTTCAAAATCATTGTTTTTCGGTTGACTTGTCTCTTTGAGGGGGAGTTAATCTTTGCGGGGAGAATTTATGTATATTCTGTATTTGTGGCTAACATTGTCTTCCAGGGTCACAACATTATTTAGTTTGTGAAGAAATATCCAATTAAGGGGGAGATTGTAAGTGCAGAACGCGGTGATACCACAAGTGCTGCCAACACTATCCCAGTGATACCCGATGGACTGCTGGGATTATATTTGGATATTTGCTTCATAAATAATTGTTGTACTAATGTCTAATATTTATGCAAGTTTAGTGTTTATTGTTGGTCCAATTTTCAGATATACTATGGTTGAGATGCTAGAATAATGCAAGGAAGGTGAAAGAAGATTTTATGGATAAAAGGGATTTTATCCATAAACATGTGGGGATTTAATTCACAACAAACACATGGGATTTGACCCATTCAAAGGCTGAGTTGTTGATCAAAAAGGTACAAGGCGTTCATAGCATGAAGGTACAAATCGGGTATGCATGGACTTGGGCACCAAGAATTAGTTCCTACATTTTAGGAAATGTGGAAAATAACCTCCCCAAGTTCGGTCACTCCACTCCACCTCTCTACCACGTTTTTGCATCCTCTCCAAGCCATTATTGGAGTATTCCCCAAGTCCAAGAAGCACTATAAATAGCAAGAGGAGGTGAAGATGAAATCACGGCAATCACAACACACTTTCCTCACACAAAAGTCTTTACACTTTTCCTTGTTTCCTTATAAATTCCCAAAATACTTTTATGTTCTTGTATCGAGTTTTATAAAAGTCTTGGCTAGGTTAGGAATTGTGTTATAGACTTAGTTCGTTCCTAGAAGCTTTCGTTGTAATAGCTTTAGGAATTTTCGACCTTGTAATTCTCTCTTATTAGTAGTGAAGGTCTCGCCTTTTGAGGCATCCCTCAAGATATATAATTTATATATCTTGAGAAAATTATTTTCTTGTGTGATTTTTCCGCTGCAACTCTTTTCAGAAATTATTTTCTGTTCGTGTGTGTGTGCTGGCAGAAGTGATATCGTTGCAGTGACAACACTTTGGATATCACTTCCTTTCTGACTTAAGCCTTGACCCTGCTTTTTCAGAGATGATCATTCCCATTTATAGGGAGGTAAGGTGAAGTAGTTGTTGGTGGTCAAGTTAATTCTTCAATGTTGAGTAAAAAAAAGGCGGGTGGTCTTCAATGTTGGTCTTGAAAGTATAGTAGCGATTAAGTCTAAAGCCTTTCTTTTAATTCCCGGTGTATTCAAATAGTTAGAATAGCAAGCTGAGACATTTCATCCAAATGTGAAGTTTAGGAATATTGACACTTAACACCCTCCTCCATAATCTATTTAAGAAATTCTTATATATCTTCTCATCGGGAGTTTCAATGCATAATCTTGTTCTTCATAGAATTTATTTTTCAATGTGTCCAAAATTGAATATTTTAGGACTCATTTATAAGGGAAAAATCTATGTAGAAAACTTGGAAAACTCGAAGGGGTCATTGTGTAACCTTTTGAACTTTCACTCTTGACACTTTAAACCATTTAACTTTGTCTCATTACATGATCAATCTTCATCAAAACACTTTGTTTTGACCGAATAGTTTCTCTCTTTTTGGTGAATGATTGGTCATTTTAAACTCTTGATAGCTTGCTACAAAGGTCCATAAGCAAAAAAAAAAAAAAAAATGACATTAAACATGATTGGTGCAAAAAATATTTGGCCTGATTTTTGGTAAACTTTGATGAATAAGATGTTTTGATTCACAAGTTGTAGGCTTTGAAACTACTTTTGGAAAGGTAGGTGAGTCTACTTTACTCAAGAATATTTGGATTGCAATTTCGTTGACCGGAGAGAGAGAAACTGCAATTTCCGTGAGAGGTGTCAAAGCTGGTTTATGTTGTTAGGATTTTGGTGTCTGTTGTCCACTTCCAACAGATGCCATTTTTCGGTCATAATGATTCATTTTGCGGGGGTAAGACTTTTTGGAAAGCTATATGTGTATAGTTTACACAAGAGCAAACGGTTTGTGAATCGGAGCATTGATGAATTAGATATGAATTTTTACGTGAAGACGAGCAAAGCAAAAATTTTGCAAATTTTCAGCAACCTTTTCTCTTCAAAAGTGAGCATTCTTGAGAGGTTTTGTTTTGGTATTTTGAGAGACAAAATATGTCATTTAAAAGTTATGTTCCCCCTCAAACAGTAATATGGTGTTTTGAAGGAATGAAGGGGTTAGAAAGATTTTGCTTAGGCATTTTCTTAATGCAAGGTGTGTCATTGATTGCAAAGGAGAAAATATGATTTTCTATAATCAAGTAACTAAATATAAGCATATAATATTCTAAATAATCAAATATACCTTTCGTCCCACTCGAATTAGGATTCTTGGTCAAACTAATTATACTTTGACCAATAATTTGAAGAAAAATAATTATCTTTATGAAAATCTAAAAAGAGTTATTGAATTTATTAGTAACCATGATACAATAACAATTTTTAAATTTTTATTAGCATCATTATTTTTCTTCAAATTATTGGTCAAATTATAATTATATTGACTAAAAATCCTAATTCGAGTGAGACAGATGGAGTATATGATTGAAGCACAAGGGGTGATTTGGTCAATGATCCAAGGTGATTAAATAGGGTGTTCAAGCACACAACTATGTTAAAAAAATATGAGAATGGATTTTCACGAGATATTGAGCTCGGAGACACTAAAGTCTCTTAGAACTATGCGTTGATACCAATTAAAAGAACTTGATATGAATTATACACTAAGTAGAAAGATAAGTTAGTACTAAAGAGGCCGACTTTCTTTTATATAGGTCGACTATCTTTGAGTGCAGTGAATAAATGTGAATTTTGTAGCGGAAATAAAGTGTGGAAATGATGAAATAAACATAAGGCCAATTTACACATGAACTTGTCTCAAACTCAATCTAACACATATAAAACTTCATTATCATGTCAACGCATCTCAACGTGTAACTACACTTCCATACAAGTCTCATATACACAATGTCTTTTCAAGTACACATTTGTACATTACTTGGCCCTTTATCTCTATTTTACTCAATCTCCACAACAATCCCATTTACACAAATAATTTGCCCCTTCACATCTCTTGCCTTCATATAACAACACAATAAAAAGCTTTAAGCATTCTCAAGCTTAACACACATCTCAATTCACACTTAGCGTATCACTTGCACACTACAACATGTCAATTGACTTGTTTACCCACATAAAATTCTGAATTTCTCAAACTTGGCATTAGGATTAAAATTAAATCTTTGAAATAAAACGATGAATTTCAAGAAGTCACGATCATCACATTAGCTATCTCGCGATAGTGAACCACGTAAATCTATGTGTTCTTGTGATTGTGTTCTGTCAGTTATAACAACAAATATTTTCAAAAATGTGTTATGCATGTTTATACATTGTTAGTATTATGATAGATTGTGTTTAATTTTATTTCTTTATTTTTGAAAATAAAATATTATTATATGATGAAAAAAACGTGACATAATTCTGAGACGAAGAGAATAATAATAAAAGATGAAAAATTGTTCCAAAACCTACTCATTTATTTTTTTGGAATTTAAGTTATATAGATACTTTAGTTCATTAGTGCTGAAACTGACCTTTATATTCATATATTAAATGCAATTGTCTGAATGTTTTTAATATAATTATAGTAAAACACTATTAACAATATTGTATAATGGACAAGATACATCCACTAAATCTGTAATGATCTGTAATTGGTTCATTTAGGCATTTCTCCAATTTTTGTATTGTGTAACCACACAATTATAAGTATTGTATTATAATAAATTGTGTTTAAAATCATTTCTTGCATTCGTCTTGTAATACTCCCTCCATTTCAGATTCAATGTTCATTTTTGAGTTTTAAGAAAATTTAAGAAAATTGACATTTAGACATTTTTTGTAGCATATACACATTTATACCTTTATGATCTCATCATATAACATTATTAGTATAAGAGTAAAACTAAAACATTGTGATCACTAAGGATATTATTTATATGACTACACAAATAAAATCTATATTTTGTGACAAACCTTTTATTAAAGAACATTCATTTTTTTGATGGAGGCAGTATATATTTTCCCTTAGCCTTCCATCTAACCATATTTTCAAATCAAATTACTACTTAAAAGTAATTAACCCATTCGTGCATATAATCAAAATGGAGTATGTAACTATATAAGAATCGAGTCATTTTATATGAACTTGACAAGCGGCTTAAGTCCGACAGAAATAGACTAATGGAGCGATCAATTTTTTAGTGGAGTCTGTTATATTATGCGTAATTTTGGGTATAGTACGTTGTATATCTCATTATGTATATCATTTTTAGTGTCCGTTCTCCTTACCTACCTCTAAGAGAGCGTTAAGGGTTCACTGTGTGTGAACTGCTGCTGCTGCAGCAGTCACATTCAATCCATTATACTCGTAATTGGTTCGTTAAAACCTGGTTCGATGACGCCCCCAAAATAATGGATAAAATACATCCATTATTTGCACAATTTGTTGATTAAATAACGCAATATTGGTAAGAGTTGGGTTAAAGGCCAAATTGATTAGGATTATCAAAGAGCTAGCACTAGGGACACACTGTACACGTGAGCAGTGCCAACTATTCACCCCTTTTCTCCTTGCTCACAGCCACGTACTCAAGCAAGTTCACTCCTAAGTGCACTTCCTTTCTCAACCTCCGTGAAGCTTTTCTCCTCATTACCCTTATAAATACCCCCTTACCCTATTCCTTCTAGTTTAAGCCAAACACATTTATTTATACACATTCAATATAACAATGGGGCCAATTGTGAGAGAAGAGTGCAAGAAGATGAAACAGCACCAGCAGGTGTTGAAGAAGCCATTGCAAGCCACTTCAAGAAAAGGTTGCATGCGCGGAAAAGGCGGTCCAGAAAACACTTCCTGCACCTACAAAGGCGTCCGTCAGCGTACCTGGGGCAAATGGGTGTCTGAAATCCGCGAGCCTAACCGTGGGGCCCGCCTCTGGCTCGGGACCTTCAGCACGTCCCTCGAAGCGGCGATTGCCTATGACGCTGCCGCTCGGAAGCTCTATGGTGCACTTGCAAAGCTTAACCTGCCTGATCAGGTTGTCACCACTGCTCAACAAATGGCTGAGCATGTCAGCAAAGTCCAAAACTCGGGGGCCCAAATGAACAAATCCGAAAGTTTAGGGACTGAAATGCAAAATGCCGGAAAATCAGGTAATGAAATGGACATGAAGCAGGAGGATCAAATGTGTGAAGATCAGTCCATGCTTCTGGACATTGATGATTTTCTCAACTCGTTGGATCTCGATCTAAATATGCCAGGTGATCAGAGTCTGGGGACCGCTGATCATCACGTTGGCGGTGGTGATCAATATCACTACCCGCCAGCAGATTACGACAACAACCGTTACCAAAAAGAAAATGCTGACTGGATCGATTTGGCGACAAGTGGGATGGGGAACCTAGACTTAAACTTGCCTGAATTTGATGATTCATCAATTTGGAATGAGGCAGCAGCGACACTTGATTTCCAGAGGGTGACTAGTGATCCAGGGGTTTTCGCCACCAATTATGATGATGGGATTGGGATTGAGATTGGGACGGGGAGTTACTGGCACGGGATGTATTAAGCCCGGGGGGATTTTGCATGGGATTACCGGAAAATTAAAGACTCTATGGTGGCACCACCGGTTGCTAGGGTTGGCCGGCCGTATATGTTGAAGTGTTGCAGTTTGTTGTTAGTGTAGTTACTAGTTAGTGGTGGTGTTGTATTATAGTGTACGTAAGGAACATATATTTATGTGATCAGTATGCATGGTACTTATAGTCTAAAGTTGGTAAAATGAGAATTTATATATAGATATGTGGTCTAGTACGTACGTATAAAGAAGTTGGTGGGTATAAATGTAAGTGAGAGAATATTTATGAGCTGTGTTATTTATAGTAATAATGGAAGTAATAAACGCATGAATATTAAATCTACACATTGTAAGGAGTACTAATTAATTAAGACTTAGTTTGTTTCGCGTAAAACGATTTTTTGAAAATGATTTTCCGAAAAATATGTTTCAAAAAATAAAAATGTTTTTTTTGGAAAATGACATAAACATGTTTTCAGTTGTTTGGTAATGAAAGGAAAATGTTTTCGAAAAAAAAAATTCATATGAAAAAATTGACGGGAACAGGGGGAGGGGAGAGAGAGGGTAGGTTCAACGTGTTGGGGGGTGTAACACCCGCAATTTTTTTTTATTTATTTAATTATTTGGTAACATTAATTTAGTTAAATAAAAAAATTAGAATTAATAAGTTAATTAATGAGTGGGCCGAAAGGAATGAGTTGGCCCGAAGGTTTTAATTAATAAACTTAACCCAATTAATAAACCATCCAAAGTATAAATACTTGGGTTAGTGAAATTAGGTTATTCTTTAATCATCAAAAAAAGAACAAAATACAAAAACCCTAAAACTACCCTAGGCAAGCCGCCGGCCAGGAAGGAGGAGGGAGGAGAATTTTCGGCATTGTTGTTGAGTCTAATCCGATCATCTTCAAGGTAATACCAAATCCCACCTCCTAAAATTCGTTTCATTGGATTTGAATGAGTAAATCTTAATCTATGCATGTTTAAAGGAAATAATCGTTAGGGTTTTTGCATGCTAGTCAATTAATGGTGGGAATTTTAATGGTTAAATGCTTAGCTTTATTTTAAGTTGATTCTATGACTACGAAAGGGATGAATTCATATTTTAAAAAGCTGTGAATAGTAATCTGCGATGAATAGTAAATTACGCTGTGAATAGTAAACTGAGTTTAAAAAGCTGTGAATAGTAATCTGCGATGAATAGTAATTTACGCTGTGAATAGTAAACTGAGTTTAAAAAGCTGTGAATAGTAATCTGCGATGAATAGTAATTTACGCTGTGAATAGTAAACTGAGTTTAAAAAGCTGTGAATAGTAATCTGCGATGAATAGTAATTTACTCTGTAAATAGTGAACTGAGTTGGGAATAGTGTTTCATGCGATTGATGAAATCCTAAAAGCTATATAATTTGGGTGTTGATTCTTGATTGAGAATGTTAAGAATTGGGACGGAAAGTTAGTATTTTCGTTAAGTTTATAATGAAAAGAAAACATAATCGTTAAAAAAATTGTTAGAAAGTTAGAAAACTAACTTGAAAGGATGTGATAGTTACTTGGAAAACCTTGAAAGTTAGAAAGTTAACGGAAAGGAGGAAGATTAAAAGATTTCAGTTAGTTTCCTAACGGAAAAGGACTAAACTGAAAAAGTTAAAATTAAAAAGGAATAAAAAGGGGAAAACCTTTGAAATCGAAGGACCAATCTGAAATTAATCCAAAGTTGAAGGACTAATTTGCAATTAAACTAAAGTTGAAGGTCCAATCTGCAATTAATCCAAAGTTTGAAGGACTAATTTGCAATTAAACTAAAGCTAAAGGACCAATCTGCAATTAATCTAAAGTCGAAGGACCAAATTGCAATTAACCCAAAGTTGAGGGACCAAATTGTAATTAACCCAAAGTTAGAGGACTTAATTGCAATTATATCAAAGTTAAAGGACTGACTCGTAATCAAAGTCAGAAACTTAAACGTAAGAAAAGAAGTAACGAAGTAAAGAAGTTAAAACACATCTCTCAGTTAACTAAGTAGAAATAGTTAACAATGTTGAGAGTACTAAAGTAAATTACTCCGTGCCTTGTAAATTTGCACAGAGGGAAGATTGCAAGGAAAAGCAATTCAGGTAAGGGATTACGTTCCTTACAGTAATTGAACTCCTGTTTATTGGAATTCCGTATTTTTCTAAAGTTAGCTATCAGTATGGCATGATAGTATTTGAATGTACTCTGCGTTATTGAAACGTTCCTTGAAAGAATCTATACTTAGTGATGTCCCCATTGATCTACTAAGTATCGAAGTTTGAAACTTGTATCACATACTTGTACCTTGGTATGTTCTCATTTTAACTTGTAAGTTAACCACTTACTTGTTAGAGTGGCCAATGTCCAGTTAGAAAAGACATTGACGGACAGTCCAGTTAGAAAAGACTCGTCCTTAAACTAGGGATTACATGAGTGATCACATGCCTTCTCTCAGGAATTGTCTGATTACAAGGATGATTCTAGACCCCGAGCATATATGTGTGGATACCATATATGTTACGACCCACACTATTGGCTTGAGAAGCTAGGTGTATAAATTGTACCTTTGGCATTGAGGTTATAATGTACGTTACCCTGGAATTGACGGAACTTGAATGAATCCCTTTGGATTGTAGTGCCATAATCCTTTGAAAGTAAAATCTTAAAAGAAATACGACTGTATTGTTCTGCAGTCTTGAATCTAAAAGTAACTGAACCTATCCTTGTAAAAGTTATTCAAAGTATTCGTTCTGGTCGTCTCTCCTTAGTAACCGGAGAGGCCACGTATGAACTTACTGAGCATTCGTTCGCTCATCCCTTCTCTATAAATTTTGTTTTCAGGATTTAAGTAGAAGGACAAGACAAGGAAAGCAGCCGTAGGAAGACGGTGGATTGAAGATTCTTAATTTAGTGGTTTTAAGTACGTTTATTTATTTTGATGTAAGTTGAAGTACATTGATGGTTAGGGTTGTTTACCTATCCAGACAAGTTTAAGTTACGCTTCCGCAATTGTTTTGAATTTATGGTTTAAATAAGGGGCCGTTGTGAACCCTAAATTGAGGTGTTTATTATTGTTATTTAATGCCATTAAATGCTCGGATATTATAAGAAAATTCGGGGTGTTACAGGGGGTGGGTGGGTGGTAGGGGGATAGGGCGGGGGTGGGGGAGACGTTAAAAGGGAGTATGACTGTGGCTGAGTATGGTGAGAAGTTCACCGATCTGCTAGAATTTGCACCAAGATTCTTCGATACTGAAGAACAGAAAGCAAGAAAGTTTGAAGCGGGATTGAGTGATAGAGTTCGGTACAGAATCACACCGTTAGCTCTGCCTACGTATTCAGCGGTGCTGGACAGGGCTAAGATAGTGGAGAGGGAGTCGGATAACTATCGTAACCGACGAGAAGAGAAAGGCAAAACAGTGGCTGAAAAGTCAGAAGGAAACAAGGGTGGTAAGGACCACAACAACAATAAGAGGAAAGCGGTAGATGACGGTCGCGATAAGGGCAGTCATGGGAATAAACACTCCAACAACGGCCATAGTGGAAATGGTCGGAACTCTAATGACAACAGGCGTGAGTGGAATAAGGGCAAGGGCCAAGGTTTCACCAGTTATGATAAATGTACCATTTGTGATGGAGCTCACAAGACAGAGGTTTGCTGGTATAAGGAGTGGCAGTGCTACAACTGTAAGAAGGTGGGACACCCGAAGTGGAAGTGCACAGAACCTAAGAAAGATGAACCAGCTGCAGGAAATAAGGACAACGGAGGAGGAAACGGTGGAGGCCGTGGTAGGATGTACACCATGACCGCAAAAGCAGCTGGAGTTAATGCCGATCTTGTGGCAGGTACGATGCAGTTAAATTCTCGTGATGTTTATGTATTAGTAGATACTGGCGCTACTCATTCAGTAGTTAGTAATGTTGTGGCAAAGAAGTTAAAACTACACCCAGAGAATTTAGAGATACCTTTAGTAATAGATACACCTACTAAAGACGCTATCCCCATTACTACCTCTTATAGAAACTGCACTTTAGGGATAGGAGGCACGAGCGTAAGTATCGACCTCATTGAACTAGATATGTCAGAATTCGACATAATACTGGGAATGGATTGGTTGGCTTTGCATCAAGCTAAAGTGGACTGTCAAGAGAAAATAGTGAGGTTCCTAGGAGAGGAAGGTAAAGAATACAGATTTGTGGGTTCAAGGCCGAGGAAGAGGATAGGCTTAATCTCGGTGATGAAGGCCCGTAAAATGTTGAGAAAAGGATGTGTAGGATTCCAGGCACACATAGGTGAAACAGAAGAAAAGGGAGTAACCTTAGAGTCACTTGAAGTAGTGAATGAATTTCAAGATGTATTTCCTGAGGATTTACCTGGTATACCACCAGTGAGGGAAGTAGAGTTTTCCATTGACTTAGTACCAGAAACCACACCTATTTCGAGAGCACCGTATAGGATGGCTCCAACCGAGTTGAAAGAACTAAAGGAGCAGTTACAAGAATTGTTGGACAAGGGGTTGATTAGACCGAGTGTATCACCATGGGGTGCACCGGTACTATTTGTGAAGAAGAAAGATTGATCTATGAGACTGTGTATTGACTATAGAGAATTGAATAAAGTGACGGTTAGGAACCAATACCCGCTGCCGAGAATTGATGATTTGTTTGATCAATTGAGGGGAGCATGTTACTTTTCAAAGATTGATCTTAGATCCGGATACCATCAGCTAAGAGTCAAGGATGTGGACGTGGCGAAGACAGCGTTTAGGACAAGGTATGGGCATTATGAGTTTGTCGTGATGCCATTTGGGTTAACGAATGCACCAGCTGCATTCATGGAGTTGATGAATAGAATATTTCAGGAATACTTAGACAAATGTGTGATAGTATTCATTGATGATATTTTGGTGTACTCGAAGACAAAGGAGGAACATGCTGAACATTTGAGGATAGTACTAGAAATTTTGAGGAGACAGAAATTGTATGCGAAATTTAAGAAATGTGAATTCTGGTTGGAGAAAGTAGCATTTTTGGGGCACGTAGTGTCGAAAGAAGGAATTTCTGTGGACCCGACGAAGGTAGAGGCAATAATGGATTGGGAAAGGCTGACTACGCTAACCGAAATAAGAAGTTTCTTGGGTTTAGCTCGTTACTATAGAAGGTTCGTAGAGGGATTTTCAAAGTTATCAGGACCATTGACGATGCTGACACAGAAGGCAGCTAAGTTTGTTTGGTCAGAAGAATGTGAGCGAAGTTTTCAAGAATTGAAGAATAGACTAGTATCTGCACCAGTATTAACACTACCGACAGGGACGGAAGGTTTTGTTATCTACAGTGATGCGTCGTTGAAAGGACTAGGCTGTGTACTGATGCAAAATGAGAAGGTGATAGCTTATGCATCTAGGCAGTTGAAAGTGCATGAAAGGAATTACCCGACCCATGATCTGGAGTTAGCAGCAGTAGTGTTTGCATTGAAAATTTGGAGACATTATCTGTATGGCGTGAAATGCCAGATTTTTACGGATCACAAGAGCCTTAAGTATATCTTCACGCAGAAGGAATTGAATATGAGACAACGGAGGTGGCTAGAACTTCTCAAGGACTACGACTGTGAAATATTGTATCATCTTGGGAAGGCCAACAAGGTGGCAGATGCCTTAAGTAGGAAGAATCACGGAATGTTGGCAACTTTGATCTCTAAGGGGGTAAGCATATGGAAAGATGTCAAGGAGATGAACTTGATAGTAAAAGTAAGCGGATACTTGGCTCGACTGACGTTACAACCTGCATTGTTGGGCAGAATTAAAGAGGCACAAGAATTAGACGAGGAGAGAGAAGCTCTAATCGGAAAAGGGCAAGCAAAGGATCTTCATATGGGCGAAGATGGAATTCTGAGATACCAAAAGAGAGTATGGGTGCCAAGCAATGATGAAATCAAGAGGGAGATACTGAGAGAAGCTCATTGCTCGAAGTTCTCTGTACATCCGGGGAGTACTAAAATGTATAGGGATCTTAAGGAATCATATTGGTGGAATAATATGAAGAATGACGTGGCAGAGTATGTGCATAGATGTCTGACGTGTCAACAAGTTAAGAGTGAACATCAGAAGCCAGCAGGGTTACTGCAATCATTACCAATTCCTGAATGGAAGTGGGAGAATATTGCTATGGATTTCGTTAGTGGGTTGCCAAAGACGGTAGGGAAGTATGATGCTATATGGGTTATAGTAGATCGATTGACTAAGTCAGCACATTTTCTGGCAATCAAGAAGACTGATTCGTTGGAGAAGTTGGCCAAGTTGTACATCGACGAGATAGTAAGGTTACATGGAATCCCGGTCACAATCGTGTCTGATCGAGATGCTAGGTTCACTTCGAAATTCTGGAACAGCCTACAAGAAGCATTGGGAACAGAGTTGACCATGAGTACGGCGTTTCATCCACAGACAGATGGGCAGTCGGAAAGGACTATCCAGACACTGGAAGACATACTGAGGGCTACTTCGTTAGATTGGCCCAATGCATGGGACGAACATTTACCGTTGGTGGAATTCGCATACAACAATAGCTTTCATGCCAGTATTGGGATGGCACCATATGAAGCATTGTATGGGAGGAAGTGTAGATCACCGGCGTGTTGGGACGAAGTCGGCGAGAGGAGGTTAAGTGGACCGGAACTTGTACAAGTCACGGAAGATAAGGTACAACAGATCCGGAAGTGGTTACAGACTGCACAGAGTAGGCAGAAATCGTACGCAGACAATAGAAGGCGAGAACTGGAATTTCAACCAGGGGATCGAGTATTCCTAAAAATATCACCCACGAAGGGAGTTATGAGTTTTGGGATTAAGGGAATGTTAAGTCCACGATATGTGGGACCATTCGAAATTCTTGATAAGATCGGGGAAGTGGTTTATCGATTGGCGTTACCGCCGGTATTAGCTGGAGTGCATAATGTGTTCCATGTCTCCATGCTAAGGAAGTATATTCATGATCCGAGTCACGTGATAGAATACAAGCAGTTAAGAGTTCGGGCAGATTTGACGTACGATGAACGACCAATCAAGATCGTCGACAGAAAAGACGAGGTCGTAAGAAAGCGTAAGGTTCCCTATGTAAAAGTGCAATGGAGCAATCACTCAGAAAGAGAAGCGACATGGGAACAAGAAAGTGAAATGCGCGAATTGTACCCGGACATCTTCTCGGATTAAGACTGGTCAAAGTTTGAGGACAAACTTCTTTTAAGGGGGTAAGAATGTAACACCCGCAATTTTTTTTTATTTATTTAATTATTTGGTAACATTAATTTAGTTAAATAAAAAAATTAGAATTAATAAGTTAATTAATGAGTGGGCCGAAAGGAATGGGTTGGCCCGAAGGTTTTAATTAATAAACCCAACCCAATTAATAAACCATCCAAAGTATAAATACTTGGGTTAGTGAAATTAGGTTATTCTTTAATCATCAAAAAGAACAAAATACAAAAACCCTAAAACTACCCTAGGCAAGCCGCCGGCCAGGAAGGAGGAGGGAGGAGAATTTTCGGCATTGTTGTTGAGTCTAATCCGATCATCTTCAAGGTAATACCAAATCCCACCTCCTAAAATTCGTTTCATTGGATTTGAATGAGTAAATCTTAATCTATGCATGTTTAAAGGAAATAATCGTTAGGGTTTTTGCATGCTAGTCAATTAATGGTGGGAATTTTAATGGTTAAATGCTTAGCTTTATTTTAAGTTGATTCTATGACCACGAAAGGGATGAATTCATATTTTAAAAAGCTGTGAATAGTAATCTGCGATGAATAGTAAATTACGCTGTGAATAGTAAACTGAGTTTAAAAAGCTGTGAATAGTAATCTGCGATGAATAGTAATTTACGCTGTGAATAGTAAACTGAGTTTAAAAAGCTGTGAATAGTAATCTGCGATGAATAGTAATTTACGCTGTGAATAGTAAACTGAGTTTAAAAGCTGTGAATAGTAATCTGCGATGAATAGTAATTTACTCTGTAAATAGTGAACTGAGTTGGGAATAGTGTTTCATGCGATTGATGAAATCCTAAAAGCTATATAATTTGGGTGTTGATTCTTGATTGAGAATGTTAAGAATTGGGACGGAAAGTTAGTATTTTCGTTAAGTTTATAATGAAAAGAAAACATAATCGTTAAAAGTATTGTTAGAAAGTTAGAAAACTAACTTGAAAGGATGTGATAGTTACTTGGAAAACCTTGAAAGTTAGAAAGTTAACGGAAAGGAGGAAGATTAAAAGATTTCAGTTAGTTTCCTAACGGAAAAGGACTAAACTGAAAAAGTTAAAGTTAAAAAGGAATAAAAAGGGGAAAACCTTTGAAATCGAAGGACCAATCTGAAATTAATCCAAAGTTGAAGGACTAATTTGCAATTAAACTAAAGTTGAAGGTCCAATCTGCAATTAATCCAAAGTTGAAGGACTAATTTGCAATTAAACTAAAGCTAAAGGACCAATCTGCAATTAATCTAAAGTCGAAGGACCAAATTGCAATTAACCCAAAGTTGAGGGACCAAATTGTAATTAACTCAAAGTTAGAGGACTTAATTGCAATTATATCAAAGTTAAAGGACTGACTCGTAATCAAAGTCAGAAACTTAAACGTAAGAAAAGAAGTAACGAAGTAAAGAAGTTAAAACACATCTCTCAGTTAACTAAGTAGAAATAGTTAACAATGTTGAGAGTACTAAAGTAAATTACTCCGTGCCTTGTAGATTTGCACAGAGGGAAGATTGCAAGGAAAAGCAATTCAGGTAAGGGATTACGTTCCTTACAGTAATTGAACTCCTGTTTATTGGAATTCCGTGTTTTTCTAAAGTTAGCTATCAGTATGGCATGATAGTATTTGAATGTACTCTGCGTTATTGAAACGTTCCTTGAAAGAATCTATACTTAGTGATGTCCCCATTGATCTATTAAGTATCGAAGTTTGAAACTTGTATCACATACTTGTACCTTGGTATGTTCTCATTTTAACTTGTAAGTTAACCACTTACTTGTTAGAGTGGCCAATGTCCAGTTAGAAAAGACATTGACGGATAGTCCAGTTAGAAAAGACTCGTCCTTAAACTAGGGATTGCATGAGTGATCACATGCCTTCTCTCAGGAATTGTCTGATTACAAGGATGATTCTAGACCCCGAGCATATATGTGTGGATACCATATATGTTACGACCCACACTATTGGCTTGAGAAGCTAGGTGTATAAATTGTACCTTTGGCATTGAGGTTATAATGTACGTTACCCTGGAATTGACGGAACTTGAATGAATCCCTTTGGATTGTAGTGCCATAATCCTTTGAAAGTAAAATCTTAAAAGAAATACGACTGTATTGTTCTGCAGTCTTGAATCTAAAAGTAACTGAACATATCCTTGTAAAAGTTATTCAAAGTATTCGTTCTGGTCGTCTCTCCTTAGTAACCGGAGAGGCCACGTATGAACTTACTGAGCATTCGTTCGCTCATCCCTTCTCAATAAATTTTGTTTTCAGGATTTAAGTAGAAGGACAAGACAAGGAAAGCAGTCGTAGGAAGACGGTGGATTGAAGATTCTTAATTTAGTGGTTTTAAGTATGTTTATTTATTTTGATGTAAGTTGAAGTACATTGATGGTTAGGGTTGTTTACCTATCCAGACAAGTTTAAGTTACGCTTCCGCAATTGTTTTGAATTTATGGTTTAAATAAGGGGCCGTTGTGAACCCTAAATTGAGGTGTTTATTATTGTTATTTAATGCTATTAAATGCTCAGATATTATAAGAAAATTCGGGGTGTTACAGGGGGTGGGTGGGTGGTGGGGGGATAGGGCGGGGGTGGGGGAGACGTTAAAAAATGATTTTAATAGTGAGTGAAAAAAATGTTTTTTTGGTGCGGTGGGAGTGATAGGAAGCGGGGGTGGAAGAGTTGTTAAAAAATAATTTTAACAAGAGTAAAAAAAATCCTTCTGAAAAAAAAAAAGGAAAAAAATTTGGCTGGGTGGGGGAGGGAAGGTAAGGTTGGAGGGTGAGGTGGGGATGGGATGAATAGAGAAGGTGGGTTTTGAGGTGGAGGTGCAGGTGGAATGAGTAGTGTGGGGTTGTTTTGAGTTGGGTGTGTGAGTTAAGGAGTTAACATTTTCCGAAAAATGACTTACGGAGGGGAATCCGTAAGTTGTTTTACTTAGAAGGTTGGGAAAACATTTCCTCCAAACAAACGGAGCCTAATTCTCTCTCCTTTCCTGTCTCAAATTGAATGTCATATTTGACAACATTCTTAATCTCTTTTATATACTCCTTATGTTTAATAAGAAGAGGCATTAAATGGAAAGTGCTCATAAATATTAAGGAGGGAGTATATAAATTTAAAATTATTGATATTAGAGTGAATATGAAAAGTGGGGTAGGAGAGAAAGTGAAGTAGAGAATAAATAGTGAATAGTTGTTGTGTAATAAAGTTAATTTCAGTGCCCACCCCTGAGGTTTGGGCAAATCTCACTGACCCCCTTAAAGTTTAGATTCGTCTCAATGACCACCCTTTTATCAATCAATTGACTATTTTACCCTTAATTGATTAAATATCTCTCATTAACTACATTTAAATCACTAAAAAAAACTCACATAATAATAAAAAAAAAATTGAACATAAGTTGTATTTAAATTTATTCTCAATTTTCAATAAATATTATTTATATGTATAAATAATTGTAAATGAATTACACTTTTGTTTATTCACCTTTTTTTTATTCAAAATAAATATAGAAAATCATTCATATTTTATATTGATAATTAAAAACAATTTAAAAAGTGGATAAATATATATAAAATAATTTTGTTTAAAGATATATATTTTTTGGTATTATTTGATATTTTGTAATGATTTAAATAAATTTAATTCATTACAAAATTTCACATAATACCAAAAAAATATATCTTTAAACATAAGTGTTGTATTAAATTTATTTTCTATTATAATATAAAATCAAAAAAATATACATAGAAAATAAAAATATAAGCATAAATATCTTTCATTAATTTTGACTAAGTTTTTACTATACCCACATTAATGAGTATCTAACGATTTAGATTACATACTTTTCTATATCTCAGTTCTAAAATCCATAACATGTTATCTCCAACTCAAAATAAGTAAATATATAATCTTTAAAATATTTAATTTTTATATTTTTTATGTCTTTATAATTATCAAGTTTAAAAATATTCATATGTGCATGCTTCTCTATATTTATTTTGATTTTAAAAATAAATAAAAAAATTTAATTCATAGACATTATTTATTATTAAGAATTATATTTATTGGCAACGGAGAATAAATTAAAGTATGAAAATTATGGTTAATTTTTTTATAATGTGAGATTATGTAGTGATTTAAATTAAGTTATGACATGTATATAATCAGGTAAGAATAAAATAGTCAATTGATTGACAAAATGGTGGTCAATGAGACGAATCAAAACCATAAAAGGGGCAATGAGACTTGTCCAAACCTCGGGGCTGGGCACTGAAATTAATCCGTTGTGAATATGATAAATGTGTCCAATTTATATAAGTATTATAAAATTTTCATTTTGGATAATGTTCTAAGTTCTAACCAATAAATTGGCAAAAAAAAAAAAAAAAGTGAAAAAAGTGCCCTTATTATTATGAGACAGGGGAGTAGTGCCTAAATTAAGTGTCCCGTTCTTTCCAGCTTGTTTAAGAAATGACATGACGTGTCTTTAAACAGATTGATTTTAAAAAGCCCAATTAGGAAGACGATAAAAAAATTATTTACTATTTATAAAAATGCAACATTTATTTAAGACGTATGCAAATGGAAAGCACGATAATTATTCCGAAACGATTGATTATTTACAATCGAATTCTAATAATATGTGGAAAACGATTTATGACAATGATTGCATATATCTAGTGTCCCCAACTATTAAATCCGCATCTTACTTATTTGACCATTGTAATTAAGTTTGCAACGAATGTCATGATTGATAATACAATTGCTATTTTACTTGCTCTTGAGATTGGCATATCATCAAAATGCATCTTCCAAGGCAAAACATACTATACCATTTTTATTTGAGATAGAAGTAGCACACATAAACACAACGAGATGAGATCACGTGTGCCACTTCTATGTACCACATTGTGTATCACTGGTGATCTGACGGCTATGCATAATTATTGTCTATTGATAAAATATTAATTGCAACTTTAATAATTCATAATCGTTAGATCATTAGTGGTACACCATGTGGTACATAAAAGTGGTACAGGTGATTTCGTCTCCATAAACAACATCACTTATACATAGATACCCCTACATTCAAGCTATCAATGATGAAATTCTTCCAATTATACCATTATTATCTATTGTTGAATAGTTGATCATGCAATGCAAGGTGATGTCTTATTTAATTATTTAGATTTTTTTTCTTGTTGTTAATTATTTTACTCGTCTCTAATCACGTGTGACATGTATTATGTTTTCTCTTTGATTCGAAACGGTTGTTATCTGTATACGTATACGATACTTAAATTATCTTCTTTTTTCTCAAACGCGTCAGTGGACACACGTTAATATATTCTTAACAAATCGACACATATTTTCCTTTCTCTACATGCAGAGCTTTGAAACTGTCTTTCTTCCCTCACACTTAACTCACTAACTTTCCCACGTTCCATCTCTTTGTCTCTTCTTTTCATTTTATGATTGTCATGAATTTTGAAGATGTTCACAAATCACAAGTATTTCTAATGCCTCCAACAATATTCGCCCGTTTCAGGAAATTCTTACCCAAGGCATGCCCCTTTGATGGCTTTATTTCAGGATTGTCATGAATTTTGAAGATGTTCTCAAATCTTAAGTGTTCATATCCTTAAAAAGTTTGAATAATCAAATGTGAAGATCATTGTAGTGCTGAGGGAGTATACATGTAATATAGAGATCTGGATCGATTTGGGTTTGATTTTGGATTGGGAATTCAGTTTTAGAATTGGGGTTACAATTATTCAAATATAGGGTTTCAATTTTTGAAATGTCATTGTTGAACTCATGTGCCTATTTTCATATCCCACCTTTTCGCAGAAACATTGCTTCCATTTCTCAAGTATCATAGCACCATCTTCAACTAAATTCTAGTGTTTGATTTGAAATGCCTTGGTGTTATTTTCACTTTGGTTGGATTTTGCCCAGGTTCAATTTGATTCTCGTTTTCAATTACGCCCAGGTTCAATTCGATTTCTTGTGTTCGATTTCGACCAGGGTGTTCAATTCGGTTTTCAGGTTCCAAAATGCTAGATTTTGTTCAGTTTTAGATTCAATTTTTATTTTGTGTTTGATTTTTTTGTCCAACTTTGGATTCAAATTGGGTTGTATTTTTGTGTTTGATATTGGTTATTCTAGTGATGGAATTTTCGGACTCACTTTTGGTGTTCATCCAACATTGTTGTTGGTTTGAATTTAAGAAAAATCTATGGGAAGACATTAATGAGGATGAAGATGAAATGGGGGTTACTTCTTTAAAAATGTTATGTTTATGAAATTTAACGTACGTCATCTAACTGAGTTGCACTAATGTAATCAGACTATAAAGTACGTTTCATTATTTAGTTAAATGAGAATATCTGAATATGTTACCTTTGGTTTAATAAAGGACGTAGTGCACATGTCATTGACTCCTAGTTATCTCCTTTAGATATATAATTAAACTCTCAGCAAATGGTATGAAGAAAAGGACATTACGGTAATAGTTGTATACATCTTGTGAGATTTTAATGCAATAATTGTCATGCATCTCACACATTGAACACAACGCTATAATATTTTTTTAATTTTTTTTTGAACACTGTCGATTTCAATTCCTATTTTACATTGCTCTTCATATTAGCTGATCATCAAAATGCATCTTTCAAGGCAATACATACTTTTTTCCGTTTGAGATAGAAGTAATACACATCACTTTTACAAAGATACCACTACACATTCAAGTTAGTAATAATGATTTTAATACATATCACTTTTACCGTGTCTGATTGATTACGTGTGATTACGTTTGAGTTTTTTCCTTAACTCGACATAATTCCTCTCTGCATGCAATACTCAAAATATATTTTCTCTTCATCACATGCGTGTAGACGCGTGTGTGGACACGCGTCTATAGTTTCTTAACAAATCGACACATATCATTATTTCTCTACGTGCAAAGCTTTGAAATTGTCCCCTCTTCTCTCACACTTTACTCACTACCTTTCCCACCCTCCATCTCTTTCTCTCGTCCTCTCATTTTAGGATTGTCATGAATTGAAGATATTCACAAAAAACAAAGTACCCATTTGTTTTTAGGGACAGAAATTAAAGAAAGATGTTGGAAAAGTAGGTGTTGTAAGTGGGAAAGAGAGAGAAAGGTGGGTTAGAGAATAGTTATTGGATAGTTGTTATGACTGAGAAGGAGAGAGAAAGTGGAGTGAATCTTTCCTTTTCGGGTAAGTGGTAATTTTCAATTGAACACCCAAATGACAAAATTGGTTGTTTTGGGACAGATGGAGTATAGATGATCTTAACTAGTCGTAAATGAGAGTGAAGATGAAGAAGTTGAGCTAATTACCAATGTAAGCTTATATATTCTCTTTTTTTGTCCTTGCATTCCATGATTTCACTCTCATTGAACCACTCTACTGTACTATTTTTAAAGCAGATCCCTGTAACTTTTTGATAGACAATCTCGTTGTCTAAGTATTGAGGTAAAAACTACATTAATTTGAAAAACTTAATTACAATTGTTATTTATTTAACTTGCTCTTGAGATTGGCATATAATCAAAATGCATCTTCCAAAGCAAAACATACCTTTCTAGTTGAGATAGAAATAGAAGACATAGCAACATATCACTTATAATCCCTCCGTCCCAGCATAAGTAAGACTTCTTTCCCTTTTAAGTCGTCCCAAAATAATTGAGACTGCCCAAAATGGAAATATTTTTATATATTTATATTCAACCAACCTCATCATTTAACCCCACTCATTCTCTCTCCTCATTTTCAACCACTCAATTTATTCAACCACCCACTACTATTTATCCCACTCATTTTCTTTCTTCATTTTCTACCACATATACACTACTTTCTCTTAATTATTGTGCCCACTCCTCTAGTCCTACTTGTCCTAGGACGGAGGGAGTATATAGATACCCCTACATTCAAGTTATCAACGATGAAATTCTTACAAAATGATGCCAGTATTATCTGTGTTGAATAATGGATTATGCAAGGTGATGTCTTGTCTGTCTTAGTTTTTTTCTTTTTTTAATTCATCTTGTTGTTAATAACTTTTACTGCAACTCTGCTCAAGTGTGACGTGCGTTTATGTTATTTCCTTAACTCGACACGTGTTTTGTCTGCATGCAGTACTCGAATTTTCAGACGCAGACGCGTATGTGGACACACGTCCATATATTTTCTTAACAAATCGACACATATTTTCCTTTCTCTGCATCATCAGAGCTTTGAAATTGTCTTCTCTTCCCTCACACTTAATTCACCACCTTTCCCACCCTCCATCTCTTTATCTCTTCTTCTCATTTTAGGATTGTCTGGAATTGAAGATATTCACAAGTATGTTTAATGTCTCCAGCAATCATCACCCATTACAGGAAATTAATTCTTACCCAAGGCATGCCACTTCTATGGCCTTATAATTTGTATACTAGTGAGCAGTTCTATATTCCTTTTTTTTTTTTTTTAATTGTCCATATATTCTATGATTTCCCCTAAATCATCAAAGAGTTCTAACTCTAGCTGTATCCGGTATTAGCTTTTCATGTGGAGGTCACGGTTCGAATCCCACTAAAGAAATTTGTGTTAAGCTATTAATAGACCCAATTGTATCCTGCTTCATGGCATTATAAATCAATATAAATAATTATTAAAAAAAAATAACCATTTTTCAAAAAAAAAAAAAAGGATTTCCCTTAACATGCGTTGTGTGTTCACTGTTGATAGATTCTCATTCAATCATTCCACTGTACTAAATTCCCCTTATTTTAAGAAATTGAATTTCCTTTCAAATGATATTCCGTCCCACCCAAATTTATACTCTCATTTGTCCATAAATCAATCTCATTTCCAAATTAAAGCTTCGATTCATTGCTAAGGTTTGATACATCCATTTCCTTGATTTAATTTTGTTGTAAAATTCTAATTTTATATTTATTAATTGTCAATTTAACAAGTAATAAATGCAAAATTAGAATTTATTTCTAGATTTTTTTTTTGTTGTTGTTGTTTTGTTGAATAAGTTGCCTTCACTTCTCGTTCGATTACTATGCCTTTTACCCTTTGTTGGGACCTTCTGCATTTTCCCCTTTGTTGGGAACCTTTGTCTTCTCCCCATTGTTGGGAGCCTTTGCCTTCTCTCCGATGTGAGAGCCTTAAAATGATGTTAATATTTATTATCGGTTCAATGCTTGAGATGCTTGGTTGCGGGTTTCCTGCCGACTCAAGTGTTTCATTTTGTCGTGTTTTCAACGCCAAATTCTTACCGTTCGGGGATTTGCTAAAGGCCTATGTAGAGCCGTGTCCAAAGTTTGTTTGGAGAAGCACTTGTGCATCACAAGATATAGTTCCCAAGGACATCTATTGGAGATTTAGTTCCCAAGGCAATCATTATATTTTGGACGAGCCTCTGACAGTTGTGGAGTGCCGTCTTATTGACTTTTATTAATGCAATTATGTGTTGTTTGCTTCGGAAAAAAAATGTCCAAGGACATTTATGTCAATTTATAATAGTGAATCAAAATCTTAATCTGGTAGTGTATTGGATGGTCTTCCTAAAAAATAGTTCCTTGACATATATGTTAGATACTCACTCCGTCCCAAAATATCTTCTCATTTACCATTTTTCATTGTCCCAAAAAGTTCTTCACATTTCTACATTAGGCTTAAACAAAGCATGGCTAATGAAGCAAGTGTTCATATCCTTAAAAAGTTTGAATAGTCAAACGCGAAGATCATTTTGGGACAGAGGGAGAACTATATAACTAAGGGGCTGGAATAATGTGAGACAGATTGCCATTGGTCGACGCGTCCGTTCGTCGACCCGCTCATTATTTATTTATTTAATATTTTGTTTGCCCGTCAATTTTTTCCCCATCAATTTTTTTCTCGTCAACAAATGTAAAACTTTCAATAAAGGAATGTAACATTTGCTTTTCTGAAATATAACCATAATATTGCAGAAAATGGATAAAGGATAACATAAGATTCACTGCAAAACTATTGATACATTTTACAATAAATAAAGGTAACTTTTTTTTTAATTGTAACAGTTTTTATTCTGAAGTGTAACCTTTTTTTATGAAATGTAGCAGCTTTTATTCTAATATATAATCATAGTTTAGCAGAAAAATGAATGAGGATAACATAAAATTTACTGCAAACTAATGTTACATTTATTTAAAAAAAAAGTGTTACATTCATTTGTGAAAAAATCTTATTTTTTAAAGGAAAAAAGGTAACATTTACTCTACAAAAATGGTTACATTCATCTATATAACAAATTATACTCATATATATAGTCTGCCACATTTCGTTATAATTTTCTCTAAATAAAAATATATCAAACACAATAAATTTTTCTACAAACTACTGTTACATTTTACAATAAAATAGCTATTTTTTCAGGATTCCCCTGCTATATTTTTCATAAAAAAAACAAAAAGTGTTGCATTTTTTGCAACGAGCAGTTCAGTTTTTTTTTTTTTTTTTTTCAAAAAATATGATTTTACAAAAATAATTCAAAACAATATCATGACCAATCTAGTTTGATTCTTCTTGTCGAGACGAACACAACGGTGCTTTCAAAAAAAAATCAACTACAAAATCTCATGATATATCATCATATTAAAGTTGTTTGAAGATTTTTTTTTTCCTTAAATCCACCACGTGGCGGATGCTGGCGCACGTAGGTCAAGAGCTGGGCGGGCGAGCGGGTCGACCCATGAGAGATCCGTCTCACATGGTGAGACGGTCTCACCTTGTCATTAAAAAACAAAGGCCAATCGATATTTTTAACCCTCGTACTTTAGTTAAGCTTCGGTTTTAACCTCTCTCGTATTTTTTTGGCAGTTTTAACCTTTGTACTTTAGATATGCAATCATTTTCCCAAAACACCAAAGTACGAGGGTTAAAAATGCTAAAAAAAATGGCTTAAGTTTAATCACTTTTAGAGAAAATGAGTGCGCATACAAAGCATGAAGGTTAAAACTGCTCAAAAAAAAAATACAAGAATAGTTAAAAGCGAAGCTTAACTAAAGTACGAGGGTTAAAAATGTCGATTGGCCAAAAACAATCAAGTAAAACATGTTGGTCCTCTGTTAGAAATGGGGAACCAAAAGTATAACACTAAGACAAGGGTGAGGCTGCATTTTCCTTGCTCAATGTCATGAATTTATGCTTGAATTGTGCCATGGATGATGGATTTGGAACTATTGCAGAATAGATTTATGTTGTTCATTGTAGTGTTTGACCAACATTTGGCCAATTATACATGACATCTTATTGATTTGTGAAGTTGATGTAACGTAATATAAATGCTACACCAGATGGCAAATTTATTGGACTGAAATCATTTTTACAGCCCAATTTAAGAAGCGACAGTCTTGAATCAAGTGCTTCTGTGAATCTGTTACTGCACCAATTCTATATTTGTGGAAAGACTATACTCCCTCCGTCCCAAAATGATCTTCTCATTTGGCATTTTTCATTGTCCCAAAAAATTCTTTACATTTCTACAATCTAGGCTTAGAAGTGCCCAAACAAAACATGACTAGTGAATCAAGTGTTCATATCCTTAAGAAGTTTGAATAGTCAAATGTGAAGATCATTTTGGGACGGAGGGAGTAAATCCTTTGTCAATGGAATTGCATCAACATTAATGTTGTCATTGAAAAAATAAAAAATAAAACTGTAAGGGAATACTTGTCCGAATATTATAAAAGTTCAGCTCCTAGTTTAGTTCATGTCAAAAGGGCGACACACGCAGGCTGGAGTAAGATATCATGTTGTGTCTGGGAAAGCAACATGCTTGCCCTTGTTTGGCAAAAACTAAATGTATGAGTGGATAAACATAATAATAATAAATGTGGGACCGCTCAATCTCATGCCATAATCATCCCAATAACCATAATTATGATCGGTTTCTCTAACGTTTGCCCTTAACACAATGATAAGACGTGAATATGGTAGTAAATCTATATAATTATAGCAACTTTACTTAGAAAATCTCAACATATTATTGAAAGTTGCCGTAATTACATAGATTTACTGTCATATTTAAAATTTTATCATTTGCTTTAAGGACACACGTTCAGAAAACCGATTAACAATTTAGATGATGCATGGTTCTCAAAAACCGTAGACTAATATTAATATTACTTAATATTTGATTTTAATACTAAGAAACCATATTGGGATATTCATCACCATGTCCCTCCTAATGAGAGAGAAAGCTAATACTTAAATAAACAAACCTAAAAAATAACAAAAAGAGAAAAATGGAATTTAATTTCATACACGACACACCAAAGCATAGTAGTAAATCATCATGCATCCATACTTTTTTTTTTGTTGTTAATATAGAAAAAAAAAAAAAAAAAAAAAAAAGTTAGGGTTGTGCCGGTCAAACATTGTCGTTTGACTGAGGGAGAAGTGGTTGTGCAAGGGAGTGGCTTGGTGTTGGGGCCTGAATAGCTGGCTTTTGTGATGCGAATTTTCCTTCTTCGTTCTTTCCCCATAGCACAAGGTACAACCCCGTTATAATCAGAACAGCCCCAATAACCCTGCACCCGATAAAATGTAACTCGTGTTAGTATAATATTTAAGTCATATAACATGTCAAATTGTCATACAGTTTGAGTGGGCCTCGAAATCCCTCATTCTCAACGCAATAATGTGCAAGTCTAATGCTAAATGATAAACCTTAGACACTCTAGCGGTTGGGGAAATGGACACGAGGTGGTCCCGAAAGACTATCTAAAATATGAATGTATAAATGTAACGCGTTTGAAATCTGAGCAATTAATTCATGAATTATTCTTTTAAAAAAAGCCTAATTATTTGTGGTCGCTCGTGTGCATGTGCGTGTGTTTTAATTGTATGACAGTGAGAGAGTGTGAGAGAGAGAGAGAGGTACCCGCCCAGGTAGAATTGCTCGCCCAACGCGAAGGAAGCCATAATAGCGACAACGAGGGTTTGAACAGGTTGATACAAGGCAACGAAAACAGGGCCCCCTCTGTCAATGCACCATATCTGTACTGCAAATGCTATCCCTGATGCCACCACTCCCTGCATTTCCATTTCCATTTCCATTTCATTCACAACCATTAATTCATTTTTTATGTACTCCCTCCGTCCCAAAATGATTTTCTTATTAGCCATTTCTCGTCGTCCTAAAAAGTTCTTCATATTTCTACAATTTAAGCTTAAATGTTCATAAACAAAACATGCCTAGTGAAGCAAGTGTTCGTATCTTTAAAAAAAATGTTTGAATAGTCAAATGTGAAGATCATTTTGGGACTGGGGAGTATACTTCAATTATTTTTGCTAATAATTAACATTGCCCAAATCTTATTGTCATTTCATTTTCAACAACCCACTTCCCTCTATGCTTTATTTAAAGTCCGAAGAAGATACTTTACTAATCTGACTAAAGAGATACACACACACACAAAAAAAAAAAGACCTAACACGAATGTAGACATTGACCTATCATTTCTACCCCCTTTGTTCCAAAATAAAAATTTCCGGAATAGAACATTTATTTTCAGACAAAATTATGTCATATTAACTTGTTGAAATATCAATGGTTGACACCAATAATTCCCATTTGTTGATTCTCAAATAGGAGTGGCAAAATGATGACCTTCTATCGCAGCACTACAATAGCTTATCTGATGCAACGCTGTAATCAAATGTCAAGATTTTACCACATCTTATTATAAATAAGATTAAATAAATTTCCACTTCCATTTTAAAACCCTAGAATATTCCTAAAATCATTACGTGGCATATGAGTTATATGCTGAGTTGGACATACTCCCTCTTTCTCATAATTATTATCTAGATAAAATGGGTTGGGTTGTGCGCACGAATTAATGGATGAATAGTAGTGGGTTGTAAGTGTGAAAAGTGTAACTTATCAATGGACGCGCAAAATGGAAATTTGTCCACGTAGTACTAGTTATGAGACGGAGAGAGTACTTACGGCATAGAAAACAGTGAAGAGCTCAGAACCAGAGTGAATCATCCAAGCCTGAGGATCCCTCTCCATAAACGCAGCAATCACAAGAAACTGAATAATCCCAAAGAAGCATTGGTACGACGTGAACGACAACCTCGCCGGATAATTCTTGAGCACCGGCTTTTGCAACACCAGCCAGCCGGACCACGACAAGCAATGTCCGATCAGAAACAAGCAGCCAAGTGTCCAGCTCTTTCCCTCCGCATCTCCCAGTTGGGAAAGTAACGCCGGCGGGATGATGCTGTTTGGCCTTTGTAATGGTGGGGTTGGACTGTAAATGGTGGGTCCCTTGTATAAGGTGATCACGGAAGCTCCGGCGACGCAGAAGAGCGTGCCCACTACTTTTGCTATACCGTCTTTTCGGTCCAATCTTACTTTCTCAATCCTATTTAAAAAATTAAAATGAAAACAAATTAGGCAATCTGGAATTTTTATTTTTATTTTTACAAAAACTGAGACGGTTTCACATATGAGCTAGCGTTGAGAGAGTAAATGGTTTGTCCCCTATGGGCGGGGCAAGGGCAAGCCTGTTTCCTCTCTCATCAAAAGACCCGTCTCATGTGTGAGACCGTTTCTTATTTTTATTTTTTTAGCGAGTTGTAATTAAGAAGTTGTGTGAGCTGTATTAGTACCTGAGAAGTACAGCCATGAGAAAGGTAATGGCTGGTACGGAGTTTTGCATTGAGGAGGCAAAAGTTGGAGAAGTGTGGTCTAAACCCAATAGGTAGAATGCTTGGTTTGCTGTTATTCTGCATGTCAATATATATTAATTTGCGTTAGTTCAAAATACTTAAAAAAATACTTGAGTTTCGCAATTAATTAATAGTCCACCTTACTTATAAATTGACATTTCAAACATATATCTCCTTTTTATTTTTATTTTGATGGTTAAGTTGTGAACTTTGACAAAAAAAAAAAATATGGACCTGAACTATGCTATTGAAAGTTTAAAACTGGCCTATATAGAATCTTGAAATTCTAAAACTGACCTATAGAGTAGAGATGGAATCTTGACATTTTAAAACTGGCATAAAGAATTAATGTTTTACTAATAATTTATGGAGAAGTTGAGATATAACTAACTAGATAATATTGCACTTATAATTGATGGACTGTCAAAAGGAGTAAATAAGCTATTGTTGATTGATCAAGTTAAGAGAAATATACCCAACGATTGCGAGGAGGAAGAACTGGAGCATGTAATTGAGATTAATCGGGGGACGCTCCTTCCTGATCATCAATCAATATCAATATCAATATCAAGATCAAGATCATCATACCGTGTTTAATCATATTAAAAGAGGAATTAATTAATATTGGTTGGTATGTTTTGTGTTTGAAATGAATTAAAGGGAAGGGAAACTAGGTAGGTAGTTATATAACTTACTTTTCAAGGAAATAAGCAAAGGGGAGAATAAGAATGAAGGCAAGGATGTTTCGGTATACAGGGAAGACAATCTTGCTGATGCCCATATTGAGGGCGGCTCTAGAAACGATGTGGAATCCGGCGTAGCCAAATTGCAGGACCAGCATGGCTATGTGAAGCTGAAAGCGCTCGGGGATGGAGAAACAAGAAGCCATTCTTCCCTTGAGACTAGGAGAATCCGCCATTGATATATATATTAATGAGATGAGTTTGATTGAATATATATATATATATAGTGGAGAGAGAGAGAGGCAGTTAGTTAATGAAGAGAGGAGGAGAAATGGTGGTAGTGAAGATCTAAGTGAGGAGGAAAGGCAAATGTTTGGGGGATATAAATAGATTTAAAAACTTGTCTACACCAGTTAGCCTAACTAGCTTAAGGTGGAACTTGGAGAGAGATGTAGAGTGAATGTGGGACCCAAGACGAAGGATGTTTACAAAAATCATTCGAGAGACACTTGTGAAGTCGATTTTTTTATGTTACATATGTATAAATTATATTTTATAGTAATCTGAGTTACATATTATGAAACATGTGTTATATGTTATCGGGAGAGTAAAAAATAAGTAACTAGTATTCATTTTTTTATTAACATGAGTTAGTCTTATAATAACGCAAGTAATATTTGTTAATAAGATGAATAGCAATGCAAAAAACGGAAATGGCACTGGTGAATCTAAAATGGTGCGCTCATGTATAAAATTTGGCAAAAAAAATTCAAATTTTTGTTTTTTTTTTTTTGTCAGATTAGATGAGGAATTCTATGAAACGAATGCGTACAAATATGAAAGTTTACGAAAGAAGTTTTATGAAAAGCATGCCTAAATAATCCAATTAATGCTGATTACATAACTCGAAGGTGTGAAAGATTATTCAATTCAATTAATATTGATAACTCAAAGGTATGAAAGATAATTACATCGAAAACCATTAGCTGCATCACTGCATCGTATCCCGAGATGCATCAGTTCCACAAAGACGTAATGTCAACTGTGAATGAGGTGGTGGGGCCTCAAAACGCTGCCTTTTTTGCTAACCAAAAATGAAGGGCATCTCCAATTCATGGAGTTATGTCATAGGTATCAAAATTAAATTTTGAACTATTTACATGGCTTCAAATTACCATCTCCTCCAATGGTTGGTAGGTATCAGATTAATAGCTTAAATTTTTCACTTTTGTTTTATTGAAATTCTTTTAGTAATTAATATAAATAGTGTAAAATAATAATTGAATATTAATTGTATTTAAAACAAACTAAAATAAAATTTGCATACTAAATAAAGAAAAAGAATTTTATTTTCCATTGACGAATTAATAATTAAATTTTGTGCTTTATAAATATATAAAAAATAAAGAAAATAAAACATAAATTTTAAATAAATAATTAAATGATACAAAAAGATATACTTGGCAAAGTGATGGAGTTAAGCAAGGTACCAAATTTGGTACTTTCCTTAACTCTTCATCAAAATTTGGTACCTATGGTGTTTAGCATTGGAGATGTTAACTCCTTCATGTGGGTATCAAAATTTGATTTTGATACCCACCATTGGAGTTGCTCTAAACTGCTGAATAGGAATTCTTCGTTAAAAGTCTAGAGCGAAATTGCAATAGCTAGAATAATACTCCCTCCGTCCCGCTCACTTGAGACCTAAGGGGTGGACACGATAACTAAGAAAAAAGAATAAACTAAGGAAAATGTGTGGTAGAAAATGAGGAGAGAGAATGAGTGTGGTTAAAAGTATGTTGATTAAATAAATTGTGTGGTGGAAAATGAAGAGAAAGAATGAGTGGGTGGGGTAGATTAAATATAAAATTATAAAAGGATGATCATTTTGGGGAGTCTCAAGTGAAGTGGGACGGCCCAAAATGGAAATAAGTCTCAAGTGAGGTGGGACGGAGGGAGTATTTTTTAATTTTATTTTACCACAAATAATGTCTTTTATTTTAAAATATTTAAATATTTATTTAAAAAAAAATTATAAATAGAGCCCAAGATTGTACCCTCTCCGTCGTATAATAACGTGCACAAACCCAGCGGTATCCGGTGTTAGCTTCCCATGCGGAGGTCCCGAGTTCGAATCCCGATAGGGACATTTGTGTTAGCCTATTTATGGGCATAGTTGTAGTCTTCATGGCCATTTGATGTAGCCTAAGGGCAATTTATCTATTATTAATAAAGAATCCCAATTTAACGTGCACAAACTTTTCTTTAAGTGTCTCATTGATAAATCACACTTTCATTAAATAGAAATTTTATAGTATTTATTTATATAATGGGATTACTATCCACCACCATTCTCTATCTCACTTTCTCTCTCATGCCTCACTTTTCATACTCACTACTATTTTCTCTTTTATTCCCGTGCACATTGTTATGAAACGGAGGGAATAAATGTTATGCACACCTCTCCTCTTTACTTTTTCTCTCTATGCTTAATAAAAAATCATTTTTTTTCCTATTATGGATGATTACATAAACAATTAACGTTATTTCGGAAATGTTCTTAACCATGCTTGGCGCGAGTAAATGATGACTAACAACCCAAATTTTGAATCAAATTATTGCCAAAACTTCCTCAAAACATCTCATACAACTCAAATCTTCTCAATTTTTCTAGGCAGATACCGTTAAAACAACTTCCAAAACTTTTAAATGTATGAGTGTGTGATCTTCAAAGATATGCAATTATAATACTACACTAAAGGTAAAAAAGTAATATTACAAAACTAGTAATTTATATCACTAATTTTATAAACTTAAAATAACTAATATTTAGACTTTTTATTTCTTTTAATGATGAAAATATAATGGTGTGTAAGAAAATTGGCTTACCACTAAAACATAGTACTCATTCCGTCTCATAACTATGCACAATATGAGTTTTGCACGGGAGATAAGGGACGAATAGTTATATGTTTATCAAAGTTATCCTAACTATAATTCTATCAATAACTCTATTTAGAGGAATTATATATATATATATATATATATATATATATATATACCAAAATTAGGTACCGGGGTTAATATAGTCTAAGTCTTGCACTCTAGGGCCCCTCACTATCAACTTATATTCTAAATAAGGACTCAACAGATCATTAATACCAGACACCCCTCACTTGCAAAAAGATGCAAGATGACTAAAATGCCCTCATATCTCCTCTCACCCTTACTTTTTTGGTCAAATCATAGTCAAACTCTTATAACTGACACATAATTAACATATAAGAGTTAAAAAAAAAAAAAAAAAATCATTTTTTTTTCATTTTTTTAGAAAAATAATATTATTAGTTGGTCAAATATGGTCAAAATCGGTCAAACAACAGTCAAACTCTTATAACTGACACATAATTAACATATAAGAGTTGAAAATTTTCACTTTTTCCATTTTTTTAGAAAAAAATATTAATAATATTTGGTCAAATATGATCAAACCTAGTCAAACATCAGTCAAACTCTTATAACTTACACATAATTAACATATGATAGTAAAAAAAATCATTTTTTTCATTTTTTAAGACAAAATAAAAATATTATTTGGTCAAAATCGGTCAAACATCAGCCAAACTCTTATAACTTACACATAATTAACATATAAGAGTCGAAAATATACATTTTTTCATTATTTTAGAAAAATATAAAAATATTATTTGGTCAAAATCGGTCAAATCACGGTCAAACTCTTATAACTGGCATAGAAGACCAATATTTAACATATAAGAGTCAAATATTTTCACTTTTTTCAACTTTTGAGAAAATATATAATTTTATTCGGTCAAATCCCGGTCAAACTCTTATAAATGACATATAAGACCAATAATTAACATATAAGAGTCGATTTTTTAACTTTTTAGAAACAAATATAATATTATTCGGTCAAATCCCGGTCAAACTTTATAACTGACTTATAAGACCAACAGTTAACATATAAGAGTCGATTTTTTTTCACTTTTTTAACTTTTTAAGAAAAAAAATATAATATTATTCGGTCAAATCTCGGCCAAACTCTTATAACTGACATATAAGAGCAACAATTAACATATAAGAGTCGATTTTTTCACTTTTTTCAACTTTTAAGAAAAATAAATAATATTATTCGGTCAAATCTCGGTCAAACTCTTATAACTGACATATAAGACCAACAATTAACATATAAGAGTCGATTTTTTCACTTTTTTCAACTTTTAAGAAAAAAACATAATATTATTCAGTCAAATCCCGGTCAAACTCTTATAACTGACATATAAGACCAGCAATTAACATATAAGAATCGATTTTTTTCACTTTTTTCAACTTTTAAGAAAAAAACATAATATTATTCAGTCAAATCCCGGTCAAACTCTTATAACTGACATATATGACCAACAATTAACATATAAGAGTAAAAAAATCACTTTTTCAACTTTTGAGAAATAAATATAATATTATTCGGTCAAATCCAGGTCAAACTCTTATAACTGACATATAGGACCAACAATTAACATATAAGAGTCATTTTTTTCCAATTTTGTCACTTTTTTCTCAATTTTTAAGAAAATATTTTTTTAAAAAAATCTAAAATTTACTAAATTGAGTCTTATACTTTAAGTATAAAACTAAATAAAAATCTTATACCAAAAGTAAAAGAATCATTTTTACTATAAGACCATCTTTTCCAAAAAAAAATAATAATAATAAATATATAGCAATTGTTGTTAAAAAAAAAAATAAACACACAAAATGCAATTGTAGCATCAGTGCACTCATCCCATTTATAAAACAACCACAATAGAATTTCAATTTCCAGTGCAATGTAACCAAATCAGACCAAAATTAATGTTCAACGAAAATAAACAGAAGCTCTGGATATGAGGAGGCCTTTCATTGATTCAATGTAGAACAGGATTTGAAGTTCTCCTGTTCTGATTCGATTATGTGATCGGCAGACGTCGGAATCCAGAGGCCGCCGGCTAGTTCTCACTTTATGCATTTCTTCGTTGATTTCGCACAGATCTAAACCGGATCTAAAGAGAAGATGATGAGAGAGAGAGAAAGGCGGTAAGGAGGAAGGAGATAGGTTGCCGACGGGGTGAGACACCGCTGGAGAAACGAAGGGGAGGTAATGGCGTCGGAGAAGAAGATCTAGGTATCTGGGTGGTCAGATCTGGAGATCGGAGAGGCGGTTGCGTCGGCGAAGGAGATCGGAGAAGCAGATGGCGAGTGAAATAGACGGGAAACAGTCGCCGGTCGCCGTCGCCGGAGATGCGCAGATCTGTTCGGTTGCAGATAAGGAAGACGAAGGGAGAAGAAGAATTATCGGTCGGAGATGAGGAAAATGAAGGGACAAGCAGAGATATCCGGTTGCTGTCGCCGGAGAAGCAGAGATATCTGGTCACCGGAGAAGCAGAGATTGACGGCCGGAGGAGGGAGTGGTGGTGAGCTGGGGAGAAAATGTGCGTGCGTTTGTGTGTGAGATTGTGTGTCGTGAATGAGCGGAGATGGGGAGGCTAGGGTTTTATTTGGGGGCGGGGGTAGTTTAGGTATTTAGGTAATTTTGTTGACTGGTCAACAAAGCTAAGGGGTGTATGTGGAAATACCATCTTAAAAGGACTCCTTATTCGGGATTTGAAAAGGACCTCTCCTTAAAATGGAATAACATATGAGTTGGGGGGGGGGGCTTAAAGGAAAAACTGTTGGGTTTTTATGCATCATGCGCAGCGGAATAAACAGATTAAATCAAACACCCAAGAGCCCGGATCCGTGCATGTTGATTAAATTAAATACAAGATGAAAGAATACGTACCCTTGAAGATCGAATCCATGAACACGGACTTTGAGGTGTTAAAGGAAACACCCTCCATCGGTATCCACACGTCGAACGGATATCAAGAACACCTTCTTGATCTGGATTGCTAGACCCAAGGCTTGATGAAGAAACGATTTCTTCGTCGGAATTATTTTGCTCTTTGATTATTGTATATTGATGATCATGAATCATCAAATAAATAATCATACCTCTCTATAATTTATTGTTTCTAAAATAAAGTTTTGTGATTTCTAAAATCACCATTTTTTGGGCTGTCAAACCCGGCTGCATATCTTATATGAGGGTTTAACCTAATTCCTTTTGGGGTCGGGATTCCTTTTCTGTCAAGAAAACTGAATAAATTGGACTGATACGGGCGGGGCGGCCGTACGGCTCTCCAGGAGCCGTACGCCACTCCAAGAGCCGTACGGTGGCCGTTTATTTTCCCAGAATTTTTAGCCTTTTTCAATCCGTTCTATTGTGTGTGACCCAATAGGATTATACTAAGTTGGCAACGAGTCCGAACGAGTCAGAACCCGTAAGTCATAAGCGGACTCTAGCAAGCCATTATGACTACCCAATTAGTATAACTTTGAAAGTCCAAAGTAATCTTATAAAACATATCACAATCCCTTTGTCACGCGATATCATATTGGACATAAGTCATGGTCCACGTCAATTTATGTTGTCCAATGCTTTCTCGATCCCGAGTAGATTGATATGAGCAAATGACATTGAACACATCAATTCATTTGGGTACGGCCGTACACTATTATCAATCTCACTCATCGAGAGGCCAAGCAGATATCTCTTTTGAGAGAGGGACAAATCCCATCTTGACTTATCATTCTTCCCTTTAGGAATCCGATTATGCCAATCGTAGCTTTTATAACCAACCGGTTAAAGGTGGCGTTTGAGTACGTCAAACATAATGTTCATCATGTGGAAGACTATGATAATCTCAGGTCTAAGGATTCAAATGGTATGACTATTATGACATTTAATTATGACATTTGACCATGATATAAATCTCACAACAGGTCTATCCAGTACCTTGTTCTCCAACAAGTACCCACAAGTTTAATCCGCACCCTATGAACCATAATCATCATATGATTATCCATTAAACTTATGCTAGCTCTTCATAAGTGCTAGGGACAATGATTATTATAATAAACATGCAAAAGATATAATAATCGGGTTTGTTATCTCTATAACAATGAAGCTATGATATAACGCATAGGCCTTTCTCAAGGGCCTAGGGCATAATATCTAACAATCTCCCACTTGCACTAGACCCAATCAACGTGTATCCAATACCCCTTGAGCTTAGTTATGATCTCCATCATTATTGCAAGCAAGCATATGTAAGATAATTATCCTTGTTATTATCATATAGTATTTTGCATATTTAGACACTTCCCATCTTAGATGATTTCTCGAATAAGATAGAACCTTCCGAGTATAAGTTTAGATAAGACATTGGCACCTTAGATTGTGTAATAACAGTTATTAGCACAATGAAGGTCCATTAAATTAGTGACATTAGAAACGATTTCTAGTTTACTAATTAGTATCTTGATCCAAACAATTTTCTAGCTGCATCACATGCCACTAGATACTCAACCTTTTGTAGAATAGTAATGGTACATTTAGAACTCTTCTAATACCATTATTGAACATAAACATATATTTATACTGCAATATTTATCTTTGTTGGTTTGTAAGAATGCATCTATGTAACTATTATAAGATCATCTTTCATTCCATCAAAGATCAAGGATGCATCCTTTGGTTCTTCTCAAGAACATGAGGATGTTTCCCGATTCGTATAATCTCATCATACTCCAAGTATATGAGACATACGGTCTTAGTACATTAACACGGCTTTACATGATAGATCAAATTTCCGAAGCATATGGAATCCTAATCATGTGCTCTTGCTCATCAATCTTCCACTAAGACTAAATCTTGCAGAGACTAATGCCGTTAGACTTTTGCAAGTAACTTCTCCAAGAGTCTTGCATGGTGAACCTTTCACTATCTTGACCCATATCAGTACTTTAACTTTAACCAATCAACCTTTTGGATTTATCTCCATAAATCAGTCCAAGAATATAAGTGGCTTTATCCAAGTCTTTCATTCAGAACTCTTTCAAAATGAATTATATGTCAACCACATATATCAGACTAGGAATAATGTTATGCTCCCACTAAATTTATTGTAATCACAAGTCTCATCTTTGATGAATTCAAACCCTTTGAATGCTACATCAAAATGAAATTTCTCTCCAAGCAGTTTGCTTCAATCCATCTCATGGATTTCTGCAACTTGCATATTTTATTAGAATTTTATTGATCAAAACTTATAGGTTGTATCAAACACATCCTAAAGTGTGTTCCTGTTAAGGAATACTGTTTTGATATCCTTTTTGTCATATTCCATATTCAAAATATGAGGTCATGACAATTAGAATTCTAATATCCTTAAGCATGACCATATGCAATAAAGTTTTATCATAATCGACATTATGAGTGAACTTTACTCAATTAGTCGTGCTTTATTAATATGCACCTTGCGATCCATGTCCGTTTTCTCCAAGAAAATTTATTTTCTATCCTATGGTTTTTAAGCCTTACGGTAGAATCAATCAAGTTCAAAACTTGATTATTATACATGGATTGCACTTTTAGATTCTATGACACCAAGTCATTGATTTAAATCTGGAGCGGTCATTGCATTTTGATAGGTAATAAGTCAATCATTCGCAATGATGTCTTCCTTATTACTTTCTATTACGCGAAATCAATATTTCTTGTTATAGATAGTATCCTATCATACATGCAAATATCTTGTGAATACTTGAACGAATTTCAACAACTCCTTGTGAAACTTTGTTCAACTTCCATCTTAGGTTCTATGTCATTTTCTGGGTCTTGAACTCTTCGAGATACATTTTACTCCCACTAGTTCTTTAGAGATAAACGATTTATCTAGAAAGTGCTACTTAGAGTAACAAACGATTTGAACTCTTAAGGTTGTAAAATTAATATCATTAATGTTGGTAGTGGTGCCCTAGGCACGTTTAATAAACGTTGTAATTGTTATCATTTATTTCATATCAATAAAGAGATGTTTTGATTATTATTGTTGTTCATGTTTACTTATAATAATCCCCGTCCCTAGTACTTGTTAAGCACTAGTATAAAGGCTAAATGATCATGGGATGATCATGTTAGATTTATGGGTACTTGTTTGGAACAAGGTACTGGACATGACCCGCTGTATGAGATTTATGTCATGGTCTATGTCGTACATATATCTAATATTAGTTATGTCATTTGAATCCTTAGACATGAAGTTATTATAGTCTTCCACTTGATGAACATTGTGTTTGACATATTCAAACGCTACCTTAACACGGTAGTTATAAAGGGTATGATTGGCATAATTGGATTCCCGTTGGGAAGAATAATAAGCTAAATGGATTTGTCCCTCCACGGAGAGATGTCAAGCTTGGGCCCCTCGAAGGAATGATGTTGATGAAATGTTCGGCCGGACTCAAATGGATTGATTGGATCAATAGTATTTGAATTATCAACATATTCGGAATCGAGAAAGTATTGAACAAAACAAGTTGACTGTTTGACCATGACTTGTGTTCAATGACATCGTGGACAAAGGGATTGTGACATATTCTAAAGGAATGCGAACTTGTATCTAGTTATACTATTTGGGTAGGTATGACGGTTTGCTAGAACCTAATCATATCTTATGGGATCATGTTTGAGCCCATTGCCAACTTAGTATAATCCTAGAGGGTCACACACAATAGAACGAATCTTAAATAAGAGGACTATATTGGTGTTTAGGGTCGGAGGACCTCCAAAGAATTTCTGGAAAGTTCTGGGCCTCCTGGTCAACCAAGCGAGCGCTTGGGTTGCACCAGGCGGGTGCTGAACAAGCTGGAAGAGGAATTGGACTTTCTGCCCAAACAAGCGGGCGCCTGGGTAGGATCAGGCGGGCGCCCGGTATGCCGGTTTGAAATTTCCTAATTCGATTAGGAATGGTTTTTGACACAAGTTACCTATTTGGAATAGGTCTTAATTGTGTATAAAAACCCAATTCGGCCAGACCATATTTACTAGTGCTTTTGTGAGTCTCAAAGAGTTTGAGAGAGGTTTTATTTTGTTCTAAGATATCCTTGATTGAGGAACAAAATAATTCACAAATAAATTCCATATAGTTCTTTATTAAATTGTGAAAGTGTGTTTCATAATATTGGTCTAGCAACCAAGATCAAAGAAGTTCCTTTGATATTCGTTCGAAGTGTGGATACCGCTAGAGGGTGAAAATCATCATCTTCAAAGTTCGTGTTCAAGCTTTGTGATCGTGATCAAGTCTTCAAATCTCCACCAAAGACCAAGAGAAAATTTGATAGCCATCAAGGGTTTAGTTTTTCCTTTATTCATCATGTTGTATTTGATTTAATCATATGAACGGATCCATGGCTTTGGGTTTCTTAAAATTTTAATTGCTATATTCCGCTGCGCATGTTACTTGGAAACCCAACAGTGGTATCAGAGCCCCGTTCATGTTGATTAATTCAATACTTGGATCATGTTGTGTGTATATAAATTGTTTATGTGCCAAGCATGATATGAATATTGGATTATATGATGTTTATGTGTTTTGTGATTTTATGTGGTTTATTGTTTTGCAACTTTAATCGCACGATTCAATCGCAATAAAAATTATGGTGGATTCTGAATTATTTCGATTATTGATTTTGATTGGATCAAAGTTTTAATAATCGGGGAAAAATAATTTTGAGACAAAATTTTCGAACTTTAAAATTCCATACTATTCTGGCCATTCAAGCGGGGCCTGGTCTTTTGCAGGCGGGCGCTCGGTGGTCAAGATTTGTTCTGATTTTGGTTAAAATCTGAATATGGAATTTTCGATAAATTCGACAAAACCAGTAACAGAACCAGTCCAGACTTGTTGATCTGGAATGGGTTTTGGGTAGTTGGTTTGTGTGTGGATTTTGGGGTTTGATTTTCCTATTTGTTTTAGTCTTGTGATTCCTAGATTGGTTCAAGTTTTGGATGGCTAATCTGCGTTTATCGAGATTGTGTTTCCCAAAATTGATCGCAATCAAAGTTTCAAAGATAAAACGAAGTTAGAATTATGAAGAGTTCATAATTGCTAAAATTGAGAAACAAAGTTCTTGATTCAATGATTGGAGATCCATGTGGAATTGTGAATGCAATTGGCCTACGTTCATCGAGACCATCTATTGCTTAGTTTCGGCCACATGGACTACTTTCTTGGTTTTTTGAATTAGTGCGGGATTGTGGTTGCCTAATGGCTTAGTTCGACCGCACTTCTTGTTGTCTTGATTTGGAGATAATAACCAAAGTTGAAATAGTCTCATCCTCATAATTATAGAGAAACTAATGACACATAAATATCATGCTTAAATTAATGGAGATTAATTTAGTGGCTAAACTTGATGTGTAACATGTTTATATTATGTGCTCATAAATGTGTTATATGCTATATGTGATGAACCTTCAAAGAAAGTTTTAAGTCTTTTATTGCCATGCCATGATTAAACACTTGTTAGTACATGAGTAATTTTAATGTAGATTCGCCCTAGCGAGATGCATTAAATTTGTTTATGTATGAGCAAGATAGATAGTGTGGGCACGCCCTAGCGGGACACATTAAATGTGCGTTTAAAATGGTTAGACTTAATTGGGCGTCAAAACAGTTTTGGGCCCAGGCAAAGATGAGGTTTAACATGCTTTTTGAAATTGATTTCTTAAAGAATCTCATAAAAGGAACTAAGAGTCAAATGAGATATGATTGACAAGAGTTGTCTACCTAATTAATTTGATTTTGTGTAATCCGCCTTAGCGGACTTGAAATTAAATTAAAGTTGGATCTTAACCCATTTAAATTATATTATACATTGGATGTATATGAAGGTTATATAATTTAGTGGGAGTATTTTGTTTGAAAAATACATTATTATCTCTTTAATGAAAATCGGTACTTATTAAATTTTGGAAATTTTTGCATATTTGTAGATAATGACTAATAACACTCAATCAATGTCGTTACGATCGATCCTTGAGAAGGATAAGCTCGAAGAGAATGGTACAAACTTTATGGATTGGATCCGTAGCATAAGAATTGTTCTTAGGCAAGAAGATAAGTTGTACATTCTCGATGGGCCTCTCCCGCTGAACCACCGCCTACTGCCCCTAGGGTAGAAAGAGACAATTACAAGAAACATCGTAATGATTCTAGAGATGTAAGTTGTCTCATGCTTGCTGCTATGTGTTCAAAACTCCAACAAAGTTTGGAACATTTGGAAGCCTATGAGATAGGCGTGGAGTTGAGAACTATGTTTCAAGAGCAAGCTAGGCAAGAGGTACAAGACCATTGTTGTATTCACTACTAGTAAAATGAATGAAGGGCAACAAGTGAGTCCTCACTTTCTTAAAATGAAAGGTTATGTAGAGCACCTTGAGAAACTTGGCTATCCAATCCCATTGGAGCTAGCCACGGATCTCATTCTTAATTCATTGCCTAAAAGTTATAATCAGTTTGTAATGAATTATAACATGCATGGAATGGATAAGAATCTCTCTGAGTTGCATGGGATGCTCAAAACTGCAGAGATGAAAATTGTGGAGAAAGGTTCTCCCGTGCTCTTGGTTCATGATGGGAAGAGCCTGGTGCCAAAGGCAAGGGTAAGGCAAAAGTTGTCAAACCCAAGATAAGCAAGGCAAGGTTGCCAAGGCTTCTGAGGCAAAACCTGATTCACAAAAGGATGCAATCTGTTTCCATTGTCAAGAAATTGGTCATTGGAAACGTAATTGCAAGGCTTTCTTGGAAGAGCAAAAGAAGAAGAAGAGCAGCAAGGCTGCGTCGACTTCAGGTATCTATATGATAGATATTCTCCTTTCTACCACTGATTCTTGGGTATTGGATACCGGATGTGGTTCTGACATTTGTCTAAATGTGCAGGGACTAAAGAATAGGAGACTGCTTAAAGAAGGTGAAGTAGATCTACGTGTGGGAAATGGAGCAAGAGTTGCTGCATTAGCCGTAGGGACTTATGAAGTCACTTTACCTTCCGGATTAATTCTTGTTTTGAACAATTGTTATTATGTTCCGGATTTAAGCAGAAATATTATTTCAATTTCTTGTTTGGATAATGAAGGTTTTAAGTTTCTTATTGAGAATAAGAGAATTTTCTATTATTTAAATGATGTGCTTTATGGTATTGCTAATTCATTTAATGGCCTTTATATCTTGGATGTCAAGAATGAAAATAATGTCTATCATGTAAAAAGAAATCTAAACCTAATGATGTAAATCATACTTATTTGTGGCATTGCCGTCTTGGTCATATTAATGAGAAGCGTATCTCAAAACTCCATGGGGACGGACTTTTGGGTTCATGTGACTAGAGTCATATGATACTTGTGAGTCGTGTCTTCTTGGAAAAATGACTAAGACACCTTTTACCAAGTTGGGTGAAAGGGCAAGCGACTTATTGGGGTTGATACATTCCGATGTATGCGGACCATTAAGTAGCAATGCTAGGGGAGGATTTCAATACTTCATAACCTTCACTGATGATTATAGTAGATTTGGGTATGTTTACCTAATGAAACATAAAAGTGAAGCATTTGAGATATTTAGAATATTTCAAAATGAAGTAGAAAAACAACTTGGCAAAAGTATAAAGGCACTTCGATCAGATCGAGGTGGTGAATACTTAAGTCAAGAATTTGATGATCATCTAAAGAATTGTGGAATAGTTTCACAATTGACTCCGCCCGAACACCACAATGGAATGGTGTGTCTGAGAGGAGAAATCGGACTTTGTTAGACATGGTTCGATCAATGATGAGTCAAGTTGATCTTCCAATATCCTTTTGGGGTTTACGCCCTAGAAACCGCTGCTTTCACACTAAATCAAGTTCCAACTAAATCGGTTCAAAGACTCCATATGAGATGTGGAGTGGAAAGAAAAACCTAGTTTATCTTTCATGAGGATTTGGGGTTGCGAAGTTTATGTCAAGAGACTTATCTCTGACAAACTAGCACACAAATCTGATAAATGTATTTCGTGGGATATCCTAAGGAAACTAAAGGATATTACTTTTACAACCGAGAGGACAACAAAGTGTTTGTTGCCCGAACTGGTGTCTTTCTAGAGAAAGAGTTTCTCTCCAATAAATCAGTGGAGTAAAATAAATCTTGAAGAAATTCGAGACCCAGAAAATATCATTGAACCAATAGTGGAACAAGAACAAGAACCACAAGGAGTTGTGGAACCTGTTCAAAATACACAAGCAACTCGCAGATCTAGTAGGTTACGATCCGAGCCCGAGAGATATGGATTTCTCGTAACGGATAGTAATGAGGTAGAAATCATTGAGAATGATGAACCGTCAACCTACCAAGAGGCGATGTCTTCTCCTGATTCGGACAAGTGGCTTGGAGCCATGGAATCCGAATTGCAATCCATGCAAGACAATCAAGTTGGAATTTGATTGATGCACCCGAAGGTGTAAAAACCATAGGATGCAAATGGGTCTTCAAGAAGAAGACTGACATGGATGGGAAGGTGCATACTTACAAAGCTAGGCTTGTAGCGAAGGGTTATAGGCAAGTTCATGGTATTGACTATGATGAGACCTTTTCACCCGTAGCAATGATCAAGTCTATAAAATTTTGCTTGCCATTGCCGCATATCATGACTATTGAATATGGCAGATGGACGTCAAAACCGCTTTCCTGAATGAAAAACTCCAAGAGGATGTGTATATGACACAACCAGAAGGTTTTGAACAAGATTCTAAGTATGCAAATTGCAGAGATCATCTATGGATTGAAGCAAGCTTCTAGGAGTTGGAATCTCCGTTTTGATGAATCGGTCAAAGAGTTTGGTTTCATCAAGAACGAAGATGAGCCTTGTGTATACAAGAAGATTAGTGGGAGCATAGTGCTATTCTTATTTTATACGTGGATGACATATTGCTCATTGGAAACGACATTCCTACACTTCAGTCTGTGAAGACTTGGTTAGGAAAGTGCTTCGCAATGAAAGATATGGGTGAAGCCGCATATATACTTGGCATTAAGATCTATAGAGATAGATCAAGGAGGCTACTTGGTTTAAGCCAAAGTACATACATTGACAAGGTCATTAGAAGATTCCGTATGGAAAATTCTAAGAGAGGCACCTTGCCCGTGTTACATGGAGTTTCTCTAAGCAAGACTCAATGTCCTAAGACAAACGATGAGCGTGAGAAAATGAATGATGTTCCATATGCTTCGGCAATTGGGTCCATCATGTATGCCATGATTTGTACTAGGCCGGATGTATCTTATGCTTTGAGCATGACAAGTAGATACCAATCCGACCCTGGCGAAAAATCACTGGATAGCTGTAAAAGCGATTCTTAAGTACTTGAGAAGAACTAAAGACTCGTTTTTGGTCTATGGAGGAATGGAAGATGATCTCGTTGTAAATGCTTACACGGATGCAAGCTTCCAACCGACAAAGATGATAGCCGATCGCATCGGGTTTTGTGTTTATGTTAAATGGTGGAGCTGTAAGCTGGAAGAGTTCCAAGCAAAGTACAACCGCTGATTCTACAACAGAAGCTGAGTATATTGCTGCATCGGATGCTGCAAAGGAAGCTGTTTGGATTAAGAAGTTCATAACTGAACTTGAAGTGGTTCCTAGTATTGCTAATCCAATAGACCTTTATTGCGATAATAATGGTGCTATTGCTCAAGCAAAGGAACCAAGAGCACATCAGAAATCCAAACACATACTTAGGCGTTTTCATATCATTCGAGAGATCGTTGATAGGGGAGACGTAAATATATGCAGAGTACCTACTGATGACAATGTGCGGACCCGCTAACAAAGGGACTTCCACAAGCTAAACATGATGGTCATGTTAGGTCCATGGGTATAGATACATGGGAGATTGGGCCTAGGGCAAGTGGGAGATTGTTGGTAGTGGTGCCCTAGGCACGTTTAATAAACGTTGTAATTGTTATCATTTATTTCATATCAATAAAGAGATGTTTTGATTATTATTGTTGTTCATGTTTACTTATAATAATCCCGTCCCTAGTACTTGTTAAGCACTAGTATAAAGGCTAAATGATCATGGGATGATCATGTTAGATTTATGGGTACTTTGTTTGGAACAAGGTACTGGACATGACCCGCTGTATGAGATTTATGTCATGGTCTATGTCGTACATATATCTCATATTAGTTATGTCATTTGAATCCTTAGACTGAAGTTATTATAGTCTTCCACTTGATGAACATTGTGTTTGACATATTCAAACGCTACCTTAACACGGTAGTTATAAAGGGTATGATTGGCATAATCGGATTCCCGTTGGGAAGAATAATAAGCTAAATGGATTTGTCCCTCCACGGAGAGATGTCAAGCTTGGGCCCTCGTAGGAATGATGTTGATGAAATGTTCGGCCGGACTCAAATGAATTGATTGGATCAATAGCATTTGAATTATCAACATATTCGGAATCGAGAAAGTATTGAACAAAACAAGTTGACTGTTTGACCATGACTTGTGTTCAATGACATCGTGGACAAAGGGATTGTGACATATTCTAAAGGAATGCGAACTTGTATCTAGTTATACTATTTGGGTAGGTATGACGGTTTGCTAGAACCTAATCATATCTTATGGGATCATGTTTGAGCCCATTGCCAACTTAGTATAATCCTAGAGGGTCACACACAATAGAACGAATCTTAAATAAAAGGACTATATTGGCATTTTAGGGTCGGAGGACCTCAAGGAATTTCTGGAAAGTTCTGGCCTCCTGGTCAACCAAGCGGGCGCTTGGGTTGCACCAGGCGGGCGCCTGAAACAAGCCGGAAGAGGAACTGGACTTTCTGCCCAAACAGGCGGGCGCCTGGGTAGGTACAGGCGGGCGCCGGTATGCCGGTTTGAAATTTCCTAATTCGATTAGGAATGGTTTTTGGCACAAGTTACCTATTTGGAATAGGTCTTAATTGTGTATAAAAACACCAATTCGGCCAGACCATATTTACTAGTGCTTTTGTGAGTCTCAAAGAGTTTGAGAGAGTTTTATTTTGTTCTAAGAGATATCCTTGATTGAGGAACAAAATAATTCACAAATAAATTCCATATAGTTCTTTATTAAATTGTGAAAGTGTGTTTCATAATATTGGTCTAGCAACCAAGATCAAAGAAGCTCCTTTGATATTCGTTCGAAGTGTGGATACGCTAGAGGGTGAAAATCATCATCTTCAAAGTTGTGTTCAAGCTTTGTGATCGTGATCAAGTCTTCAAATCTCCACCAAGACCAAGAGAAATTTGATAGCCATCAAGGGTTAGTTTATTCCTTTATTCATCATGTGTATTTGATTTAATCATATGAACGGATCCATGGCTTTGGGTTTTCTTAAAATTTTAATTGCTATATTCCGCTGCGCATGTTACTTGGAAACCCAACAATTAAG
>JAOWBW010001770.1:146453-199084 GCA_026119855.1 Campanula takesimana | reverse complement strand
GTGCGCGAGTTATCCTAGGATGTCTAACTTGTTTTTAGAGTTGCCACCTATGTTTTGAGGAACATTAGAAAAACCTATTGATTATAGCCTAAGTTTGATTACGAAAACAGAGATTCCTTTTTTGAGGTTCGGGGTTAGATTACGAGATAGGAAGTACCGAAACACCCATCTCGCCCAACTAAAGTTGGTCTTGCGTGATCAAAATCTACATGAATGATAAACGTTCTTCTTCTTCTTCTTTAAAATTATAAAAAAGGGTTTTTAAATAGAGTTTGGAATGTAGGAGATAACTCTTTAACTGACCTCAATGAGATGAGGTGATCATTAGAGTCATGTCCCAAAATGATTTGGGTGATTGCACTTTGATAAAACAAAAAGAAAGAGAAAAGAGATGAAGTTAAGAAGAGAAAGAATAACTTTACCTAGACTCAAGAGACTTCAAACACTTCTTGATGAATTCTTTGGAGAAATACTTTGGAAATGCTTTGTAAGTGTGAAATTTTAGTGTCTTATTGAGAATGTAGGATTGAGAGCCAAGGGTCCAAGGTCAAGGTCCAAGGTCAAGGTCCTGAAAATGGAGGTAAAGGGGTTTTTTTATAGGTGAAAGAGAGATGTTTTTTGCGCAAAACTCGCACCAAGAAATCTTTCCCGGGAAAAATCCTGTAAATTGAGCAAAGGAGAGAATCCTGGCCAGAAATCTGTAACCGACGCCCAGAGGCGCGCGCTTCCTGCTTGTTGGGGCGGGGCGCGCGCGTCTGGATCCTCCTGTCGGAGGCGCGTGACTCAGAGAAGGCGATTTTAACAGAATGGACTAGAAAGTCAGCCTGTTATTCAGTTTAGTCCCTGGACATAAACGAAGTCAGTCAGGACTTAACTGGAAGTGACAGAAACTAACGAGAAACACTTAAAAAGGGGAGAAACACAAGATCAAATGTGCAATCGGGGTGAGCGGTCCAAGGCGGGGTGTCTACAGAGCCCCTCGGTGATGTGGATTGCAAAGCAAAACGCGTCGACGAAAGTTAAAAACACCCGCCGAGGACATCACTAAAAAACAAAGACTCGATGAAAGCAGGAATTTGAAATTGCGAGAGATAGTGGTGCGCTCCCTGTGTGAGCGGCTTTTGTTGATAGAGGGGGTGGCATGATCCGTTAGGTGAACCTGCCGGCTGAATATGTTGAATGAGGCCGTTAGTGAACCTTTGAATGAGGCCGTTAGTGAACCTTTAGAGACGCTGTTAGTGAACCTTGTAGAGGCCGTGGTGAACCTTTGGAGAGAGGCCGTTAGTGAACCTTGAAGAGGCCGTTAGTGAACTTTAAAGAGGCCGTTAGTGAACCTTTGAGGAGGCCGTTAGTGAACCTTTGGAGAGGCCCGTTAGTGAACCTTTTGAAGAGGCCGTTAGTGAACCTTTGAAGAGGCCGTTGGTGAACCTTTGAAGAGGCGTTAGTGAACCTTTGAGGAGGCCGTTAGTGAACCTTTGAGGAGGCCATTGGTGAACCTTTGAAGAGGCGTTGGTGAAACCTTTGTTGACGAATCCGTTAGTGAAACGTTGATGAGGCAGTTAGTGAACCCTTAAATGAGGCCGTTAGTGAACCTTTGGAGGACGAATCCGTTAGTGAAATCCGTTAGTGAGGCCATTAGTGAACCTATGTAGAGACCGTTGGTGAACCTTTGGAGAGGCCGTTAGTGAACCTTTGGAGGACGAATCCGTTAGTGAAATCCGTTGATGAGGCCGTTAGTGAACCTTTGTAGAGGCCGTTGGTGACCTTTGGAGAGGCCGTTGGTGAACCTTTGTTGACGAATCCATTAGTGAAATTCGTTGATCAAATATTGTTTTGAAGTCGCGTGCCACTTGGAGTCACGCTTGACTTTTTGACTTGTGGGGGTGCGGGCACAGTTGACCGCGACAGAAGAATGTTCCTGCTGGGGATGAAATGTTGAGATTGACTCTTGAGGGGGGTATGGCACCCGTGACAGAACTTAGGGAGTTTGGAATCTGGAGAAGGACAACCTACTTTTGAGTGGGAGTTTCTATCCTACTTTCAATCTTTGACATGCCTTAAGGGCGGACCAGAAGAAGGTGTGCCCAACTGGGTGTCCGAGGACCAGGGTTGTGTCTTGATTTAGGCTGGAGATCTCTGACAAGGCCTTTTTTGAAGTGATCTAGACTTGGGGAGGCGCGCGCTTTCCTCTGTAGGCTTGGGACGCGTGCGCATTTCAGACCGCTGGCGGGTGGCGCGCGCGTCTGGGAGGCAGAATTTCGGGCTTGACATTTGCTGGCCAAAAAAACCCCCAACAGCTATAATATCAGCTTCTGTTCGACCACTTGATTCTCACAGCTCCTTTCTACCATTTTTGAACATCATATTATTGCTCAACTTTGCTTGTGATCAACATTTTCCATGGCTTCCAATTCTTTTGTTCTTGATGCCAAGGTTGTTAGTGGGTATGAAAAGGACTTGGACACTTTTGTGTATTCTTTCAAGACCCCATCCCAAGAAGGCCTTCATTAAAGACTTCGGGTTCCGAATTCTTTTCACTTGCGGACGTTGAAGCCGGATTGGATTTGTTGAGAGCTGCCGCGGCTTTCTGGGATTGCGATAGCCATACCTTCAACTTTTCAGCTAATGAAATGGTGCCGACTGTTGATGATTTCAGGGCAATCCTTGGCATGCCTTTGGCCGGTCGGATTGCCGTCCCTAAATATCACCGTGGTGCCATTGACTCTTGGGTTGAGTTGCTGAATCTCCCTGTTGGGGACGTGAGGAAGATGTTACACGGTACTATGATTTACATAACTGAGTTGCCGATGTTCTTCAGTTTACACTCGGAGGATCCGGTGGTTCAATCTTTCAAGAGGAATGCCGTGGCCGCTTGTCTCTTTTGTGAAGTACTGTTTGTCACACCCTTCGGGACTGTGGATGCGCAGTTGGCTGAGATTATTTTGCAAGCCAAGGAGCAACAATTTAGTATAATCCCTCTTATTGTAGGGGAGACGTTCCACGGCCTTGATGAGTTACATAGGACGGGCAAGATGTGTCGGGGAAGCCCTTACTCTTGACCATATGGCTCCGAGAACACTTCAAGATTATTCTCTGGATGGTGATTTGTCTCATTTTGCTGTTCATAGGAGGAAGCTGTTGATCCGGGATTTATCTGAAGACAGTTGGAAGAAATTCTTTGCCTCTCGAGTAACCGTCGATATTGAGTGGTGCCCTCCTTCTTGGGGTCTTCGTCCTTTTGTGGAATGGACTCTTGGTTTTCAGCACGTGGTTGTACCTGGCTTGAGAGATTCTTCATTTTACCAGCCAGAGCGGGTTCTGCGGCAGTTTGGTCGCCAACAGATAATTCCTTTTCCGAGGGACGGAATGCTTCGTCCAGTTGCTTACATGGGTCCGGACTTCTTGAGTGAGCTTCAGTCGGCTTGGGGGGATGATCGCAACCATTAGGCTTTTGCTCCTCTGCATCGGGGGAGTGTCTTCCTTCCTGAGAGCTACTTGGATTATTTGTTTGGCACCCTTTACCGTGCATCACTTGGGTCGATGCGCTTCGTGCCAAGTTGTTGGGAAAGGGTTTTGAGCCTAGCAGCGCCTTGAGATATGGGGAGGCTGCTGCTGATTCGAGTAACATTCTTGCTGACCCTTTCGGTACTCTTTTGGATGACTTTATGCTAGAGACGTGCCGCAACACAGAAGGTTTCGGTGCGTATTAGTGCTCCTCCGTTATCCAAGAAGAAAAGGATTGAGAGACGATCGGGTGGCCTTTGAAGGCTAAGAGAAAATTGGACTTTTTTAGTATCCTAAGATTGCAATTAAATTAGACCACTTTGTTTTAGGATTTAATGTTTTGATGTCTTTTGTTGCTCAATAAATCAGTTGTAATGGCTTGAATAATTCATTGAATGAATAAAATTGCATCTTGTTATTTGAAGTGAATTGGTTTTTTTGATATGTTTTAGACCGCACCCGAAGGTTGCCTACGTTCCTCCAGTTGGGAGGCTCAGGTCTCTGTAGTTCAAACAAACAAAGACCATTTTTTTTTGTGTGCACACTGTTTTTTGCCTAGACGGCCCTTTCGGGTTTTCAATCTAGCGGGCTTCTTTTTTGCACGTGCTCTAATTTTTTCCTAGGCCGCCCTTGGCGGTTTTCAACCTAGCGAGCGATTTTTTTTTTTTTTTTATGGTATTTGTTTATTAAGCATAGAACCTCTTGAGATTGTCGAGGTTGACCTCCTTTGGCAGCTGGTCACCATCTAAATCCACGAGTCGGACTACACCGCCGCTTAGTACCTTTTTACCACGTACGGACCGATCCATCGGGGTCCCCATTTCCCCAGGGGATTCATGGCATTAGGGATATTGTCTTAAGACCAAATCCCCCACATTGATGTTTCGAGGCTTCACCTTTTTGTTGAAAGTGTTGGTAGTGGTGCCCTAGGCACGTTTAATAAACGTTGTAATTGTTATCATTTATTTCATATCCATAAAAGAGATGTTTTGATTATTATTGTTGTTCATGTTTACTTATAATAATCCCGTCCCTAGTACTTGTTAAGCACTAGCATAAAGGCTAAATGATCATGGGATGATCATGTTAGATTTATGGGTACTTGTTTGGAACAAGGTACTGGACATGACCCGCTGTATGAGATTTATGTCATGGTCTATGTCGTACATATATCTCATATTAGTTATGTCATTTGAATCCTTAGACATGAAGTTATTATAGTCTTCCACTTGATGAACATTGTGTTTGACATATTCAAACGCTACCTTAACACGGTAGTTATAAAGGGTATGATTGGCATAATCGGATTCCCGTTGGGAAGAATAATAAGCTAATGGATTTGTCCCTCCACGGAGAGATGTCAAGCTTGGGCGCCTCGAAGGAATGATGTTGGTGAAATGTTCAGCCGGACTCAAATGGATTGATTGGATCAATGCATTTGAATTATCAACATATTCGGAATCGAGAAAGTATTGAACAAAACAAGTTGACTGTTTGACCATGACTTGTGTTCAATGACATCGTGGACAAAGGGATTTGTGACATATTCTAAGAGGAATGCGAACTTGTATCTAGTTATACTATTTGGGTAGGTATGATGGTTTGCTAGAACCTAATCATATCTTATGGTTTCATGTTTGAATCCATTGCCAACTTAGTATAATCCTAGAGGGTCACACACAATAGAACGAATCTTTAAAAGGACTAAATTGGAATTTTGGAAATTCTGGACATTCTGAGAAGTGGGGCGAACCGACATTTTGGACTGGGCGGCTGCACACTTAGTTCAGTTTTGTACCAGTTTTGCTTCAGATAGTTGTGCGACCGCACAGAGGGTTTGGGCGGCCGCACAGTGCTGTCGGGTGGCAGATTCCTAATTTGATTAGGAAACGAATTTTGGACGGATTTTGACACAAGTTTCCTATTTGGAATAGGTCATACTTGTGTATAAAAGACCAAATCGGCCAGCACTCAAAGCCAATGATTTTGTGAGTCTCAAAGAGTTTGAGAGAGTTTATTTTGTTCTAAGACATTCTTGTTGAGAACAAAATAATACACAAAATAAATTCTATATAGTTCTTTTGATTGTGAAAAGGTGTTTCACAATTTGGTCTAGCAACCAGATCAAAGAAGCTCCTTTGATATTCGTTCGAAGTGTGGATACCGCTAGAGGGTGAAAATCATCATCTTCAAAGTTCGTGTTCAAGCTTTGTGATCGTGATCAAGTCTTCAACCTCCACCAAAGACCAAAGAGAATTTGATAGCCATCAAGGGTAGTTTTATCCTCTATTCAAATGTTGTATTTGATTTAATCATATGAACAGATCCATGGCTTTGGGTTTCAAAATTTTAAATTGCTATACTCCGCTGCGCATGTATCTACGAAACCCAACAGTGGTATCAGAGCCCCGTTCATGTGATTATTTCAATACCTAGATCATGTTATGTGTATATAAATTGTTTATGTACCTTGCATGATATGAATATTGGAATATGTGATGTTTATGTGTTATGTGATTTTTGTGGTTTATTGTTTACAACTTAAATCGCACGATTCAATCGCAATAAATAAATTATGGTGGATTCAGAATTGTTGTTATTAATTTTTGATTGGATCAAAGTTTTAATAATCGGGGAAAAACAATTTGAGACAAAATTTCGAACTTAAAATTCTGCACATTCTGATGGACTCGGGCGACCGCACAAAATTCCTGGGCGGCCGCACAGTTTGGGGCGACCGCACAGGGGTTTTGGGGCGCCCGCACAAGGGATCAGATCTAGGTCTGATTTTGCTCAAAAATCAGAATTTGGAATTTTCGAAAGGTTCAACAAAACCAGTACAGAACCAATCCAGACCTGCTGATCTGGATGGGTTTTGGGTAGTGGTTTGTGTGTGGATCTTGGGGTTTGATTTTCCTATTTGTTTTAGTCTTGTGATTCTAGATTGGTTCAAGGTTTGGATGGCTATCTGCGTTCATCGAGATTGTGTTTCCCAAACTTGATCGCAATCAAAGTTCTCAAAGATGAAACGAAGTTAGAATTATGAAGAGTTCAATTGCTAAAATGAGAAAACAAATTCTTGATTCAAGTTTTGGAGATCCATGTGGAATTGTGAATGCAATTGGCCTACGTTCATCGAGACCATCTATTGCTTAGTTTCGGCCACATGGACTACTTTCTTGGTTTCTGAATTAGTGCGGGATTGTGGTTGCCTAATGGCTTAGTTCGACCGCACTTCTTGTTGTCTTGATTCGGAAATAATAACCAAAGTTGAAATAGTCTCATCCTCATAATTATAGAGAAACTAATGACACATAAATACATGCTTAAATTAATGAGATTAATTTAGTGACTAAACTTGATGTGTAACATGTTTATATTATTGTGCTCATAAATGTGTTATATGCTATATGTGATGAAACTTCAAAGAAAGTTTTAAGTCTTTTATTGCCATTCATGATTAAAACACTTGTTAGTACATAAGTGACTCTAATGTAGATTCGCCCTAGCGAGATGCATTAAATTTATTTATGTATGAGCAAGATAGATAATGTGGGCACGACCTAGCGGGACACATTAACTATGCGTTTAAAATGGTTAGACTTAATTGGGCGTCAAAACAGTTTTGGGCCTAGGCAAAGATGAGGTTTAAACATGCTTTTTGAAATTGGATTTCTTAAAGAATCTCATAAAGGAACTAAGAGTCATATGAGATATGATTGACAAGAGTTGTCTACCTAATTAATTTGATTTTGTGTAATCCGCCTTAGCGGACTTGAAATTAAATTAAAGTTGGATCTTAACCCATTTAAATTATATTATACATTGGATGTATATGAAGGTTATATAATTTAGTGGGAGTATTTTGTTGAAAAATACACTATTTATCTCTTTAATGAAAATCGGTACTTATTAAATTTTGGAAATTTTTTGCATATTTGTAGATAATGACTAATAACACTCAATCAATGTCGTTGCGATCGATCCTTGAGAAGGATAAGCTCGAAGAGAATGGTACAAACTTTATGGATTGGATCCCTAGCATAAGAATTGTTCTTAGGCAAGAAGATAAGTTGTACATTCTCGATGGGCCTCTCCCTGCTGAACTACCGCCTACTGCCCCTAGGGTAGAAAGAGACAATTACAAGAAATATCGTAATGATTCTAGAGATGTAAGTTGTCTCATGCTTGCTGCTATGTGTTCAAAACTCCAACAAAGTTTGGAACATTTGGAAGCCTATGAGATAGGCGTGGAGTTGAGAACCATGTTTCAAGAGCAAGCTAGGCAAGAGAGGTACAAGACCATTGTTGCATTCACTACTAGTAAATGAATGAAGGACAACAAGTGAGTCCTCACTTTCTTAAAATGAAAGGTTATGTAGAGCACCTTGAGAAACTTGGCTATCCAATCCCATTGGAGCTAGCCACGGATCTCATTCTTAATTCATTGCCTAAAATTATAATCAGTTTGTGATGAATTATAACATGCATGGAATGGATAAGAATCTCTCTGAGTTGCATGGGATGCTCAAACTGCAGAGATGAAAATTGTGGAGAAAGGTTCTCCCGTGCTCTTGGTTCATGATGGGAAGAAGGCTGGTGCCAAAGGAAAGGGTAAGGCAAAAGTTGTCAAACCCAAAATAAGCAAGGCAAAGGTTGCCAAGGCTTCTGAGGCAAAACCTGATTCACAAAAGGATGCAATCTGTTTCCATTGTCAAGAAATTGGTCATTGGAAACGTAATTGCAAGGCTTTCTTGGAAGAGCAAAAGAAGAAGAAGAGCAGCAAGGCTGCGTCGACTTCATGTATCTATATGATAGATATTCTCCTTTCTACCACTGATTCTTGGGTATTGGATACCGGATGTGGTTCTCACATTTGTCTAAATGTGCAGGGACTAAAGAATAGGAGACTGCTTAAAGAAGGTGAAGTAGATCTACGCTGGGGAATGGAGCAAGAGTTACTGCATTAGCCGTAGGGACTTATGAAGTCACTTTACCTTCCGGATTAATTCTTGTTTTGAACAATTGTTATTATGTTCCGGATTTAAGCAGAAATATTATTTCAATTTCTGTTTGGATAATGAAGGTTTTAAGTTTCTTATTGAGAATAAGAAATTTTCTATTTATTTAAATGATGTGCTTTATGGTATTGCTAATTCATTTAATGGCCTTTATATCTTGGATGTCAAGAATGAAAATAATGTCTATCATGTAAATAAGAAATCTAAACCTAATGATGTAAATCATACTTATGTGGGCATTGCCGTCTTGGTCATATAATGAGAAGGTATCTCAAAACTCCATGGGGACGGACTTTTAGGTTCATGTGACCTCGAGTCATATGATACTTGTGAGTCGTGTCTTCTTGGAAAAATGACTAAGACACCTTTTACCAAGCTAGGTGAAAGGGCAAGCGACTTATTGGGGTTGATACATTCCGATTTATGCGGACCATTAAGTAGCAATGCTAGGGGAGGATTTCAATACTTCATAACCTTCACTGATGATTATAGTAGATTTGGGTATGTTTACCTAATGAAACATAAAAGTGAAGCATTTGAGATATTTAGAATATTTCAAAATGAAGTAGAAAAACAACTTGACAAAAGTATAAAGGCATTTCGATCAGATCGAGGTGGTGAATACTTGAGCCAAGAATTTGATGATCATCTAAAGAATTGTGAATAGTTTCACAATTGACTCCGCCCGGAACACCACAATGGAATGGTGTGTCTGAGAGGAGAAATCGGACTTTGTTAGACATGGTTCGATCAATGATGAGTCAAGTTGATCTTCCAATATCCTTTTGGGGTTACGCCCTAGAAACCGCTGCTTTCACACTAAATCAAGTTCCACTAAATCGGTTCCAAAGACTCCATATGAGATGTGGAGTGGAAAGAAACCTAGTTTATCTTTCATGAGGATTTGGGGTTGCGAAGTTTATGTCATGAGACTTATCTCTGACAAACTAGCACACAAATCCGATAAATGTATTTTCGTGGGATATCCTAAGGAAACTAAAGGATATTACTTTTACAACCGTGAGGACAACAAAGTGTTTGTTGCCCCGAACTGGGTCTTTCTAGAGAAAGAGTTTCTCTCCAAAGAAATCAGTGGGAGTAAAATAAATCTTGAAGAAATTCAGACCCAGAAAATAACATTGAACCAATAGTGGAACAAGAACAAGAACCACAAGGAGTTGTGGAACCTGTTCAAAATACACAAGTAACTCGCAGATCTAGTAGGTTACGATCGAGCCCGAGAGATATGGATTTCTCGTAACGGATAGTAATGAGGTAGAAATCATTGAGAATGATGAACCGTCAACCTACCAAGAGGCGATGTCTTCTCCTGATTCGGTCAAGTGGCTTGGAGCCATGGAATCCGAATTGCAATCCATGCAAGACAATCAAGTTTGGAATTTGATTGATGCGCCCGAAGGTGTAAAAACCATAGGATGCAAATGGGTCTTCAAGAAAAAGACTGACATGGATGGGAAGGTGCATACTTACAAAGCTAGGCTTGTAGCGAAGGGTTATAGGCAAGTTCATGGTATTGACTATGATGAGACCTTTCACCCGTAGCAATGATCAAGTCTATAAGAATTTTGCTTGCCATTGCCGCATATCATGACTATGAAATATGGCAGATGGACGTCAAAACCGCTTTCCTGAATGGAAAACTCCAAGAGGATGTGTATATGACACAACCAGAAGGTTTTGAACAAGATTCTAAGGTATGCAAATTGCAAGATCCATCTATGGATTGAAGCAAGCTTCAAGGAGTTGGAATCTCCGTTTTGATGAATCGGTCAAAGAGTTTGGTTTCATCAAAAATGAAGATGAGCCTTGTGTATACAAGAAGATTAGTGGGAGCATAGTGCTATTCCTTATTTTATACGTGGATGACATATTGCTCATGGAAACGACATTCCTACACTTCAGTCTGTGAAGACTTGGTTAGGAAAGTGCTTCGCGATGAAAGATATGGGTGAAGCCGCATATATTCTTGGCATTAAGATCTATAGAGATAGATCAAGGAGGCTACTTGGTTTAAGCCAAAGTACATACATTGACAAGGTCATTAGAAGATTCCGTATGGAAAATTCTAAGAGAGGAACTTTGCCCGTGTTACATGGAATTTCTCTAAGCAAGACTCAATGTCCTAAGACAAAGATGAGCGTGAGAAAATGAATGATGCTCCATATGCTTCGGCAATTGGGTCCATCATGTATGCCATGATTTGTACTAGGCCGGATGTATCTTATGCTTTGAGCATGACAAGTAGATACCAATCCGACCCTGGCGAAAATCACTGGATAGCTGTAAAAGCGTTCTTAAGTACTTGAGAAGAACTAAAGACTCGTTTTTGGTCTATGGAGGAATGGAAGATGATCTCGTTGTAAATGCTTACACGGATGCAAGCTTCCAAACGACAAAGATGATAGCCGATCGCAATCGGGTTTGTGTTTTATGTTAAATGGTGGAGCTGTAAGCTGGAAGAGTTCCAAGCAAAGTACAACCGCTGATTCTACAACAGAAGCTGAGTATATTGCTGCATCGGATGCTGCAAAGGAAGCTGTTTGGATTAAGAAGTTCATAACTGAACTTGAAGTGGGTTCCTAGTATTGCTAATCCAATAGACCTTTATTGCGATAATAATGGTGCTATTGCTCAAGCAAAGGAACCAAGAGCACATCAGAAATCCAAACACATACTTAGGCGTTTTCATATCATTCGAGAGATCGTTGATAGGGGAGACGTAAATATATGCGAGTACCTACTGATGACATATTGCGGACCCGCTAACAAAGGGACTTCCACAAGCTAAACATGATGGTCATGTTAGGTCCATGGGTATTAGATACATGGGAGATTGGGCCTAGGGCAAGTGGGAGATTGTTGGTAGTGGTGCCCTAGGCACGTTTAATAAACGTTGTAATTGTTATCATTTATTTCATATCCATAAAAGAGATGTTTTGATTATTATTGTTGTTCATGTTTACTTATAATAATCTCCGTCCCTAGTACTTGTTAAGCACTAGCATAAAGGCTAAATGATTATGGGATGATCATGTTAGATTTATGGGTACTTGTTTGGAACAAGGTACTGGACATGACCCGCTGTATGAGATTTATGTCATGGTCTATGTCGTACATATATCTCATATTAGTTATGTCATTTGAATCCTTAGACATGAAGTTATTATAGTCTTCCACTTGATGAACATTGTGTTTGACATATTCAAACGCTACCTTAACACGGTAGTTATAAAGGGTATGATTGGCATAATCGGATTCCCGTTGGGAAGAATAATAAGCTAAATGGATTTGTCCCTCCACGGAGAGATGTCAAGCTTGGGCCCCTCGAAGGAATGATGTTGGTGAAATGTTTGGCCGGACTCAAATGGATTGATTGGATCAATAGCATTTGAATTATCAACATATTCGGAATCGAGAAAGTATTGAACAAAACAAGTTGACTGTTTGACCATGACTTGTGTTCAATGACATCGTGGACAAAGGGATTGTGACATATTCTAAGAGGAATGCGAACTTGTATCTAGTTATACTATTTGGGTAGGTATGACGGTTTGCTAGAACCTAATCATATCTTATGGTTTCATGTTTGAATCCATTGCCAACTTAGTATAATCCTAGAGGGTCACACACAATAGAACGAATCATTAAAGGACTAAATTGGAATTTTGGAAATTCTGGACATTCTGAGAAGTGGGCGACCGCACATTTTGGACTGGGCGGCCGCACACTTAGTTCAGTTTTGTACCAGTTTTGCTTCAGATAGTTGTGCGACCGCACAGAGGGTTTTGGGCGGCCGCACAGTGCTGTCGGGTGGCAGATTCCTAATTTGATTAGGAAACGAATTTTGGACGGATTTTGACACAAGTTTCCTATTTGGAATAGGTCATACTTGTGTATAAAAGACCAAATTCGGCCAGCACTCAAAGCCAATGATTTAGTGAGTCTCAAAGAGTTTGAGAGAGGGTTTATTTTGTTCTAAGACATTCTTGGTTGAAGAACAAAATAATACACAAAATAAATTCTATATAGTTCTTTTGATTGTGAAAAGGTGTTTCACAATTGGTCTAGCAACCAAGATCAAAGAAGCTCCTTTGATATTCGTTCGAAGTGTGGATACCGCTAGAGGGTGAAATCATCATCTTCAAAGTTCGTGTTCAAGCTTTGTGATCGTGATCAAGTCTTCAAACCTCCACCAAAGACCAAGAGAATTTGATAGCCATCAAGGGTTAGTTTTATCCTCTATTCAACTTGTTGTATTTGATTTAATCATATGAACAGATCCATGGCTTTGGGTTTCAAAATTTTAAATTGCTATACTCCGCTGCGCATGTATCTACGAAACCCAACAGAAAGCTCTTGCCATGCTTTGCTGATACGCCCTTGTGCGTTCGAGTACTCTTAGCCTTTTCTTGTCGAGTAAGGCTAGCTGTTCATATCGACTTTGTATCCAGTCGACCTCGTTGACTTGATTCTCGAGGAGGACCCTTAGAGATGGGACTTCAAGTTCGATTGGGAGTACGGCTTCAGAACCATAGACTAATGCATACGGAGTTTCTCCTGTTGCTGACCGTATTGATGTGCGGTAGCCCCACAATGCTAATGGTAGCTTCTCGGGCCAATCCCTTCCTGTTGAGGCCATTTTCTTGACGATGGTCTCGATGGTCTTATTTGCTGCTTCAACCGTGCCATTTGCTTGGGGATGGTAAGGAGATGACTTGTGTTTGGTGATCTTGTATTCTACCAAAAGTTCATCCATTTCCTTCTCAAAGTGAGAGCCGTTGTCGGAAATGATTTCATGAGGCACGCCGTATCGGCACATGATATTAATCTTTACAAATTCGGCCACTTTCTTGGCGTTGAGGTCCGATAGGCTTGCGCTTCGACCCACTTTGTGAAGTAGTCGACGGTCAGTAGGACGAATGACTGCCCATTGCTTCCGGCAGGATGGACTTTACCGATGATGTCTATCCCCCAACAAGAGAAAGGCCAAGGTGTGACCATGTTGTAAAGTTGCGAGGGTGGAGCATGTTGCAGATTAGCATGGAATTGGCATTTGGCACACCTTTTGACTTTCTCGATACAGTCTCGTTCCATAGTGCTCCAATAGTAACCAATGCGGAGTATCTTCTTGACTAGCATAAACCCATTCATGTGGGGTCCACACTCTCCTTCGTGCACTTCGCACATTATCTCTTGAGCTTTGGCCTCATTGGTGCATAAGAGATTGATCCCGTCGTGGTGCCTTTTGTAGACTCGGTCCCCAATCAGTACGTACCGAGAGGCTAGCCTTTGCAGAGCCGCTTGAGACTTCTTATTGCTATTCTCGGGATAAGTGCCATCTTTGAGGAAATTCATGATATCCGAATACCACGGAGAGTTTGTTTGAACCTCGTTGATCTTGACACTCATGCAGTACGCCGGACTGTTCCTTCGGGCAATTTTGAAAGGCTTCACCATTTTCCCTTTGGGCATTTCGATTAATGAAGCTATGGTGGCCAGTGCATCGGCGAAGCGGGTTTTATCCCTTGGCAGGTAGTTGAAAGTGATCTCTTGGAATTGTTCAACCAATTCTTCAAGATGCTGACCATACTGTTGGAGGGTCGGGTCTTGGATTCGCCATTTACCCGATTGCTGATTGATAAGGAGCAAAGAGTCGCTGAATACTTCTAGTTCCGTGACGTTTCTTTCGAGAGCTGCTTCTATCCCTGCTATGCATGCTTCGTACTCGGCAATGTTGTTGGTAGCTTCGATTCCAGACGGATGGCAATGGGAGTGTAGATTTCTTTTGGATCGACAAGTAATACTCCTTCACTTGGTCGAAGGCTTCTTGGCACGCGTCGGTCCATTCTAGAGCCACATTCTTCTTGAGTAGCTTGAAGATTGGCTCGCATATGGAAGTGAGTTGGTGCACAAACCGACTGATGTATTGCAGTCTGCCCATGAAACCTTTGATCTCTTTCTGCGTCTTTGGAGGAGGCATGTCAATGATTGCCTTGATTTTGGAGGGATCTACTTCAATTCCCCTTTCAGTGACCATATAACCAAGGACTTTACCTCGGATAACCCCGAACGTGCACTTTACAGGGTTGAGCCTCATCTTGTGTTGACGAAGCCTTTCGAAGAACTTGCGGAGATCGATTAAATATTGACCATCGATCCCTTTGGAGTGAATGATCATGTCGTCCACATAGACCTCGATTTCTTTGTGAATCATATCGTGGAACAAGTCTGTCACGGCTCTTTGGTAGGAAACCCCAGCGTTTCTTAACCCAAATGGCATGACTGTGTAGCAAAAGGTACCCCACGTGTTGTGAAGGCTGTCTTATGTTGATCTTCCTCGGCCATGAGAATCTGATTGTACCCAGCGAACCCATCCACGAATGAGCGAGCCTCATAGGCAGCAGTGGAGTCGACCAGCATGTCGATGTTAGGGAGTGGAAAATCGTCTTTCGGGGAAGCTTTGTTCAAATCCCGGAAGTCCACACAAACTCGAACCTTGCCATTTGCCTTTCTGACTGTCACGATATTGGCTAACCATGTCGGATAGTCGATAACCTTGATGAAACCCACACTGAGGAGCTTCTCGATCTCTTCTTTGACTTGCAGAGACCATTCTGGCTTGATCTTTCTGAGCTTCTGTTTTACTGGCTTGGCATCTTCTCTGATCGGTATTCTGTGCTCCGCTACCTTTCTGTCCAAACCCGGCATGTCTTTGTATGACCATGCGAACACATCCACGAACTCTCGTAGTAGTGCAGTCAATCTGTCTCTGTCGTCCCCCTTGAAGAAGCTTCCGATCTTAGTTTCCCTTGGCTCTTCGTCGGTACCCAGATTAACAACATGCAATTCTTCGTCAGCCCCTGGACCATTTTCACCACGACTACGGACCTATTGAGCAAGTTCATTTAAGTATGTTATGTTTTCGTGGTCTATTTCATCATAATTTGAATCGTTATTAACTTGTTCATTAAGTTCATTATTAGTTAATTCATCATTTATGATATTTGCAATCTCAGGGTACTCAGAAATATCAAATTTTTCATTAGCAAAGAAAGGAAACACACGCTCGGCTATGGCCTCCATATCCTCTTGGGTGAGGGTATTAGAGACACTCTCGGACTCGAAAGTAAGTGTGAGCCGCTCTTCCTTTGTTGCTGTGCGGGGTATGCAACCCATTTCTTGGACTAAGAATTCCTCGGATACCACGGGCCCTTTTGTAGAATACCAATTGTTGATCGGCTCGGAGCTTGGCAGGATCTCACTGGTAGTCTCATTCATGATGACGGTGTCATGGATGGTGTTGACTTGGAATTCATTCATTATGGCAAGCTCTTCGAACATGGAGGCTAAATCTGTCTGTTCTTCCCCCACTATGATTTCTGTCTCGGACTCTATAGTCACCTTCCTTCCCCACCATTCACGGGGCGACATGGGAGTTGGTTCCCTTTCAGATTTCTGGATCTCACAATCGGAGAAGATTTTGAGACCGGGCTTTTTGATACCCTTATTGTTAACCCATGGTTCGGGAAAGATCATGTATGGAACGTCTTCCCCTTGGCGGAAAAAATAGCCATTCAATGTCTTGCGGTAAGGCCTTAGATTAGGGACCTCATAACGACGGCCTTCTTTACGAGCTCGGGCCTTTTCATTCTTGATCGCTTGCTCTTGTTTCAAGTCTTCTCTGGAAGGCTCGTACCCCAAACCGAATGTGTTCTTGACAAATGGGACTTGCACAGGATGTAGGATTCCTTGTTGATATTTCCCTAGGCCTAAACCAGGGAAGTAGTCCATATTCCTCATCATGCGGAGGACTTTGTGATTGCTGGGGGTCCATGATCCGTTTCCCCCTTCTTTGTCAATGGCGTTGATTAAGACGTCGGAGAGAGTGGAGTCTGGTAAACCATGCTGAACTTGGTGGACGGGCTCACCTTTTCTGTGGATAGTGACGTTTTCGGCCATGACGGTCACTATTTCATCACCATTTCGGATCTTGACACATTGATGGAGAGTTGACGGGACGGCATTAGAACTGTGAATCTATGGTCGACCAAAAGAAAGTTGAACGAGGCCGGGATGTCAAGCACTTGGAATGGAACTGACATGACCATGCTCCCAAACTCAATGTCTATTTCGATCATGCCCATGACTGTACGGGCGATGCTGTCATAACCTCGGATTACTTGAGTAGAAGGCTTCTAATCGGAATCCTTAAGCCCAGTATGCCCATGATTCTGCTAGGCATGAGGTTGAGTGCGGAACCACCGTCCACTAAGACTCTTGAGATGGGCCTCCCCCTTGCTCGTACCTTGAGGTAAATAGCCTCGTTGTGGTCGGAACCAAATAGTGGAAGGTCCATATCGGCAAAGGTGATGACGTTGCCAAAATGAATGTGACCGATCATTGCCGTGAGGTCCTCGGAAGTAGTATCGGGAGAAATTGATGTATCATCGAGATTGCGGATGACAAGATCTCGGTGTTTCTTTGAGGATGCGATGAGGTCCCAAATAGAGATGTTGGCTTGAGTTTTCTTGAGTTGGACAAGTAGAGGATCTTCGGGAGTGTCGCGATCTTGCGGCCTTTGAGAAGAGGAGCTTGGTACGGAAGTGGAAGGGTTGCTTGCTATGACTCGACCGGATCGAGTTAGCATGTTGACGTTCCCATCTTGCTTCTTTTTCCTATTCTCTAGTACTTCCCTCATTACCTCATCGTAAGTTACAACTTAACAAGAATTGTCAAGTTTATTTATAACATTGGGGCCCCCATTCACAATTGGGATTGAATGGGTGGTCCCTCGAGTTCTCCTATCTCTATTACATTGACACGTTCGCCATTAGTCACTACAAATTCTTTCTTGTCTATGAGATCTTGAATGACATTGCGGAGAACGAAGCATTCCTCGGTGGTGTGGCCACTATATTGGTGGTAGCCACAATATTTGTGGTGAGCATGATTAGGGTTGACCATCTTGGGTTGGTACCCTTGTACGGGTGTGACTTGACCCTTTGCTTTGAGGACTTCGAAAGCTTCGGTTTGAGTCATGCCTTGGAGAGGCGTGTAGACACGGTCATTTCGAGACTTCTTCCCTTGGGGTGGAGGAACCTTTTTGTAATTCCCCTTGTCGATAGTGACGGCGTTGACCGAGGCCTCTTTTGTGGAGTTGGAAGCGGCCTTGTAGCGGTAGCTAGGAGCACTTTTCTTGACTTCCTTGAGCAACTCGTCCATTCGGACCCCCGCCTCATACATTTGGGAGAAATCCGCATAGCAAGCCCCACTTAGGTGGGTGCGGAGATCAATTTGAGACATTTGAGAAAGATCTCTATTTGCTCCTTGGTATTTGGCATTTCCACAATCTCGGAGAGTTTATCATTCCATCTCCTTGTGAAGTCGATGAAGGACTCGTGGTCTCGTTGAGTAGTCTTCTCTAGCTCTTTCCTTGTGGACCGGTGAGTGGTGTTGCCTTGGTATTGGTTCTTGAAGGCAAGCATGGCGGAATCCCAATCAAGACGGAAAGTGAGCGGTAGAGTAGCATACCAATCTTTTGCCGCCCCCCCGAGAGTGAGAGGAAAGCATTAAGCCATTACCTTGGGGGAGACCTTCTTCGGAACCATTTCCCAAATATAAGTCTCAATGTGAGCCATAGGACAAGAGTTTCCCTTGAATTTGCTTATGTCGGGCATCTTGAACTTATCAGGAAGAGCGGCCATAGTACTCATGAGGATGGATGATTGATAAAGGCTTGTGTCGGAGCCTTTCCCCATGTTGAGCCCATTGAATTTTTGGTCGATGTAGGCCATGATAGAATCCACCATTTTGGGCTCATTTTTCTCGGAACTTGGCTCTCCCACTTTCTTGGTGCGGGTGTTGACATAAGGACTTTTGAACAAACCTTCGGTCCATTCGGATTGGCCATCGTCATTTTTGCTCTTCCCCTTGGCAAGATTAGTGATCTTTTCTTTCATTAGCTCGATCTCGTCCTCGTGGGCCTCCCTTTGGCTGTCGAGGTGGGATTGCCAAATGTTGTCTTTTCTTTGTGCCTCCTTGTTAAGGGTGGAGACTTTCACTTGGAGGAGTTGGACCATAGTTGCTAGTTGCTCGAGAGTCATGGTATTGTTGGTGTTGGAGCCGCCGGCCATTGTTGATGTAGGAGCTGTTGGAGTGTTCTCTTCACGGACTAACTGATTTGCCGAATCCCGGTAGACTCTGTAAGTACCAATTGAACCTATATTGCAGAAGAGGCCCTTTTCAGTCTCGAGTAACACTTGCGGTCCACGAAGAGGCTTAGAACACACAGTTGGGCACACGACTCGAACCACATAAGAAAAGACTCTCTTTTTTTTTGTTTTTATAAGTCGGAGGGAATGGATCCCTTTTGGGGTTTCTAAGAAAATAATGGAATCGTCACACTAGTATATAGACTATCTCGCGGTCCCATATACTCATCGGATTCCATCGCGTTTGTGAATCCTACATGTATCGGGATTAAACTAAATTAATGTAGTAAAGCATACATGCGGGGACGGATTTTTATTTTCGTCCAAAATAACCACTTTTGGGGACGGATTTTTATTGCGTCCGTTTCAACAAGTTGGCATGTATGATTTGAAGACATTAGTTTAGGGAAATCTCGGTACATGGAAACCGACTTGAGTCACGGAGTGTTAGACCCTAACAAGAATTGTGTGGCTTGTGCTCGGCTTGAATATGAGGCTCAAAGGTCACCCCTGGCATGTAGTCATGAACTACGCCACGGGCTGAGGTTTACCGCTTCGAAAGAGCCAAGGTCGAGTGGAGCTTGAAACTTTCTAGGACGGGCCTCGACGGGTTTGGGGTTGGACTTGTGCGACTCGATAGTGAGCAATTCATAGGAATATGTGCATGTAGTGTGAGGTCTAACGGGTGACAAAACATTTTTTTTATATTTTTTTTATAAGAAATAAAAAAAAAACAAATAAGCACATAATTACAACTTTCGAATCACCCGTGTGACCGATAAAATAGAACATAAAATTAAAACAGTCCGAAGTTCAGAATCACCACTGATGCAGGCAACTGTGCCCACACCCCCATCATACTGCTCTATTCTGAGACCTGTTTCTATTCTGGGAACCAACCCAGAAGCGTGCGCCTCTGAGTGTTGATACGAGACGCGCGCGCATGACGCGATGCTATTGGGAGGCGCGCGCTTCTGGGCACACCTGTCAGATTGTCAGATTTTGGACTCAGGGGATTGCCCTGGTCCTATGTGCATATTGTAACCCCTGCAGAAATGATTAGTGGAGAATAGCAGAAGAAGAAGATGAAGAACATGAAGAAGCGGGCGATTCTGGTCCTTGATGCGGGATGCGCGCGCCTTAGGCTGAAGAGGCCAGAAGCGCGCGCCTCCCCCATCAGGAGTCAGAATGCCCAGAAAAGATGTAGATTTTGATCAGAATGCAAGTTTAACCCTCAAATGTCCCCAGCGGAGTCGCCACTGTAGATACCCTGGGGGAGCCCACGGCTTGAGGCTAGAGCGCGCGAGTTATCCTAGGATGTCTAACTTGTTTTTTAGAGTCGCCACCTATGTTTTGAGGAACATAAGAAAAATCTATTGATAATAGCCTAAGTTTGATTACGAAAATAGAGATTCCTTGTTTTGAGGTTCGGGGGTTAGATTACGAGATGGGAAGTACCGAAACACCCATCTCGCCCAACTAAAGTTGGTCTTGCTTGATCAAAATCTACATGAATGATAAACATTCTTCTTCTTCTTCTTTAAATCATAAAAAGGGGTTTTAAAATAGAGTTTGGAATGTAGGAGATAACTCTTTAACCGACCTCAATGAGATGAGGTGATCATTAGAGTCATGTCCCAAAATGATTTTGGGTGATTGCACTTTGATAAAACAAAAAGAAAGAGAAAAGAGATGAAGTTAAGAAGAGGAAAAAAATAACTTTACCTAGACTTCAAGAGACTTCAAACACTTCTTGATGAATTCTTTGGAGAAATCCTTTGGAAATGCTTTGTAAGTGTGAAATTTTAGTGTCTTATTGAGAATGTAGGATTGAGAGCCAAAGGTCCAAGGTCAAGGTCCTTGAAAATGGAGGTAAAGGGGGGGGGGGTTTATAGGTGAAAGAGAGATGTTTTTGGTGCCAAAACTCAGTCACCAAGAAATCTTTCCCGGGCAAAATCCTGTAAATTGAGCAAGGGAGAGAATCCTGGCCAGAAATCTATAACCGACGCCCAGAGGCGCGCGCTTCCTGCTTTGGGGGCGGGGCGCGCGCGTCTGGATCCTCCTGTCGGAGGCGCGTGACTCAGGGAAGGCGATTTTGACAGAATGGACTAGAAAGTCAGCCCTGTTATTCAGTTTAGTCCCTGGACTTAACGAAGTCAGTCAGGAACTTAATGGAAGTGCAGAAACTAACGAGAAACACTTAAAAGGGGAGAAACACAAGATCAAATGTGCAATCGGGGTGAGCGGTCCAAGGCGGGGTGTCTACACTAACCAATGTTGCAGGAACAGACTCTGGAAGCGATCTTTGGTTAATGTTGGAAGATATGTACATGACACGTTCATTGACCAACAAGTTATACCTAAAGAAGAAGCTGTATGATTGTCGGATGACTGAAGGTACTCCCATAAATGATCATCTTGATAGATTTACTTCTGCATTACTTGAACTGCGCAATATGGGAGTAGTTATGGAAGATGAGGATGCAACCTTACAACATTTAGTATCTTTACCTATGTCTTATGAACATTATGTCGATTCGTGCATAAATCGTAAAGATGGTATCTCTCTAGAGGAAGTGAAAACTTCTCTCAAGATGAGAGAGTTACACCGAAAGGCGAGTGGGAATGAGGCAGGTACCCAGTCATCAGGTTTGGTTGCTAGTAGTAGCAACAGCAGGGGTTCTAGTGGGAGGAAGAACAATAAAGGTAATTCTTCACACAAGAAGGGTCCAAAGCCTGGGGATATCTGTAATTTTTGCAAGGAGAAGGGGCATTAGAAGTTCGACTGTCCCAGAAAGAAGCAAGGCAAGGCACCGATCAGAGTAGAGGCCATGATGGCCAAGGATAGCAGTTCAGATGAGGATTATGCTCTAGCTATATCAGAATCAGCACGTGCATCTGACGCATGGATTCTTGATTCAGGAGCATCATACCATATCAGTCCTAGGAGAGAATGGTTTACTGATTATAGGCAGGTGGATGGCGGTGAAATAAGCATGGCCAACAGTGCAGTCTGCAAGGTAGTCGGTATCGGTTCGATCAAGGTCAGGACTCATGATGGTAATTTATTCACTTTGAATGAGGTTCGACACGTTCCGCTTATGACAAAGAATCTAATTTCTCTTAGTCAGTTGGATAGCAAAGGGTTCAGTTTCAAAGGTAAAGGTGGAGCAGTTAGTATCTGTAATGGTTCAGAGGTGATACTGAAAGGCCTTAAGCGGGGCTCCTTGTATTTCCTCTAAGGAAGAACGCTTACAGGTTCGGCTATGGTTGCATCATCAGAGGTGAACGAGGGAGATATGTCTAAGCTGTGGCACATCAGGCTCGGGTACATGAGCACTCGAAGGATGCAGGAGCTGACCAAACGGGATCTTCTATGTGGCCATAAGGTCAAGGAACTTAAATTTTGTGAGCATTGTGTACTAGGGAAGATGAAGCGTAATAGTTTTCCCAAGTGAATACATAACACAAACGGTGTTCTGGATTATCTTCACTCAGATTGTTGGGGGCCTTTACGTCAGGAATCTCTAAGGGGGCATAGATATTTCTTGTCTATTGTTGATGACTACTCGAGGAGGACTTGGGTAATCATCATGAAGCACCAGAATGAGGCTCTGAGAATTTCAAGGATTGGAAGACAGTAGTGGAGAACCAGACATAGAAGAAGATTAAGAAGCTCTGGACAGATAATGGTTTAGAGTTCTGCAGTACTAAGTTCGATTCGTTTTGCAGAGAGGTGGGGATTTCTAGGCATCACACCATCAGAGGCACGCCACAACAGAATGGTATAACAGAACGGATGAATCAGACATTGCTTGAGAGATCTAGGTGCATGCTCTCTAATACAGGGTTGTTTAAACATTTATGGGCAGAGGCGGTTAGTACAACATGTTACTTGATTAATCGTGGACCTCATGCCGGTATTGGTCTCAAAGTTCCCCATGAGTTATGGACCGGTAAACCTGCTGATTACTCTATTTTAAGGGCTTTTGGGTATACTGCTTATTATCATGTGGATGATATGAAGTTAGAACCTAGAGCTAGAAAGGGGGTATTCATGGGGTATGGTGATAGTGTCAAAGGATACCGCATCTGGTCTCCATCAGAAAATAGGGTGATTATCAGTAGGAACGTCGTGTTTGATGAGAATTCTGTTATTAACCCTATTATGAGATCTACGATTGTTTTAAGTGTTGGTGGTGTTGATAAATAGGTGGAGCAACAAGATACTGAAGAGTTAGTTGTACCACAGTCAGATGTTGATCAGGATCCACCAATAGAGACAGAGACTGAAGCACCAGAAAGTTCAAGTTTAGTTCCCAAAGAACATGGATTAGCACAAGGAAGGTCTATAAGAGCTAATTTCGGGAAGCCTCCTGAGAGGTATGGATTTGAAGACATGGTGTCTTATATACTGCAGGTTGCTGAGGAAGTAGAGCCTGATCTTATAGAACCTTCTACTTTCAAGGAAGCAGTTACATGTTCAGAGTCAACTCAATGGTATGCGGCTATGGGTGATGAGATGGAGTCTCTTCACAAGAATCAGACTTGGGTATTGACTACAAGGCCAGAAGGCAGGAAGATTGTGACTTGCAAGTGGATCTTCAAGAAGAAGGAAGGAATGTCACCGGCAGAGGGGGTCAAGTATAAAGCTCGCGTTGTTGCAAGGGGTTTCACACAGAGATAAGGGGTGGACTATAATGAGATCTTCTCACCAGTGGCCAGACACACTTCGATCAGAGTATTGCTAGTGATAGTGGCACCGAGGGATTTGGAGCTTGAGGAACTGGACGTCAAGACAACTTTCTTGCATGGAGAGTTGGAAGAGGAGATATACATGACACAGCCAGAAGGATTTCAAGTTCCTGGAAAAGGTGATCAAGTTTCTAGGTTAACGAAGTCCTTGTATGAACTTAAGCAGTTGATGGATGTGTTTTTACACATCAATATTGAATACATTCGGTCTTATCTTGGAGCGAATCTTTGGGTATTTTAGTGTTTTAATGGCTGTTTTGAGTGTCTTTGAGTACAGGGAAAAATGGAGAAATTGTGGCTGAAAAGCAGAGAAAGGACCTGAGGGGAATTTCGGAGAAACCCAGGCGGAGGACTATACAGGAATTAAGGAAGAAAAAGAAGACTTCTGAGGAAAATCAAAGGGTGCGCACGCTCCCTCATATAGAGGAGCGCGCGCCCTCATTGATCAGAAGGTTGATTTTATCAAGTCAGAAGGGGTGCACACGCCCCATCCATCCGAGTGCGTGCCCCCCCGTGGATTAGAAGCTCGGATTTGTGCAATCGAATAGGGTGCACACGCCCTCTCAGAATTGGTGCGCGCGCCCCCTCCTCTGATGCAGATTTTTGAAGTGTCCTCCTTGGTTTAGGATTTATTTTTTCCTTTCCTTATTTTGAGATATCCTACCCTAGTATAAAAGGAACACAGCAGCAGCCATTAGTTTTTTTTATGCTTTATTTTTCTCTGGGTTTTTGGAGAACGTGAAACGAAGACGAAGTATTTTCTTTTCATCATTCAAGATCCAGGTTTTATGTTTTTAGTTTTATTACTTGTGTTCATTATGTTAAATATGAGTAGCTAAGTTCTTAATTCATGGGTTGGATGTAAAACACTATCTAGTTCTATGTTATAAATGTTTTTATTCATATTGATTTCATTCTAGTTGTTCAAAGTATTTTAATCAAGTTTTTAGGGTTTCAATAATTGAACTAGTCATTATTGGCCTTTTTAACAATATAGGGTTTTAACTCCGCCATTGATTTGGGGATTAAAGCGTAGACCAATGCTTTGAGTAATATATTTATTTGATGCCGTGATAGAAATCAAGTGGGTGTAGGTTCATATGTTCTTTAGAACTTAATAACTTTTTAAATAATTACATGGACTTGATTTGCGAAGTGTGATTAGATAGAGAGAAAAAGATTGCAATCCGGCCGCCTCACCGTTCCAATCTTTACAAGAAGTGAACGAACCCTGGAATAAATCAATAACTTTATTTTAAAATAACATAGAATGATGATAGTGTGAAATCCAACCCGTGAATCTAGTTGATCTGTCACGACCCGAAATCTAGGCTCTATTTTATTAGTAATTAAATGATTTTTATTTAAATTATTTGCTTATTTATTTATTTAAATTATTAATTATTTAAATAATTATGTGTGCAATTTATGTGTTATAATAATTATGCCTAGCATTTTACTTGAGTTATTTGGGCTAGTGTAGAAGAGTTGGGTCTTAATTGTTAGTTGGGAGTGTAGTTTGTGTGGAGTGTGAGAGAGGGGGCCTAAGTGTAAATGTTTGAATTATTCCCCCTACTCCTTCCCTCACCTCCCTACTCTCCTCCCTCACTCATCTTCCTCTTCCCAGAAATCTCTCTCTCTCTCTAAGCAAAAGTGGTAAGTTTTCTTCTCCTTCTTCTCTCTTCATTTTCTCCTTCTTCCTCTCATCTTCTCTCATTTCTTAAAACGTAAACCTTGTTTAGATCGTCGATAGGATCGCGTAGAGCCAAAAAGAATCGAATTTCGCCAACTTTCATTATTTTCAAGTAAGTTACTTTTCCCCCATTTTAATGCTAAAATGTTCATATCATGTTCATATAATGCTTTTGTTGTTATATTGGAAGTTTGGATGAGTTTGCAATTTATTTGGAATTTATTTGGGTTTTTGATCAAAAATGGTGATTTTGGAATGTTGGGTTTGATTCTTGATTTTGGTTGTTAAATGTTGTTGTGTGAGTCCTTTTAGACTTATGAGTTGTTTTGGTACATTTATATACCAGTTAGAATGTTTGATTTTTGGTTGAAATGTGTTTGGGTTTGAAAATGGAAGAACCCATGTTGTTCTTCCCGATTGCCAGAAATTCAGACTATTGGGCGACCGCCAAAATATCCTGGGCGACCGCAAACATTCTGAAAGCTTTTGGTCGTGGCGAGGGCCTTTTTGGGCGACCGCACATACCCTTTTGGGCGGCCGCACAGTCCTCTGAAAATTTACATTTTGTTAATTTGTGTGATTGAAGAACGTGCTTTGGTCTAAGTCTTGGGTGTCCTTTTAGTTGACCCTAGTGATCATTGTAGTACACCTTAGTGATAGAATTGGGTCCTTTGTGATCAAGTTTGTGTTTGAAATTCATTAATGGTGAATTGGGATTTTGAAGCACCTTTATTGTGCATTGTTTGTTCATTTCATCTTCTTGGTGATTAATTGGCATGATTCCCTACTTTGGAATCCTTTGTTGTTTATCGTGCTAGTATTTTATTACTTAGCCTTTACGTGAAAGTCCAGCTGGTATTTTGTGTGTGTTTGGGCGATGGGAAAGATTATAATGGCAAAGCCAAGTCCATTATAATGTTGACCATTGTTTTGCCCCCTTCTTTACCCCTTCTCCAGATTGGCCTTGGAAAGGATAAGTCAGCGTTCCTTTGTGAATGCATCTGGCTAGCGGGCATGACTTTGTGTCATGGTCCTTGTCCTTGTGACACTTTTATGTTATTGGTTCCGTACCGGGGTTTTCTCTTCGGCTTTCATGCTATTATGAAGATGATGATTGGTTGATTATTGAAGCTGCGCAGCGATCCTTTATTTGGATGTTCCGGTTTGGAAAACCTTGGCTATATCCTTTGTTATGTGTTTATTTCCGCTGCTGTCTGTTATGTGATAAATGATATGTGATACGTGATAATTATTATTGCTTATTGTATATTGCATCATAGCATGCCATGTAGTTGCATTAGTAACTTATTGAGATTTATCTCACCCCCTTTCCTTTTATCTTTGTTTTTCCTTAACCCCCCCCCCCAGGTGCTAAGGAATAGTCTCGCTGATCACGAGAAAGAGGACGTCGAGGTGGATCCGTTCTTTTGGGGAAGGTTGATATAGGTTGGTTCCCATTACGTAAATGTGTAACCATTTTGGGGTAGTTGTACCAAACAATGACGTCACTAAGGATTGTATATTTTTATTTGTTGGGCATAAACTTGTGGAAGTTTATGATCGTTGTATTTAGTCTTTATCAAACTTGGTTTTGTAAAACTTTGGATTATCACTTTTGGTATTAAATGGAATTTTTAACTTCGATATTTTGGAGTTTATTGTTAGAGTCGACGTCCAGATCTTGGTCCCGGGGCCCGCGGGGTCCGGGGTCGCGACAGTTGGTATCAGAGCTATGGCATTAGCTCTAAGTATAAGTCTAGGTGGATTAGTACGACCTAGGTGGGTAGTAGTGTGCGGAGTGATTAACGGTTGATGTTTTATGCAGGTACTCGTTTACAATGGTTCGTAGAAGGAGTGGTGAAGGTAGTACCGGTAATGCAAATCAGAATGATACAAGGGAAGAAGAACGTGCCATGTTTCAAGGCATGTTTGAGGCGGCCATGAAGGCCATACATGATCAAGGTCCGAGGGTAGAACAAGCACCACCCCGTTATGGATTGGAACAATTTCTGAAGTTGAAACCGGTTGAATTCAATGGGGAGCCCGATGTAAGGAAAGCTGAGTTGTGGATTGAGTCGATGGAGAAGATTTATGATGTATTTGGGTGTTCGGATGAGGACAAGGTCCGGTTCGCGGCTTACAAGCTTGTGGGAGCCGCCGAGCATTGGTGGAAAGGTGTTAAAGCTACTTGGGATGATACTCGCACGGTGTATGCGTGGGAGTTGTTCGTGCGCAAATTCAAGGAGCATTTCATTCCGGTTGTTGATCAGAACCGAAAGGAGATCGAGCTACTCAACTTGGAGCAAGGATTGTTGTCTATAGCACAATACTCGGCTAAGTTCATAGAATTAGCCCGGTATTGCGACTATTTGGTGAGGACCGAGGAACAAAAGGCTATGAGATTCATTCGGGGATTGAAGACCTCCTTTCGTACTCAACTGATTGCTCAACGGATAGTGACTTTTCAAGATGCGGTGGACCGAGCCTATTTAATAGAGCAAGATATCGGGGAACACAAAAGGAAGACCGAGGTAGCTAACCCGAGTAAGCAAGGAGCGCAGAGCAAGCCACAACCAAGGATTGAAAATCGAGGTAACTTTGGGGGACAATCTCAGTCCCGAGGGCAACAAAACCCAAGGAACCCGGGTACCACTTCCGGGAACCAAGGGAGCCAAATTAGGAAGCCTTGTACCTTTTGTCAGAAGGTAGGCCATGCGGAGGATAGGTGTTGGAAAAAGCAAGGCAAGTGTACCAATTGTGGTGAAATGGGGCACTTTGCGAGAGATTGCACGAAGTACCGAGGACAGTCATTCGGGTCAGGGGTTAGTATTAATCAGGGTCAGAAAAGGGATGCCGCCGGGAAGCCCAAGGTCCAAGGGAAAGTGTTTGCAATGAATCAACAACAAGCGACCGATGATCCATCCGTTATTGGAGGTATTGTTTCTGTGTCTAATGTGAGCGCACGAGCGTTAGTAGATCCAGGATCATCTCATTCATACATTTCTGTGCAATTTGCTTCTCTATTAAATGCTGCATTCGAGTCTTTACCGTACGTGCTAGAGGTGTCGACCCCTATAGGAGAATGCTTGATTTCTGATCGAGTCTTTCGTGCTTGTGACGTGGTTATTTGTGGTCGAGTCCTTTGTGCGGATTTGGTGGTTCTTCCTATCCAAGACTTTGATGTCATTTTGGGTATGGATTGGTTGAGCAAGTTTCATGCGTCTGTTGATTGCCGTAAGAAAATTGTTTCTATTCCCGATGTGCCTAAATTTGTGTTTGAGGCTTGTCCTCTGAATAGGAAGGTTCGCTTAATTTCTTTTATGAAAGCGAGACGATTATTGCATAGTGGTTGTGAGGGGTATTTGGCTAGTGTTCTTGATACTAGGAAAGAATCCCCTAGTCTTGATAGTGTTCGGGTAGTTCGGGAGTTTCCCGATGTTTTCTCTACCGAGTATGATATGCCTCCCGATCGTGAGATTGAGTTTTGTATAGATCTTTTGCCGGGTACGGCTCCGATTTCGAAAGCGCCTTATAGGTTAGCTCCCGCTGAGTTGAAGGAGTTAAAGGTTCAGTTGCAAGAGTTGCTTGATCGAGGGTTTATCCGCCCTAGTGTTTCCCCGTGGGGAGCACCGGTTTTGTTTGTGCGGAAGAAAGATGGTTCGTTGAGACTGTGTATAGATTACCGGAAGTTGAATCAGGTTACGGTGAAGAACAAGTATCCTCTACCCCATATTGATGATTTGTTTGATCAGCTTCAAGGATCCGTGGTTTTCTCTAAGCATGATTTGAGGAGTGGGTACCATCAGTTGAAGGTTAGATCGGAGGATATCCCGAAGACTGCTTTTCGCACTCGGTATGGCCATTATGAGTTCTTGGTTATGCCGTTTGGGTTGACGAACGCGCCGGCAGTATTTATGGATTTGATGAACCGAGTTTTTCATCTTTATCTTGATTCGTTCGTGGTGGTTTTCATCGACGACATTCTTGTTTATTTGAAATCTCGAGAGGAGCACGAGCAGCACTTGAGGACAGTTTTATCCGTTCTTGCGAGGGAGAAATTATTTGCGAAGTTTAGTAAATGCGAATTTTGGCTCGAGAAGGTGTCATTTCTGGGTCATGTGATTTCTAAAGATGGGATTTCTGTGGATCCGTCAAAGATTGAGGCCATAGTGGATTGGAAGAAACCCGAGTCAGTGACAGAGATTAGAAGCTTTCTTGGTTTAGCCGGGTATTACCGAAGGTTTATCGAAGGGTTTTCGAGGATTGCTACTCCGATGACTCAGTTGACTCGGAAGAATGTCCCGTTTGTGTGGACTGAGAAATGTGACAAGAGTTACGAAGAATTGAAGAAGCGGTTGACTACCGCACCGATCTTGACTTTGCCTAATGGGAGCGATGGCCTAGTGATTTACAGTGATGCTTCGAAAGAGGGTTTGGGTTGTGTGTTGATGCAGAATGGGAAAGTAATTGCGTATGCTTCGAGGAAGTTGACCCCGAGTGAACAGAATTACCCGACTCATGATATGGAGTTAGCGGCTATTGTTTTTGCGTTGCACAAATGGAAGCACTACCTTTACGGGGCGAAGTTTGAGATTTTTACGGATCACAAGAGTTTGAAGTACCTTTTCTCTCAGAAGGAATTGAACAACCGACAGCGCCGATGGATGGAATTATTGAAGGATTATGATTGTACGATTTCTTATCATCCGGGGAAGGCGAATGTGGTAGCCGATGCGATTAGTAGAAAGTCTTATGTGGCTTCGATGATGGTTCGAGAATGGAAAATGCTTGAGGATGTTCGAGATTGGTCTCCTCGTGAATCGAGACATGGGGCTATTTTTACGAATATTAGGGTGTCTCCGACCCTAATTCAGAGGATAAAGGAAGCTCAGAGAGAAGATCCCGAGTTAGTTAGGGTAATGGGCAAATTGAAGGAAAAGAACTTCGAGGATTTTTCTATTAGCCCGGTGGGAGTGTTGACTTTCCGTGGAAGATTGTGTGTTCCTGATGTTGATGGAATTAAACAGAGAGTTCTTGATGAGGGTCATAAATCGAGGTATACTATTCATCCGGGTAGTACGAAGATGTATCAGGATTTGAAGCAACAATTTTGGTGGATTAATATGAAGAGGGAAATAGCCGAATATGTTTCGAAGTGTTTAACGTGTCAGCAGGTCAAAGCCGAGCATCAGAGACCCGCGGGATTGCTTCAGCCGTTAGAGATTCCCGAGTGGAAATGGGAGCATGTGACTATGGATTTTGTTACGGGACTGCCTCGTACCCGTAGGAAGTATGACAGTGTTTGGGTAATAGTGGATAGATTGACCAAGAGCGCCCATTTCTTGCCTATTGACATCAGATATTCGATGGAGAAGCTTGCGACCCTTTATATTGATGAGATCGTTAGGTTGCATGGGGTTCCGGTTAGCATTGTGTCAGATCGAGACCCGAGGTTTACTTCTAGATTCTTGAAGGCGTTTCAGGAAGCTTTGGGTACAGATTTGCGATTCAGTACAGCTTTTCATCCCCAGACCGATGGTCAATCCGAGAGGACTATTCAGATTCTGAGGATATGTTGCGAGCGTGTTCGATAGATTTTTCTGATTCTTGGGATTCGCACCTACCGTTAGTGGAATTCTCTTACAACAACAGTTATCAGGCTAGTATCGAGATGGCACCGTGTGAGGCCTTGTATGGAAGAAAGTGTAGATCGCCTATTTGTTGGGATGAGGTCGGTGAAGCGAAAGTTTTGGGTATTGATTTGCTTCGGATTCGGTTGAGAAAGTTAAAGTTATCCGGGATAGATTGAAAACAGCCCAGAGTCGACATAAGAGCTACGCAGATAACCGAAGGCGAGATCTTAGTTTTCAGGTTGGTGATTTGGTATTCTTGAAAGTATCTCCAAAGGTGGATATTCGTAGGTTTGGGAAGAAAGGCAAGTTGGCTCCGAGGTTTATTGGTCCGTTTGAGATTTTGGGAAAGGTTGGACTTCTTGCGTATCGTCTTGCGTTTCCGCCATCTTTAGACCGGTTGCATAATGTCTTCCACGTTTCTATGCTTCGGAAGTACGTTCATGATCCGTCTCACGTGTTACCGAGAGTACCGGAGGATATTGAGCCAGATATGTCTTATGAGGAACGATCGGTTCGGATCTTAGATTCCAAGGTCCAAGAGTTGAGGAGCAAGAGTATTGCGTTGGTTCGAGTTCTTTGGAGGAATCACAATATCGAGGAGTCGACGTGGGAGCTTCGTGATGAGATCGAGAGGAAATTTCCGTGGCTTTTTGTTTGAGGTGAGTCTCGTTAAAATTCGGGTCGAATTTTCTTTAAGGGGGAGTGAATGTCACGACCCAAAATCTAGGCTCTATTTTATTAGTAATTAAATGATTTTTATTTAAATTATTTGCTTATTTATTTATTTAAATTATTAATTATTTAAATAATTATGTGTGCAATTTATGTGTTATAATAATTATGCCTAGCATTTTACTTGAGTTATTTGGGCTAGTGTAGAAGAGTTGGGTCTTAATTGTTAGTTGGGAGTGTAGTTTGTGTGGAGTGTGAGAGAGGGGGCCTAAGTGTAAATGTTTGAATTATTCCCCCTACTCCTTCCCTCACCTCCCTACTCTCCTCCCTCACTCATCTTCCTCTTCCCAGAAATCTCTCTCTCTCTCTAAGCAAAAGTGGTAAGTTTTCTTCTCCTTCTTCTCTCTTCATTTCTCCTTCTTCCTCTCATCTTCTCTCATTTATTAAAACGTAAACCTTGTTTAGATCGTCGATAGGATCGCGTAGAGCCAAAAAGAATCGAATTTCGCCAACTTTCATTATTTTCAAGTAAGTTACTTTTCCCCATTTTAATGCTAAAATGTTCATATCATGTTCATATAATGCTTTTGTTGTTATATTGGAAGTTTGGATGAGTTTGCAATTTATTTGGAATTTATTTGGGTTTTTGATCAAAAATGGTGATTTTGGAATGTTGGGTTTGATTCTTGATTTTGGTTGTTAAATGTTGTTGTGTAAGTCCTTTTAGACTTATGAGTTGTTTTGGTACATTTATATACCAGTTAGAATGTTTGATTTTTGGTTGAAATGTGTTTGGGTTTGAAAAATGGAAGAACCCATGTTGTTCTTCCCGATTGCCAGAAATTCAGACTATTGGGCGACCACCCAAAATATCCTGGGCGACCGCACAACATTCTGAAAGCTTTTGGTCGTGGCGAGGGCCTTTTTGGGCGACCGCACATACCCTTTTGGGCGGCCGCACAGTCCTCTGAAAATTTACATTTTGTTAATTTGTGTGATTGAAGAACGTGCTTTGGTCTAAGTCTTGGGTGTCCTTTTAGTTGACCCTAGTGATCATTGTAGTACACCTTAGTGATAGAATTGGGTCCTTTTTGATCAAGTTTGTGTTTGAAATTTATTAATGGTGAATTGGGATTGTGAAGCACCTTTATTGTGCATTGTTTGTTCATTTCATCTTCTTGGTGATTAATTGGCATGATTCCCTACTTTGGAATCCTTTGTTGTTTATCGTGCTAGTATTTTATTACTTAGCCTTTACGTGAAAGTCCAGCTGGTATTTTGTGTGTGTTTGGGCGATGGGAAAGATTATAATGACAAAGCCAAGTCCATTATAATGTTGACCATTGTTTTGCCCCCTTCTTTACCCCTTCTCCAGATTGGCCTTGGAAAGGATAAGTCAGCGTTCCTTTGTGAATGCATCTGGCTAGCGGGCATGACTTTGTGTCATGGTCCTTGTCCCTTGTGACACTTTTATGTTATTGGTTCTGGTACCGGGGTTTTCTCTTCCGCTTTCATGCTATTATGAAGATGATGATTGGTTGATTATTGAAGCTGCGCAGCGATCCTTTATTTGGATGTTCCGGTTTGGAAAACCTTGGCTATATCCTTTGTTATGTGTTTATTTCCGCTGCTGTCTGTTATGTGATAAATGCTATGTGATACGTGATAATTATTATTGCTTATTGTATATTGCATCATAGCATGCCATGTAGTTGCATTAGTAACTTATTGAGATTTATCTCACCCCTTTCCTTTTATCTTTGTTTTTCCTTAACCCCCCCCCAGGTGCTAAGGAATAGTCTCGCTGATCACGAGAAAGAGGACGTCGAGGGTGGATCCGTTCTTTTGGGGAAGGTTGATATAGGTTGGTTCCCATTACGTAAATGTGTAACCATTTTGGGGTAGTTGTACCAAACAATGACGTCACTAAGGATTGTATATTTTTATTTGTTGGGCATAAACTTGTGGAAGTTTATGATCGTTGTATTTAGTCTTTATCAAACTTGGTTTTGTAAAACTTTGGATTATCACTTTTGGTATTAAATGGAATTTTTAACTTCGGTATTTTGGAATTTATTGTTAGAGTCGACGTCCAGATCGCGGTCCCGGGGCCCGTGGGGTCCTGGGTCGCGACATAATCTGTTTACATCGTTACTAGTTGATCATTGCTTGTTAATTTAGTATTTAATTTCAGTCTTTAGTTAATAAAATAAAATCAATTAAAAACCCCTTTGGTTACTCTTTACATTAATTAAATCAACTTGTTTATCCACGAGTCTCTGTGGTTCGACCCTTACTTTTGTATACTACTGCTTCGGCACTTGTACACTTGCAAGGTATTTTTTATTAAACAGTGGATTTTATCCATCAAGTTTTTGGCGCCGTTGCCGGGGACTTGTTGTGATTTACAAGTTCATTTAATCGGTGTATGTTTGGTAGACGTTCATTGGATCCCCAGTTGGTCCCTTTGAACGATAATATTGATAGACTTGATAGGGGCATTCCCTCTATCAGTGAGTCTGAATCTGAGACTTCTATCACCGAGGCAGAGGTAGTGTTAAGTGAATTAGAAACTTCTTCCACCGAGGGAGAAGAAATTGAAGTAGTAATGGCAAACCCATTAATGAAAGAGTATGCTAGGCCCAAGGTCGACACATCGGTGTCATGCATTGTCTTGACAGATGCAGCTAAAACCTATGAGGCAAAGGTCATTATTTTAGTCAGTTGCCTAAGTTCCAGGGTCTTCCCGGTGAGGATTCTTTGAACTTTTTGAGAGAATATATGATGATTGTGTCGGGATTCCCAGTCAAGGAGGGGGTTACTGACGAACAATTAAGGCTTAAATACTTTCCTTTTGCTCTTCAAGGGGCAGCCAAAACTTGGCTTCTGTTACTTACTGCTAGGAGTATTACCACATGGGATGGGTTGCACGATATTTTTCTTAAGAAATTTTTCCCACATGCCACTTTGGCCACCTTTAGACAGAAAATTATAGGATTTACTCAAGATCAAGGTGAGCCATTCCATGAGGCATGGGATAGATTTAAAATGTTACAAGTGCAATGCCCCCATCATGCTTTTCCTGAGGCCCTTTTACATCAAACATTTTATGGGGGTTGACTGCAGCCGACCAAGCTATGGTCGACAATGCAGCAGGTGGCTTTTTAGGAGCCAAAACTGTTGCTGAAACTCAAGATTTATTTGCGATGTTAGGGGCCAATTCTCAAGAAAAAGGCTCTAGAGGGAAACCTAGGGGAGTGCATGAATTAAGTGGTATAGATGAGTTTGCTAGATAGGTACCCTTGATGAACCAAAATTTGGAAAAATTTAACATGAATATGGGTTCATCAAGTGCTAATGTGATAGCTGATTTCTATGCTAACTGTGGTTCTAATACTCATGCTACTAATGTTTGCCAAAGTGTTGCGCAGTGTGATTATGAACAGGTTAATGCAATGCAAGGTTACCCCCCCACGACAAAATCAAGGTGGTATGTATTCTAACACCTATAATCCAGATTGGAGAAATCACCCAAATTTTTTCATGGAGGGCTAACCAAGGGAACCAGTTTCAACAAAAACCTCTTTATCCTTCTCCCCCACAAGGGAATCCAGAACAGCAACCTAAGCAATCTTTAGAGGATATGATGAGGTCAATGATGCAAGAGCAACAACAAATGCAAATGATGATGGAGCAGCGAGAGAAGCAGCAGGATGCTGTCAACAAAAAGCTGGAGACCTAAATTGGTCAACTAGCTGTGGGGCAGCAAGGGCATAAACCGGGAACCTTCCCAAGTCAAGGGGAGCAAGCCAAGGCCATCATGACCTTAAGAAATGGCAAACAGGTAAGTAATGAGGTACATTTTGAACCTTCTCCTAAACCTTCTGAAATCCCTATGGAGGATGTTGTTGATAAGAGTACTAATGGCATGGGGGAAATTCCTGTTACTGATTCTCCCACTCCCAAGCCATATGTACCTCCTGTACCGTTTCCTGGTAGATTTATGAGAAGCAAACTGGATAAACAAATGTCTGATTTGTATGACATGTTTTCAAAAGTGAACATTAATCTTCCATTGTTGAATGTCATTAAAAATATTCCAGCTTATGCTAAGTTTTTCAAAGAATTAAATTCCAGGAAACCCAAGTATGGGAATGATGAGAAGTTGATTATGGGAGAAAGTGCTAGTGCTGTGGTACAACAGAACCTCCCACCTAAATTGAAGGACCCTAGAAGTTTTAACATTTCTATATCTATGGGGGACTCTAAAAAGGTAAAGGCAATGTTGGATCTTGGTGCTAGCATTAATCTGTTGCCCCATCATTTATATCTTGAGTTGGGTTTACCTGAGCTAAAACCCACCACAATGACCTTGCAACTGGCTGATCGTTTAATCAAGAGGCCATTGGGAATTGTGGAGGATGTTTTGGTGCAGGTAGCCAATTTAATTATTCCTGTGGATTTTGTGGTGCTAGAAACTGTGAATGGTGTTGGGAATAGTCAGGATTCTCCCATATTGCTTGGGCGTCCATTTATGGCTACTACTAACAACATCATTAATGTGGGTGATGGGACTCTATCTATGGTGTGGCTAATGAGAAAATAGAAATATCTGTGTTTGATATCATGCAAAGTCCCATATATGATGAGTTTTGTAACTGTGTGGATATTGTTGAGGATTGTGTGAGTGAACTTCTGTGGTATGAGAGATATTGTGAGGAGTTAGAGTCTTTGTTGTCAACTGGCGGTGAGAAACTTAGGGATAATGCGGATGTTCAACTGATGGCTGTGGAAAAGGCTGACGAACACCATCCTAGTGATGGCCCGTTTCACCCCCTAGGCCACTTCAATGAGAAATCGGTGCCTTCTATTGTAACCCCTCCAGCTCTTGAGCTGAAAGCTCTCCCCTCAAATTTAAAGTATGTTTTTATTGGGGAGGGAGAGACTTTGCCCGTGATAATTACCTCAGATTTGACCATAGAACAAGAGGCCAAGTTTATCAAAGTGCTTCGTGAGCACAAGCAGGCCATAGGGTGGACCTTAGCAGATATCAAAGGCATAAGCCCCTCCATGTGCATGCACAAAATTAATCTCATAGATGGTGCTAAGCCATCTAGAGAGAGACAAAGGAGGCTAAATCCTCACATGGAGGAGGCGGTTAGGAAAAAGGTCCTAAAATTGTTGGATGCAGGCATTATCTATGCCGTTGCTGATATGAGTGGGTGAGCCCGGTTCAAGTCGTTCCAAATAAATAGGGTTACACTGTCACCACTAATGAGAGGGGTAAGGAAGTCCCAACAAGGGAAGTGACTGGGCTTAGAATGTGCATAGATTTGCGCAAACTGAATGCTGCAACATAGAAAGATCACTTCCCTTTGCCCTTCATTAACCAAATCTTAGAGAGGTTAGCTGGACATGAGTATTATTGCTTCTTGGATGGTTTCTCGGGATATAACCAAATTCCCATTGCACCTGAGGACCAAGCCAAGACCACTTTCACATGTCCCTTTGGCACATTCGCTTTCAGGAGGATGCCCTTTGGGTTATGTAATGTACCTGCGACTTTTTAAAGGTGTATGACCTCCATATTCTCTGAGTTGATTGAGAGATGTGTTGAAGTCTTTATGGATGACTTCTCGGTCTTTGGTAATAGTTTTGAGGGGTGCCTCGAGAATCTGACATTGGTTTTAAAACGTTGTTGCAAGACAAATTTGACCCTTAGTTGGGAAAAATGTCATTTTCTTGTGAGACATGGTATTGTGCTAGGGCATTTGGTGTCAAGTAAGGGGATTGAGGTAGACAAGGCAAAAATTGATGTGATCTCTAAACTTTCTCCCCCTGTTTCGGTTAAGGGTGTACGAATTTTTTTAGGCCATGCAGGGTTCTATAGGCGTTTCATTAAAGACTTTTCAAAAATTTGTAAGCCTTTATGTAACCTTCTGACCAAGGACACCGAGTTCATCTTTGACCGTGCTTGGATGCTTTTAATTTGCTTAAAGAGAAGTTAACTTGTGCCCCCATCTTATCTAGCCCCAATTGGTCTCTACCATTTGAGATCATGTGTGATGCATCAGATTTTGTGATTGGGGTTGTTTTGGGGAAAATGGTGGATAAATTACCTCATGTGATTCATTATGCAAGTAGAACTTTAAATGATGCACAACTGAATTATACTACCACTGAAAAAGAATTTTTAGCGGTTGTGTTTGCTCTTGAAAAGTTCCGCTCGTACTTGCTTGGATCCAAGGTAATTGTCTACTCCGATCATGCTGCATTAAAATACTTGTTAAATAAAAAGGACGCTAAACCTAGAATTCTTAGGTGGATGCTCCTACTGCAGGAGTTTGACATAGAAATAAAAGACAAAAAGGGGACCAAAAATGTGGTGGCGGATCACTTATCTAGGCTAGAGAACTTTACTTTTACTAATGTGATAGATGGTGCGATTCCGGTTAATGAAAATTTTCCGGATGAGCAACTATTTGCTTTACATGTTCATGAGCCTTGGTATGCGGATTTTGTGAATTTCATTGTTTCTAATATTATGCCACCACACTTCACATACGATCAAAACGAAAGTTTAAATCGGATGTGAAGCATTACATTTGGGATGATCCTTATTTGTGGAAAATTTGTCCTGATAAGCTTTTGAGAAGATGTGTCCCCGAGCATGAACAAGAGAGTGTGTTGCGTTTTTGTCATGAGCTTCAATGTGGTGGGCATTTTAGTGGTCAAAAGACCGCTAGAAAAATTTTCCAAGCCGGTTTGTATTGGCCCACCATATTTAGAGACGCATGTGAGTTCAGTAAGAGGTGTGATAGATGCCAGAAGACTGGTGGCATAGGTCAAAGAGATGAGATTCCCCAACACTTTAATTTAGTTGTTGATATATTTGATGTGTGGGGTATTGATTTTATGGGTCCGTTTCCCCCATCCCATGGTTTTGTTTATATATTGGTTGCGGTGGATTATGTGTCACGACCCGAAATCTAGGCTCTATTTTATTAGTAATTAAATGATTTTTATTTAATTATTTGCTTACTTATTTATTTAAATTATTATTTATTTAAATATTTATGTGTGCAATTTATGTGTTATAATAATTATGCCTAGCATTTTATTCGAGTTATTTGGGCTAGTGTGGAAGTGTTGAGTCTTAATTGTTAGTAGGGGGTGTAGTGTTTGTGTGTAGTGTAGTGGAGGGGGCCTAAGTGTAAACCTTTTAAACATTTCCCTACTCCCTCCCTACTCCTTCCCTCACCTCCCCCATCCTCATACACTCCTCCCTCCCATTCCCAGCACAAACCTCTCTCTCTCTCTTGGTTGTGGGTAAGTTTCTTTCTCTTTCCTTCTCTCTTCTTTTTCTTCATCTTCTTCTTGTAATCTCTCATTTCTTAAAACATGAACCTTGTTTAGATCGTCGTTAGGATCGCGTAGAATAAAAAAGAATTGAATTCCGTCAACTTTGAGAAAATCCGGGTAAGTTACTTTTCCCCCATGTTGATGCTAAAATGTTCATATCATGTTTAGATAATGTTTGATGTGTTATATTTGAAGTTTGGTTGGGTTTTGAATTTATTGAGAATTTATTTTGGGTTTTGATCAAAAATGGTGAAATCTTGAATGTTGGGTTTGATTCTTGATTTTGGTTGTTAAATGTTGTTGTATGAGTCTTTTTAGACTTATTAGTTGTATTGGTACATTAGTATATGAGTTGGAAGGTTGGATTTTGGTTGAATGTGTTTTGGGTTTGAAAATGGAAGAACCCATTTTGTTCTTCCCGATTTCCAGTAGTTCAGAACATTGGGCGGCCGCACAAAAATGTCTGGGCGACCGCACATCTATCTGAAAGCTTTTGTTCTTATTTTGAGGGATTTTGGGCGACCGCATAGTCCCTTTTGGGCGGCCGCACAGAACCCCTGAAAGTTTACATTTGTTAATTTTGTGTGATTGAAGAATGCGTTTTGATCCAAACCTTGGGTGTCCTTCTAGTTGACCTTATTGAACATTGTAGTACACTCTAGTGATAGAATTGGGTCCTTTGTGATCAAGTTTGTGTTTGAAATTAATTAAGTGTTAATTGGGATTTGGAACATCTTATTGAGGTATTGTTGGTTTGACTTATCTTTGGGATGATCATTTGGTATATGTTTGGGCATCTTATGATGTGTTCGTGATTGTTCCAATCGAATTGATTTTCGAGTGAGTCTTGGTCTAGGTTTTAGGCGATGTCCTATAGTACCTAGAGGGTGGTTACTGAACACCAAAGTGTAGGGTTTAGTCCAGTTGTGATCATGTTCTAATAAGTGTAACCTTTTGGATGCGTTTGGGGTGTTTAGAATGGGTTCGTTATGAACGGAGATAAAGCGTGAATTGGCAATTGGGTACCTACGGTTTGATTTACCTTAAGATGTATTCATTCGGATTTCTTATTTGGAATTCCAGGTGTGATGAGATGGTTGAGTTCATAGTCCTAGTATATCTTTTGAGTAAATGTTTATGATCATTTTGGTAATAGTCATTGTGCCATTGGTGAGTGACCGTTTGGGTTGTGCTCTTTACGATTAACTGGTGGGTACCATATTTAGGTTGTAATTGATACGTGCCTTGTCTTGGAATCATCTTGTTTTAATTATCAATGTTGTTGTGCTCTTTATGAGAAATTCCGTTTATCGTTGTTGTGCTCTTCATGAGAAACTCTTGTTATCGTTGTTGTTAAACTCTTCATGAGTACCAGTTGCATCTTTATGGTGATTATTTGGTATGGTTCCCTACTTTGGAACCCTAAGTTGTTTAATTAAGCTAGTATTTATTACTTAGCATTTATTTGGAAGCCCAGCTGGCATATTTGTTGCATCGGGCGATGGGAAAGATTATAATGGCAAAGCCAAGTCCATTATAATGTTGACCATTGTTTTGCCCTTACTATACCCCTTTTCCAGATTGGCCTTGGAAAATTCAAGTTAGCGTTCCTCTGTGAATGTATCTAGCTAACGGGCATGACTTTGTGTTATGGTCCTTGTCCTTTGTGACACTCTTATGGCTATTGGTTCCGGTACCGGGGTTTTCTCTTCGAGCTTTCATGCTGCTATGAAGATGATGATTTGTTGATTATTGAAGCTGCGCAGCGACCTTTATTTGGTTCTTCAGTTGGGTGAAACCTTGGCTATGTATCCACTCATGAGTGTTTATTTCAGCTTTATGTGTTGCATGATGAGCTGGTCGTTATTTCCAACCGGTATGGGACGGTTGGCGATAGGGAGCCTCTCATTTGTTGTTATATGTTTATTTATATGATTGGTTATTGGATGTTACTGTTCGACAGCATGACACTTATTATTCCGCTGCTATCTGTCTTATGTTAATTGCTATTGGTCATTGCATATTAGTATGTCATGTAGTTGCATTAGTAACTTACTGAGATTTTATCTCACCCCGTTTATTTCCATCTTTGTTTTTCCTTAACCCCCCCCCCCCCAGGAGGAAAAGGATTAGGATTCGCGGTTCAAGGAGGACGTCGAGAGGATTGAGATTTTGGGGCAGGTTGTTACGGATTGGTTTACATTATTTAAATGTATAACCTTTTGGGGATAGTTTTACCATTATTGACGTCATTAAGAATTGTATATTTTATTCTTCTGGGTATAAGCTGTGGAGCTTATGTTGGACGTACATTGTTGATTTAATCTTGGATTTGTAAAACCTTGTGTTATCATCTTTTGGTTCAAAATGAAATTTTTAACTTCGGTATTTCATAGTTTCGGTTTTAAGTCGACGTCCAGCTCGCGGTGTCACGACCCGAAATCTAGGCTCTATTTTATTAGTAATTAAATGATTTTTATTTAATTATTTGCTTATTTATTTATTTAAATTATTATTTATTTAAATAATTATGTGTGCAATTTATGTGTTATAATAATTATGCCTAGCATTTTATTCGAGTTATTTGGGCTAGTGTGGAAGTGTTGAGTCTTAATTGTTAGTCGGGAGTGTAAGTAATTGTGTTAGTATGGGGAGGGGGTCTAGTTGTAACATTTCAAAATAATTTCCCCCTACTCCCTCACCTCCCTCACCTTCTCCCTCACTCTTTCACTCATTTCCCAGAAAAAAATCTCTCTCTCTCTTGGTATTGGGTAAGTTTTCTTCCTCTTCATCTCTCTTCATTTAAACCTTCTTCCTCTCATCTTCTCTCATTTATTAAAACGTAAACATTGTTTAGATCGTCGATAGGATCGCGTAGACTCAAAAAGATTTGAAATCCATCAACTTTGAGAAAATTCAAGTAAGTTACTTTTCCCCCATTTTAATGCTAAAATGTTCATATCATGTTCATATAATGCTTTTGTTGTTATATTGGAAGTTTGGATGATTTTGCAATTTATTTGGAATTTATTTGGGTTTTTGATCAAAAATGGTGATTTTGGAATGTTGGGTTTGATTCTTGATTTTGGTTGTTAAATGTTGTTGTGTGAGTCCTTTTAGACTTATGAGTTGTTTTGGTACATTTATATACCAGTTAGAATGTTTGATTTTTGGTTGAAATGTGTTTGGGTTTGAAAAATGGAAGAACCCATGTTGTTCTTCCCGATTCTGGCGATTCCGGCATATTGGGCGACCGCCCAAAATCGTATGGGCGACCGCACATCTTTCTGAGAGCTTTTGTTCTTGTTTTGAGGCACTTTGGCGACCGCACAACCCATCGTGGGCGGCCGCACAGATCTCTGAAAATGCACATTTTGTTAAATTGTGTGACTAAAGAATGCGTTGTGATCCAATTCTTGGGTGTCCTCCTAGTTGACCTTAGTGAACATGGTAGTGCATTCTAGTGATAGAATTGAGTCCTTTGTGATCAAGTTTGTGTTTGAAATTAAGTAAGTGTTAAGTGTCATTGTTGGAACACTTTATTGATTGGGTTTTCATTCCTTTGTGAATAAATACGAGATGGAATTTGATTAAGTATCATTTTGGAATGTGGTTCATCTTTGATGCACGGTTTGTATTGGTTTTACCTTTGTGGTGATTTAATTGGAATGATTCCCTACTTTGGAATCCTTTGTTGTTTATCGTGCTAGTATTTTATTACTTAGCCCTTTACGTGAAAGTCCAGCTGGTATTTATGTGTGTGTTTTGGGCGATGGGAAAGATTATAATGGCAAGCCAGTCCATTATAATGTTGACCATTGTTTTTGCCCCCCTTCTTTACCCCTTCTCCAGATTGGCCTTGGAAGGATAAGTCAGCATTCCTTTGTGAAATGTATCTGGCTAGCGGGCATGACTTTGTGTATCATGGTCCTTGTCTTTGTGACACTGTTATGGTTATTGTTCCGGTACCGGGGTTTTCTCTTCGGCTTTCATGCTATTTTGAAGATGATGATTGTTGATTATTGAAGCTGCGCAGCGATCCTTTATTTGGATGTTCCGGTTTGAAAACCTTGGTTATATCCTTTGTTATGTGTTTATTTCCGCTGCTGTCTGTTATGTGATAAATGCTATGTGATACGTGATAATTATTATTGCTTATTGTATATTGCATCATAGCATGCCATGTAGTTGCCATTAGTAACTTATTGAGATTTATCTCACCCTTTCCTTTTATCTTTGTTTTTCCTTAACCCCCCCCAGGTGCTAAGGAATAGTCTCGCTGATCACGAGAAAGAGGACGTCGAGGGTGGATCCGTTCTTTTGGGGAGGTTGATATAGGTTGGTTCCCATTACGTAAATGTGTAACCATTTTGGGTCATAGTTGTACCAAACAATGACGTCACTAAGGATTGTATATTTTTATTTGTTGGGCATAAACTTGTGGAAGTTTTATGATCGTTGTATTTAGTCTTTATCAAACTTGGTTTTGTAAAACTTTGGATTATCACTTTTGGTATTAAATGGAATTTTTAACTTCGGTATTTTGGATTTTATTGTTTAGAGTCGACGTCCAGATCGCGGTCCCGGGGCCCGCGGGGGTCGCGACAGTTGGTATCAGAGCTATGGCATTAGCTCTATGTATAAGTCTAGGTGGATTAGTATGACTAGGTGGGTAGTAGTGTGCGGAGTGATTAACGGTTGATGTCTTATGCAGGTAATTGTTCTCAATGTCTATGGAAGAAAAAACAGAGGAGGTGCTAGTGGGGCACAGAATCAGAATGATACAAGGGATGAAGCCCGTGCCCTGTTTCAAGGCATGTTTGAGGCGGCCATGAAGGCCATTCATGATCAAGGTCCGAGGGTAAAGCAAGCACCACCCCGTTATGGATTGGACAATATTCTGAAGTTGAAACCGGTTGAATTCAATGGGGAAATGACCCGATGTTCGGAAAGCTGAGTTGTGGATTGAGTCTATGGAAAAGATTTATGATGTGTTTGGGTGTTCGGATGAGGACAAGGTCCGTTCGCGGCTTACAAGCTTGTGGGAGCCGCCGAGCATTGGTGGAAAGGTGTTAAAGCTACTTGGGATGATACTCACACGGTGTATGCGTGGGAGTTGTTCGTGCGCAAATTCAAGGAGCATTTCATTCCGGTTTGTTGATCAGAACCGAAAAGGATCGAGCTACTCAACTTGGAGCAAGGATTGTTGTCTGTAGCACAATACTCGCTAAGTTCATAGAATTAGCCCGGTATTGCGACTATTTGTGTGAGGACCGAGGACAAAAGGCTATGAGATTTATTCGGGGATTGAAGACCTCCTTCGTACTCAACTGATTGCTCAACGGATAGTGACTTTTCAAGATGCTTGTGACCGAGCCTATTTGATAGAGCAAGATATCGGGGAATACAAAAGGAAGACCGAGGTAGCCAACCCGAGTAAGCAAAGAGCGCAGAGCAAAGTCACAACCAAGGATTGATAATCGAGGTAACTTTGGGGGACAATCTCAGTCCCGAGGGCACCGAACCCAAGGACCCGGGTACCACTTCCGGGAACCAAGGGAGCCAAATTAGGAAGCCTTGTACCTTTTGTCAAAAGGTAGGCCATGCGGAGGATAGGTGTTGGAAAAAGCAAGGCAAGTGCATCAATTGTGGTGAAATGGGGCACTTTGCGAGAGATTGCACGAGGCACCGAGGACAGTCATCCGGGTCAGGGGTTAGTATTAATAAGGTCAGAAAAGGGATGCCGCCGGGAAGCCCAAGGTCCAAGGGAAAGTGTTTGCAATGATCAGCAACAAGCGACCGATGATCCATCCGTTATTGGAGGTATTGTTTCTGTGTCTAATGTGAGCGCACGAGCGTTAGTAGATCCAGGATCATCTCATTCATACATTTCTGTGCAATTTGCTTCCATGTTAAATGCTGCATTCGAGTCTTTACCGTACGTGCTAGAGGTGTCGACCCCTATAGGAGAATGCATGATTTCCGATCGAGTCTTTCGTGCTTGTGATGTGGTTATTTGTGGTCGAGTCCTTTGTGCGGATTTGGTAGTTCTTCCTATCCAAGACTTTGATGTCATTTTGGGTATGGATTGGTTGAGCAAGTTTCATGCTTCTGTTGATTGCCGTAAGAAAACTGTTACTTTTCTCTATTCCTGATGTGCCTAAATTTGTGTTTGAGGCTAGTCCTCTGAGTAGAAGGTTCGCTTAATTTCTTTTTTGAAAGCGAGAAAATTATTGCATAGTGGTTGTGAAGGGTATTTGGCTAGTGTTCTTGATACTAGGAAAGAATCCCCTAGTCTTGATAGTGTTCGGGTAGTTTCGGGAGTTTTCCCGATGTTTTCTCTACTAGTATATATATGCCTCCCCGATCGTGAGATGAGTTTTGTATAGATCTTTTGCGGGTAGGCTCCGATTTCAAAGCGCCTTATAGGTTAGCTCCCGCAGAATTGAAGGATTAAGTTCAGTTGCAAGAGTTGCTTGATCGAGGGTTTATCCGTCCTAGTGTTTCCCCGTGGGGAGCACCGGTTTTTATTTGTGCGGAAGAAAGACGGTTCCTTGAGATTGTGTATCGATTACCGGAAGTTGAATCAGGTTACGGTGAAGAATAAGTATCCTCTACCGCACATTGATGATTTGTTTGATCAGCTTCAAGGGTCCGTTGTTTTCTCTAAGCTTGATTTGAGGAGTGGATACCATCAGTTGAAAGTTGGATCGGAGGATATTCCGAAGACTGCTTTTCGCACTCGTTATGGTCATTATGAATTCTTGGTTATGCCGTTTGGGTTGACTAACGCGCCGCCGTATTTATGGATTTGATGAACCGAGTTTTCCATCCCTATCTTGATTCGTTCGTGGTAGTTTTCATCGACGACATTCTTGTTTATTCGAAATCTCGAGATGGGCACGAGCAGCATTTGAGAACTGTTTTATCCGTTCTTGCGAGGGAGAAATTATTTGCGAAGTTTAGTAAATGCGAATTTTGGCTCGAGAATGTGTCATTTCTGGGTCATGTGATTTCTAAAGATGGGATTTCTGTGGATCCGTCAAAGATTGAGGCCATAGTGGATTGGAAGAAACCCGAGTCAGTGACAGAGATTAGAAGCTTTCTTGGTTTAGCCGGTTATTACCGAAGATTTATTGAAGGGTTTTCGAGGATTGCTACTCCGATGACTCAGTTGACCCGGAAAAATGTTCCGTTTGTGTGGACCGAGAAATGTGACAAGAGTTACGAAGAATTGAAGAAGAGGTTGACTACCGCACCGATCTTGACTTTGCCTAATGGGAGCGATGGCCTAGTGATTTACAGTGATGCTTCGAAAGAGGGTTTGAGTTGTGTGTTGATGCAGAATGGGAAAGTAATTGCGTATGCTTCGAGGAAGTTGACCCCGAGTGAACAGAATTACCCGACTCATGATATGGAGTTAGCGGCTATTGTTTTTGCGTTGCACAAATGGAATCACTACCTTTACGGGGCGAAGTTTGAGATTTTTACGGATCACAAGAGTTTGAAGTACCTTTTCTCTCAGAAGGAATTGAACAACCGACAGCGCCGATGGATGGAATTGTTGAAGGATTATGATTGTACGATTTCTTATTCATCCGGGAAGGCGAATGTGGTAGCCGATGCGATTAGTAGAAAGTCTTATGTGGCTTCGATGATGGTCCGTGAATGGAAAATGCTTGAGGATGTTCGAGATTGGTCTCCTCGTGAATCGAGACATGGGGCTATTTTTGCGAATATTATGGTATCTCCGACCCTAATTCAGAGGATAAAGGAAGCTCAGAGAGAAGATCCCGAGTTAGTTAGGGTAATGGGCAAATTGAAGGAAAAGAACTTCGAGGATTTTTCTATTAGCCCGTGGGAGTGTTGACTTTCCGTGGAAGATTTGTGTGTTCCTGATGTTGATGGAATTAAACAGAGAGTTCTTGATGAAGGTCTAAATCGAGGTATCTATTTCATCCGGGTAGTACGAAGATGTATCAGGATTTTGAAGCAACAATTTTGTGTGGATTAATATGAAGAGGGAAATAGCCGAATATGTTTCAAAGTGTTTAACGTGTCAGCAGGTCAAAGCCGAGCATCAGAAGACCCGCGGGATTGCTTCAGCCGTTAGAGATTCCCGAGTGGAAATGGGAGCATGTGACTATGGATTTTGTTGTTACGACTGCTCGTACCCGTAGGAAGTATGACAGTGTTTGGGTAATAGTGGATAGATTGACAAGAGCGCCCATTTCTTGCCTATTGACATCAGATATTCGATGGAGAAAGCTGCGACCCTTTATATTGATGAGATCGTTAGGTTGCATGGGGTTTCCGGTTAGCATTGTGTCAGATCGAGACCCGAGGTTTACTTCTAGATTCTGGAAGGCGTTTCAGGAAGCTTTGGGTACAGATTTGCGATTCAGTACAGCTTTTCATCCCCCAGACCGATGGTCAATCCGAGAGGACTATTCAGATTCTTGAGGATATGTTGCGAGCGTGTTCGATAGATTTTTCTGATTCTTGGGATTCGCACCTACCGTTAGTGGAATTCTCTTACAACAATAGTTTATTCCGGCTAGTATCGAGATGGCACCATTTGAGGCTTTGGTATGGAAGAAAGTGTAGATCGCCTATTTGTTGGGATGAGGTCGTGAAGCGAAATTTTTGGGTATTGATTTGCTTCGGGATTCGGTTGAGAAAGTTTAAGGTTATCCGGGATCGATGAAGACAGCCCAGAGTCGACATAAGAGCTACGCAGATAACCGAAGGCGAGACCTTAGATTTCAGACTGGTGATTTGGTGTTCTTGAAAGTGTCTCCAAAGTGGGTATCCGAAGGTTCGGGAAGAAAGGCAGATTGGCTCCGAGGTTTATTGGCCCGTTTGAGATTTTGGAAATGTTGGACTTCTTGCGTATCGTCTTGCGTTACCGCCATCCTTGGACCGGTTGCACAATGTGTTCCACGTTTCTATGGCTTCGGAAGTATGTTCATGATCCGTCTCACGTGTTACCGAGGATACCGAGGATATTGAGCCCGATATGTCTTATGAGGAACGACCGGTTCGGATCCTAGATTCTAAAGTCCAGAGTTGAGGAGCAAGAGCATTGCGTTGTTTCGAGTCCTTTGGAGGAATCAAACTATCGAGGAGTCGACTTGGGAGCTCCGAGATGAGATCGAGAGGAAATTTCCGTGGATTTTTGTTTAAGGTGAGTCTCGTTAAAATTCGGGTCGAATTTTCTTTAAGGGGGAGTGAATGTCACGACCTGAAATCTAGGCTCTATTTTATTAGTAATTAAATGATTTTTATTTAATTATTTTCTTATTTATTTATTTAAATTATTATTTATTTAAATAATTATGTGTGCAATTTATGTGTTATAATAATTATGCCTAGCATTTTATCGAGTTATTTGGGCTAGTGTGGAAGTGTTGAGTCTTAATTGTTAGTCGGGAGTGTAAGTATTGTGTTAGTATGGGGAGGGGGTCTAGTTGTAACATTTCAAAATAATTTCCCCCTACTCCCTCACCTCCCTCACCTTCTCCCTCACTCTTTCACTCATTTCCCAGAAAAAAATCTCTCTCTCTCTTGGTATTGGTAAGTTTTCTTCCTCTTCATCTCTCTTCATTTAAACCTTCTTCCTCTCATCTTCTCTCATTTCTTAAAACGTAAACATTGTTTAGATCGTCGATAGGATCGCGTAGACTCAAAAGATTTGAAATCCATCAACTTTGAGAAAATTCAAGTAAGTTACTTTTCCCCCATTTTAATGCTAAAATGTTCATATCATGTTTCTATAATGCCTTTTGTTGTTTTATTGGAAGTTGGATGAGTTTGTAATTTATTTGGAATTTATTTGGGTTTTTGATCAAAAATGGTGATTTTGGAATGTTGGGTTTGATTCTTGATTTTGGTTGTTAATGTTGTTGTGTGAGTCCTTTTAGACTTATGAGTTGTTTTGGTACATTTATATACCAGTTAGAATGTTTTGATTTTTGGTTGAAATGTGTTTGGGTTGAAAAATGGAAGAACCCATGTTGTTCTTCCCGATTCTGGCGATTCCGGCATATTGGGCGACCGCCCCAAATCGTATGGGCGACCGCACATCTTTCTGAGAGCTTTTGTTCTTGTTTTGAGGCACTTTGGGCGACCGCACAACCCATCGTGGGCGGCCGCACAGATCTCTGAAAAATGCACATTTTGTTAATTGTGTGACTAAAGAATGCGTTGTGATCCATTCTTGGGTGTCCTCCTAGTTGACCTTAGTGAACATGGTAGTGCATTCTAGTGATAGAATTGAGTCCTTTGTGATCAAGTTTGTGTTTGAAATTAAGTAAGTGTTAAGTGTCATTGTTGGAACACTTTATTGATTGGGTTTGATTCCTTTGTGAATAAATACGAGATGGAATTTGATTAAGTATCATTTTGGGAATGTGGTTCATCTTTGATGCCCGGTTTGTATTGGTTTACCTTTGTGGTGATTTAATTGGAATGATTCCCTACTTTGGAATCCTTGTTGTTTATCGTGCTAGTATTTTTATTACTTAGCCTTATACGTTGAAAGTCCAGCTGGTATTTTGTGTGTGTTTTTGGGCGATGGGAAAGATTATAATGGCAAAGCCAAGTCCATTAATAATGTTGACCATTGTTTTGCCCCCTTCTTTACCCCTTCTCCAGATTGGCCTTGGAAAGGATAAGTCAGCATTCCTTTGTGAATGTATCTGGCTAGCGGGCATGACTTTGTGTCATGGTCCTTGTCCTTTGTGACACTGTTATGGTTATTGTTCCGGTACCGGGGTTTTCTCTTCGGCTTTCATGCTATTATGAAGATGATGATTGGTTGATTATTGAAGCTGCGCAGCGATCCTTTATTTGGATGTTCCGGTTTGGAAAACCTTGGCTATATCCTTTGTTATGTTTGTTTATTTCCGCTGCTGTCTGTTATGTGATAAATGCTATGTGATACGTGATAATTATTATTGCTTATTGTATATTGCATCATAGCATGCCATGTAGTTGCTTTAGTAACTTATTGAGATTTATCTCACCCCCTTTCCTTTTATCTTTGTTTTTCCTTAACCACCCCAGGTGCTAAGGATAGTCTCGCGCTGATCACGAGAAAGAGGACGTCGAGGGTGGATCCGTTCTTTTGGGGAAGGTTGATATAGGTTGGTTCCCATTACGTAAATGTGTAACCATTTTGGGGTAGTTGTACCAAACAATGACGTCACTAAGGATTGTATATTTTTATTTGTTGGGCATAAACTTGTGGAAGTTTATGATCGTTGTATTTAGTCTTTATCAAACTTGGTTTTGTAAAACTTTGGATTATCACTTTTGGTATTAAATGGAATTTTTAACTTCGGTATTTTGGAGTTTATTGTTAGAGTCGACGTCCAGATCGCGGTCCCGGGGCCCGCGGGGTCCGGGGTCGCTACACGCGGTCTCGGGCCCGCGGGGTCCGGGGTCGCGACATTATGTGTCAAAGTGGGTGGAGGCTATTGCCACCCGGACTAACGATGCTAACGTGGTCTCCAAGTTTGTTTGTGAAAATATTTTTAGCAGGTATGGAGTGCCACGAGCAATCATAAGCGATCAAGGAACACATTTCACCAACCGAATGTTCAACAATGTGTTGAAGAAATATGGGGTTGTTCATAAATTAGCCACAGCTTATCACCCTCAAACCTCGGGACAAGTGGAGGTAAGCAGCAGACAAATAAAAGGGGTCCTTGAAAAGACAGTGCGTCCGAATCGCAAAGATTGGGCTCTAAAGTTGAGCGATGCATTATGGGCATACCGGACGGCATACAAGACTCCAATTGGCATGAGTCCTTTTTGGATTGTGTATGGGAAGGAATGTCATTTACCGGTTGAGATGGAGCACAAGGCATTTTGGGCAGTGAAAGAGTTGAATATGGACATGGATGCCGCGGGTGAGAAGAGATTGCTCACTTTGAATGAACTTGACGAGTTGCGGCAAGATAGTTATGCAAGTGCCAAAATGTATAAAGAGAGAACTAAAAGATACCATGACAAGCATTTGAAGCCAAAAGACTTGAGGCCGGGTATGAAATTTCTCCTTTTCAACTCTCGTTTGAGGCTATTTCCGGGTAAACTGCGTTCCAAGTGGACGGGGCCATTTGAGTTGGTGAAAGTATTCCCCCATGGAGCAGTTGAGCTTAAAAATTTGAAAACGGGAAATTTGTTCAAAGTTAATGGACACCGGGTGAAACCTTATTATGAGGGTGTGGCTATTGATGAAGGTGTAGAGGTGATCGAGTTGGTGGATCCAGAGAAGGCCAATTAACCCCCATGTGGCATTATGTCGAGCCAACGACTTTAAAACAAAGGAGCTTGTTGGGTGTCGCGACCCCGACCCCGCGGGCCCGGAGTACGCGAGCTGGACGTCGACTTAAACAATAAACTCTAAAATAATGAAGATAAAAATTTCCTTTTTATACCAAAAGATGATAACACAAAGTTTTGAAATCCAAGTTGAGCAACAAAATATAAACTAGTGTAAGCTCCATAAGCTTACACCCAAAATAATAAAATATACAAATTCTAATGACGTCGAGTTTGGTACAACTATTCCCAAAAGGTTACACATTTATGTAATGTAAACCCACCAATAACAACCTGCCCAAAAGCTCAACCCTCGCGACGTCCTCCTCGTGATCAGCGAGTCTAATCCTTTCCTCCTGGGGGGGGGGGTTAAGGAAAAACAAAGTTTCTCACAAATCAACACTCCCAACTTGATCCCTAAAGTACCCAAACAACCTCTAACTTAAAGGGGACCTAAATACCCATTTATCAACCAAAATCAAGATCAAATCCCAACATTTGAATTAACACAAAAATCACCAAATGCAACAATAAATTTCAAATAAATTCTAAACCTTCACAAATCATCAAATAACCACTTCAAGCTTCATAGATCATCATACAAAATGAGGATGAACAATTTTAGCATATAATGGGGAAAAAGCAACTTACTTGAACTTTCTCAAAGATGACGGAATTCAAATATTTTTAGCTTCCTACGATCCTATCGACGATCTAAACACATTTTCATAAAATGAGCAATAAGAAAAGATGAGAGGAAGAAGGTGAAAATGAAGAGAGAAGGGAGAGAAGAACTTACCCAAGAATGCCAAGGAGAGAGAGAGAGAGAGAGAGTTGCTGGGAAAGAGGAGTAGCGTGAGGAAGAGAGTGAGGGAGAAGGAAGAGTAGGGAGGGAGTAGTTTAAATATTATTTAAAAACTTACACTTAGGCCCCCTCACTAACAACACATACCCAAACCAAATTCCCTACTACCCACTTTAACACAATATCAACCAAATAATGCTAAACACAAATTAATATTATGAGATATAAAATGCGCACATAAATATTTAAATCAAATAAATAAATAAATAAATAAATAAATAATTAATTTTTTATTAATAAAATAGGGACGGGTTTTCGGGTCGTGACATTCACTCCCCTTAAAGAAAATTCGACCCGAATTTTAACGAGACTTACCCGAATTAAAAGCCACGGATATTTTACGCTCCATCTCCTCTCGAAGCTTCCAAGTCGATTCCTCAACATTATGATTCCTCCAAAGAACTCTAACCAACGGAATGCTTTTGTTCCACAACTCTTTGACTTTGGTATCTAAAATCCGAACCGGTCGTTCCTCGTAAGTCATGTCGGGCTCTATATCCTCCGGTACCCTCGGTAAAACGTGAGATGGATCATGATATACTTCCGAAGCATAGAAACGTGAAAAAC
>JAOWBW010001770.1:0-146353 GCA_026119855.1 Campanula takesimana | reverse complement strand
TACCTATACAAAATAAACTACATTACAGAAAAAACTAAGACGATGGTACAAAGTAGGACCAGATCTTCTACCGACTCACGAAGCATACGAAAACGAAAAACCACCTTTAGAAGCCACTTACTTTAGTAAAGACAATATCCAGTATGGTGCTTACCCTATGATTAAAACTAATCAATAGACACTGAAGATAAAAAACAAACATCTTTACATTTACAAAATAATTGGACAAACTTATACTTATATACCGTAGGACAACAATTAGATAGAGTTGAAGAAAAAATTGATAATTCTACTAAAAAATTAACCACATAGGAGAAGAAATAGCACACTAGATGTAGAAATGGGACCCACACCAATACCAACCAAAATGATGAACATTATAAATCCCAAGATTTACAGAATATTCAGAATTATATAAATTAATCCACAACCAGAAGAAATAAAATACAATGATTACTAAACAAATTCCCCCTCCTAAGAATACTTTAATAATACCTGAAGTCAAACCAACACTCCATGATCCTCTAAATGATTTAATGCATAAAATTAAAACACATTTAAAAGTAAAAGAAGAAACAAGTACAAGTACAAATATCCGAATGCTAACAGACTATAATGACAAAACATCAGATTCAGATATCTCTTCTAATAATGAATATAGCTCTACTACAGAATCAGGAGAAGAAGAAAACTTAAATACAATTCCAATTCAAACAATGAGACATGATTTTTTATAATTATAAAGACCCTGACGACTTAGAAATATTAAAAAACCCAACAAAATCATACAATGCAAAAAACATTTACGAATGGAACATTGACGGATTAAGTGAAATGGAAATAATAAATATTACAAAAGAAATGATAATTGTAGGAAATATATACAAATCTACAAATATTACAGAACGACAAGCAGTTGAAAACATTATATTAGGATTCACTGGTCAATTAAGAACTTGGTGGGATAAATTATTAGCACATCAAGTAAAAACACAAATTTTAGAAGCTATAAAAGCAGACCAAGATGGACACCCAGTATTAGATGAAAATGGAAATCAAAGTCCTGCACAATTAATTTACTTAATTTTTAACATTACAACTCACTTTATAGGAGATATAGATTTATATACTGAAAGAAATTCTGAAATATTACAAAACCTAAAATGCAGAAAATTAGAACAATTTAAATGGTATAAAGAAAACTTTCTTAAAAGAGTTTTTAATCTTGCTGACCCAAATAATTATCATTGGAAAGAAAAATTTATTACTGGACTACCAGGCCTATTTTCAAAAAAGTAAAGGATACAATAGAACAAAAATACGGACAAATATCCTATGATAATCTTACCTATGGAGACTTAATTACTTGTGTAAATATTACAGGATTAAGATTATGTCAAGACCAAAAACTACAAAACAAATTAAAAAAGGAAACCACTCAGACAAGAAAAGAACTAGGACATTGGTGTGAACAATTTGGTTTGATAAACTAAAATCTCCATACAAAAAGAAAAATTACACTCAACATAGAAGCCCGTATTACAAAAATAGTACATATAGGAGAAAATATAGAAAAACAAATAAAAACTATCAAAACAATCCCCCTGCTTATTACAATAAAAATAAAAAGCACATTTTCAGAAAAGATACAACAATAATAAGAATAATACAAAATATAAAAAATCCTTTAAGTCTTTTAAGCCATATAATAAAACCATAAAATGTTTTTTATGCAAAAAAACCTGGTCATATTGCTAGAAATTGCCCAGCAAAAATACAAATACAACAAATCTGCCATAATTTAAAAATAAAAGAAACAGAAGAAATATTACAAAACATAGATAATCTTGAATTATCCACAGATATTGATGAATATAACTCTTCTGATCAAACTGATACAAGTGATGATGATGAATGCCAATCCTGTAAAAGAGAAATATGTTTGTGTAATAATAAATTAAATACAATAGAACAATACGATGAGATATTAGAAAAAATTAAAGAAATAGATGAACCAACTATAAAAAGAAAATTTCTAAAACAATTAGCCAAAACAATTAATGAAGAAAAACCAGATACATCTAAGCCCGCTCAATACGAAGATGTTATACAAATGTTCCAAAACAAAAAGAAACAAATTTCATCAGTAGACCTACAACATGAAATTAGAGAAATAAAACAAGAAATAAAATTATTAAAACAAAGTAATTTGGATTTACAAAAATCACAGAAAGAATAGAAACAAAATTAGCACTACAAGAGATTAAAAAACAAATACATTCAACCTACAATGATGAAGCTTCTACATCTAAAGCTAATAAAGAATTAGACAAACATTTTAAAAACCCCTTTGCAAAAAAATCTTCTTCGGAAACAGATACCTCTACAGACACAGAAGAAAGCATATACGCTCTTACCCGAGTAAGATACCAAAATGGTATGTACATATACATATGAAAATCAAAGATTTCGAATATAAAGGATTAGCCATGCTAGACTCAGGAGCAGACCTAAATTGTGTTGAACAAGTAATAATACCAACAAAATATTTTATAAAAACAAAACAAAGTCTTTCAGCAGCCAATTCTTCAAAATTAGAAGTAAAATACAAAATACCCGAAGCACATGTTTGTAATAATAGTATCTGCTTTAAAACAAGTCTTATGCTTGTAAAAATTTAAACACAAAAGTTATATTAGGAAACCCTTTTTTACAAATGCTATATCCCTTTTCAGTTTCACAAAGAGGAGTGGAATCAAGAATATTAGGACAAAAAATTATATTTGATTTTTTATATCCTGTATCCAATAGTGATGTAAATAATTTACAAAAAACAGGAATCTCTAAATTAAATACTTTACAAAATCAAATGAAATTTCTTAAGGAAGAATTATTAAATATCAAAATTGAAGAAAAATTACAACTTCAACAAAACAAAGACATAATCTCTAAAAAATTAGAAAAATTTGAAAAAGACCTATGTTCTGATTTACCCACAGCTTTTTGGGAAAGGAAAAAACATGTAATAACACTACCATATGAAAAAGATTTTAATGAACAAACAATACCTACAAAAGCAAGACCTATACAAATGAATCAAGAATTATTAGAATATTGTAAAAAAGAAATTAAAGATTTACTCAATAAAAAATTAATTAGGAAAAGTAAATCACCTTGGTCATGCTCAGCATTCTATGTATCAAAAAATGCAGAAATTGAAAGAGGTGCCCCAAGATGAGTTATTAATTACAAACCTTTAAACACTGCACTAAAATGGATTAGATATCCAATACCCAATAAACAAGATTTATTAAAAGACTACACGATGCTTCTATATTTTCAAAATTTGATATGAAATCAGGATTTTGGCAGATACAAATAGCAGAAGAGGATAAATACAAAACAGCTTTTACAGTACCCTTTGGGCAATACGAATGGAATGTTATGCCCTTTGGATTAAAAAATGCACCAAGCGAATTTCAAAAAATAATGAATGAAATTTTTAATCCCTACACTTTTATTATTGTTTATATAGATGATGTTTTAGTATTTAGTAAGACTATTGAACAACACGACAAACATTTAAACATATTTTATAAAACAATGATACGAAATGGGCTCGTTTTATCAAAACAAAAATAAAACTTTATCAAACAAAGATTAGGTTTTTAGGACATGAAATAACCAATAATACTTTAATACCAATACAAAGATCTATAGATTTTGCTGACAAATTCCCAGATGAAATAAAAGATAAAATCAATTACAAAGATTCCTAGGATCATTAAATTATATAGCAGATTTCTTTCCTAAATTAAGACAAATTTGTAAACCGCTCTTTGATAGATTAAAAACAAATCCAAAACCATGGACAAAAGAGCATACTAATGTTGTTAAACAAATCAAACTACATGTTAAAAGATTACCATGTTTAACTATATGTGATCCTAATGCCCCTAAAACAGTAGCCACTGATGCCTCAGACATAGGATATGGTGGGATATTAACTCAAAACATAGATGGGAAAAGCCAAATAATAAGGTATTATTCGGGAATATGGAACACAACACAATCAAATTATTCTACAATAAAAAAGGAAATTCTTTCTATAGTGTTATGTATAACAAAATTTCAAGATGATCTTCTTAATCAAAAATTTACAGTCAAAGTAGATTGCAAAGCTGCAAAAGATGTTTTACAAAAGGATGTAAAAAATTTAGCGGCAAAACAGATTTTTGCCAGATGGCAAGCCTTTTTATCAATATTTGATTTTGACATCATTCATATTGCAGGCAAAGACAATTCAATCCCAGATTTCTTAACTAGAGAATTCCTACAAGGACATGGCAGACTTCCCACTAATAAATAACCAAATTATTGATACACATGATAGACGTAATAGATGGCTTAATAGAGGCTTTGGCAACATTGATTATTTAAACCATTTAGCTAGACAACTAAGAGATCTTCAATCTACAGACCTTCCTCATATTTATACAAATTATGTAATAAGAATACATTTTATGTATGTGCGATTCCTAATTGGTGATCTTGAAGAATATATAGATGACAATGGAGTTTTCTATCATCAGAAAAGAATTGCAACAAATATTCTCATTCAAGCAAAGGCTCTTTCTAGAAAAATGAGGAAGTTACATAAATTTCTTTAAAAATGTATCTTTATGTATGTTTGTATAAATTCAATAAAAACAATCTTTATTGCAGGCAATGGCAAATATAAAAGAAGAAACCGCACTCTTTTCAAACCAATCATTACAAGAATTAGAAAAATTACATAAAGAGACCTTACTCATTTCACAAATAGAACAGGAACAAACTTGGAGCCTTTTTATTAATGGAAATCGTGTTCATTTAAATACTTCCAATTACATAAATTATTTACTACAAAAATCACCAATATTACTAAAAAAATGCAAAAACTTTCACAAAAGAACCCCTTTTCACAAGACTCAAATACTTCGATTTCATTTATATGATTTACAAGAAATCTATGAAAACAAATCCTCCTCGCCTTTTTCAATTCTTATTAAAAATGAAATCTCAACTTTTAAAAGGCTTACAAATTGTATTTACAATGATCATTATCCAAATCTTCAGGATTTTCTACATATGCCAGATTAAAATAGCCTCGTACGAAACTACTACATACTAAACTTCTCCTTATTTAGAATGATTTCAGGAACTTCGCTCAAAGGAAAGTCCAAAAAGAACAATCGATTATACAAATCAGACCTCTTACAAAGTTCCCAAACTTCATTCCTGACAAAATGCCAATTCAACCAAAATTAGAAAATAGGTTTGCTACTCTTTCCCCAGATGCAAAACCTTTCTCTCCCCCGATCTCAAGAGAAACATCATCCTCCCAAAAGACAGCTACTTACAAATCTGCCCTCAAAATAGAAAACCCTCAAACTTCTCAGCCCAATAGACAAATTGTTCCTAATCCTCACCCTAAACAAACACCACCCACAAATTATTTTTACAAAAATCATACCGATTCTATTTGTGTCCTAGAACCAGAAATATATGAAATGACTGACAATTGGCATCCTTATCAATTATCACAATATATTTTACCATCATTGCACAATTATATTCCTGATAATTTTATGAAAAACCAATTTTACTATGAAACAATTCTAACACAAACAAAATCCGCTACTTTTCAATATTCCACAGATCATGTTGACAACACGAAATTTCGTTATTGCAAAGTCAAAATTTTAAAATTCATGACTTTATCAGATTGGGGCCAAAAGCCAAATGATTCTCGAGATTTATTAAATTCAAACAATTCCAGATTTAATTATTATGACTACATCCTGGCTTGGTCAAGGGCCTTTTTCAGACAAAACAAATTTTTTTCTCTTTCTTATTTCTTTTATTTTTGTCCGAATTTTTCCTATCCTACTCCTTATTGGTTTCACAAATGGTGGAAGACTTTCGGATTAGACAAATCAATTGTCCCTACAGATGTACAAATAGCCTTCGGCCAATGGTCAACAAAAGTTTCTTACCCAGAACAAATTTCTCAGACACCTCTTTGGGCTTTATTTTGTCATAATTTCCAAGTCCCATGGATTTTTATGACAGAATTTGACTTAAGGGAGGAACAAATGTGTGAGTGTGTGACAGTACAAAAGTGTGAGTGTGTACAAAAAACAATCTTACCAATTCTGATTCGAAAATACAAAATAAAATGGTGGGACAAAACTGAAATTTCTCATTGCAATTCTGAGGCAGTGACAAAATATTTCTTTTCAAAACCAGAATATTGTAAAACAATTCCTCTCAAACAATCACAACAAAATGAAGAGTTTTTAGCCAAAAAACAACAAATTATGTCCCAGATGGCTAAATGCACAAATCCAAAGGATCTGGAAAGACTAATGGTCCAACTTAGCGACGAAGGCAGTTCATCCTCTATGAATGAAGGGGATACTCAACCTAATGATGACTTCTACACACAACCAGACTATCTAGAATTAGATCTGTAAAGCTGCACAAAAAGAGGACGACATCAAGCACCAGCCGCCCTGGCCCACCTCTGGTCACAAGATTCAACAAATCATTCAGCCGCCCTGGCCCCCTGGTCACAAAATTCAACAAATCATTCAGCCAAGCTGCACAAAAAAAGGACGTCATCAAGCACCAGCCGCCCTGGCCCACCTCTGGTCACAAGATTCAACAAATCATTCAGCCGCCCTGGCCCCCTGGTCACAAAATTCAACAAATCATTCAGCCGCCCTGGCCCACTGGTCACAAAATTCAACAAATCATTCAGCCGCCCTGACCCACTGACCATAAAATTCAAAAGAAGATTCTTCCTGCCGACCTGCAAGACAAAAAACTCATCAGTATATATAGTCTAGATAGCTCATTGTAATAAGCAGGCAAAAATTAGTATCAGTTTTAAATTCTCTCTATATATCTCTCTCTCTAAAAATCTCTTGTACTCATCAACCATCTTGTACTCCCAACAATTTGCAATAAACAAGTAAGTTTACTACTCCCGCCGCGAGTACTTACAATTGTTTGTTAATTGTTACAAATTATCTTTTCAAACAAAAACGTTACGAAAGGTGGAAACCACTAACCTTCCAGACCTACGGGTGACGGATAAACTGAGGTTGAACGAAAGCCTACGTATACGTATTTTCAAAAATCAAAGTTACTGTAGCAAAAAAGTCAAATTTACTATTCACTATTCATGCGATATTTATTTTGATATTTCTATGTTATTTATTGTTATTATCTTAATATGCATGCTTTATATATATATATAGGTAGGCAGGTAGGTGCTCAAATGAGAACCTAAATATTGTGAGAACTATGATAACTTAATGTATCCAAGTGCACATTGGATACATTAGTTTTTACCTAATGTATCCAAGTAATGTATCCAATGATGTATCCAAGTGAACCATTGGATAAATTAGTTTTTTACCTAATATATCCAAGTTCTCACGGTTCTCACGATATTTAATTTCTACAGGAGCACGACCCTATATATATATATATATATATATATATATATATATATAAATACACACACACACTCATTTAGAAGGCAAATAGTCGACAGAAGAGAGGAAGTTACTGTGCACAGGCATAGACATTTTACTCGGAATTATTACATTTGCAGTTTGAAACAATGTTGCAAAACCAGATACACCACATGATACACAAAACTGGTACAGTAAACCTGAATTCTTCCTATAACATTACCCAAATTCTATTTGGAATGAGACGTACGGTAACCTAAAGAGAAACGACATGCACCTATAATCATACAAAATGAACAATTTCAATTCCGTAGCAGCATTATTCATTTGGCTATGTAACAAACACTTTAGCAAACCGGAACCCTAACTGAAGTTCGTCGGAGCCATAATTCATACATAACCATGTAGAAAGCATCATAATCAACGGGAACAATATGCCACCTAAAATGTTGTCTAACCTTAACCACATTCTTTTGTAACCTTTCATAATCATCAAAGCTTATACCTTGAAGGATTTTCTTTAAGAGTGGAATATCTAATGTGGCCACAATTAGTGAGAAGCTTTTCCAGTTTAATATGTCTGCAAATGGGAGATCATAATGGTTGGCTATGATGATTGGGACACAACCATAGTTGAGAGCATCCCCAATACGGGCTGTGTTTACCTCAAACCCTTTAACATGGAGACAGAATTTACTCCCTAGAAGCCCTTTGGAATAAGGTGTTGTGAGGTGACCATAATGGACGGATATCTCCGAGTCGTTCCCCCATGCTTCAACAAGCTTTCCACGTACTGGGGAGTTGATTGCTCCAGCAAAGAAGGCTAGTTTTTCCCTGAAATTGTCAAGAATAGGAAATTCAAGTATGTTCAATATTTTGCTTAATCATAGAATTTGTAAAGTTTAGATTTTTAAGTTCCAACCTATCAACACATTGACACTCATAAATCAAACACTAAGAAGGATATCTTCACATGATGTTATAACTTTTAACTTTTAAGGGGAATAAAATATTGCAATAAATGTTCGTACAAAAATAAACAACAACAACAAGAACAAAGCCGTAGTCTCAAAATGATTTGGGCTCAGCTAACATGACTCATCATATAATCTCCTCAGTGAAAGAAGTGAGAAAATAAAAAGTTAAAGAGAGAAAAGAGGAAGATATAATTTTTGAGTTTTTATCTCAAAAACACTAATTTAGTGAGGAGATATTATTTTTTATAAAACGAATTTCAAAAATTTACTGCAATATGTTAGCAATTTTGATTTTTGGATATATTTATTTAGTGCATTATTTAGTGAAAAGTACTTCTCTAAAAAACTAATTTAGAGAGTTTTTTTTTTTCAAAAATAAAAAAAATAAAATTAATATTTTTTAAAATAAAAAAAAATTAGTGAAATATTTTTTTAAACAAATAATTTCGTGAATCATACATATATTGGAGAAATTTTTACTTTTGGTCCCTTAAACTTTAATATTTCTAGTTTACCCCTTAAAAAGTTAAACTAATTTCAGTTAAGTCTTCATGTGCACGGCACATGTTAATTTAACTGAAAAATCTAACATTTCCGTCAAAAAAAACCCTTATTTGCTAGTTTTTTCTATCTTTGGGCCATGATGTGCGAGTTTTAAAACAATGGGCCCTCTTCTACGAATGCCTGGTGAACTTCAGGCCCTTATTTGCAATTTGCCCATTCAAATACAATGCAAAAACCGTAAGATGTTTCTAGCGGCATGAGGATTTGGTACTTAATTAAGCCGAAGTAACACCTTATGGACTTCAGCAGGTAAGAATGGGAAAGTCAGATCTAATGCAGGACTTATTGCACTAATTTGTATTTTCACTGAAGCACTTCTAAAACATCCTGAGTCTTAAAGCTGTACAAATATTTCTCAATAGGGCCCAAGTATAAATGTCTTGACATGAGAAGACGGGTTTTCGGAATATTTATAGCTATTTGGGTGATATATTTAGAGTAAGACCACATGCTAAATTGGCACAAAATGAAGAAATTATAAAACTTTTGTTTGAATTAAGCGCGAACGGAAAGAAAAATCTAATCTCTAACCAATTTTTGTGTTTTGCTTCAACTTTGTAGATATACATATGCGTGCATGTATATGTGTAGTGGTGTGTGTGTATGAATATATATATATATACCGTGCACATGTTCCATGGGATGGCACCCCTATTGCCATGGTGGCCGATAGGAGGAGTGATAAGGTGAGACCCACGTGTCTGAATTTGAAGGGATATAAGGTAAAGGGCATCAACAACCTTGAGAATTATCCGTTGGTATTTAATGAGCAATTATGAAATGGATATCAGTATCCAGTGAATAAACATCGTATCGTCATCACATTGTTATTTTTCTGCATTTCATTGTTCATGTATGACATGTAAATGTTTGCATCGCAAAATTGCATGATGTATGCTTGTCCACATGTGCACAATGGTGCTTAGGATTTTCTTATCCACATTGTGTCAATGGCTTCGGTCTTTACTATTTTTAGGTGATTGAATCGAAGGAAACAAAAAGGCATGTTATAGAGGTCAAAGAGACTTTGATAAAGGAACAAATGGTTGTAGTACTCCCTCTGTTCCGAAAAGTTAGTCTCTCTTTTTTCGTTGTTACTAGACTTACTACGAATGAACTTTGAGCAATAAAATATGTTAGGCGACTTTTAAATCTAAAAAATGGTATTGGTAGTATTTATAATGGTGTATCAATAACAAGTTGTAAATTTTCATTTGGATAATTACAAGTAGCCTAAATTATTGCTCAAAGTTCATTCGTAATAACAACTGTAGGTACTAAGTCCTTGCTAGGTTGTAGTTCTACAAAGTAATTTATTAGGGTTTCTGAGTAAAAGTGAGCGTTACACGAAGCACCGAATGGGCAATCGAGAGGAGGAGCGAGAATAGGAAGAGACAAAGATTGCGGGACTGTCTCTCTCGAGAGAAAGTATGGTGTTGATGTTTAGTGCTAGGATGGATCATTCAAATGAATGCAATGAGAGTATTTATAGGCATAAGGAGAAAAGGTCATATGCAAGGCACATGCACACCAAGTTGTGATGACCATTCCCCAATTCCCATTTGTAAACCCAACTAGGCCATGTATAACCCTACGATTGGACCACGTGGCGATCTTCGCTATTCTAGCCTCCAATCCACTTCTCCTTGGCGATCCCGATTGTTAGAAAGAAGACTTTCGAACCTTGTCTAATCAAGGGGTGTACTTAACGAATGCTAAACCGCAAGTTGTGGAAGAAGTACACAGATCATGGTTGCAGGATTCGCTCCCCATGGCATCGAATCGCGTATCAATTCGCCGGTATCGAATCGCGTATCGATTCATGTTCCGATACCTTGTAAAATCTCTTTGAAATCACAATTAATGTCCTCTAAATTTGAAAAGTCATTGTTGCAATAAATAAATATTGTACATTAACTAGTGATAGGTTTCCAAGGATAACTTCAAACAACTCTAGAAATCTGAAAAGCCACAACGTCGTATCAAGTAGCTGCTAACCCTCAGTCCTCACTACAAACACATGTTTGCCAAAAACTATTCCCACAAACCAATCATTTCCAAAAATCAAATAATTGTAATACTCTCGCGAATCGTAATAATTGTAATACTCTAAGTATCGGATTCCATGAGTTGAGCGAATCGCGAATTCGTATCGCGAATTCGAATCGGACGAACTACGAATCGTGCAACCCTGACACAGATGTATTTGCGGAACAAAGAAATATACTGCAGGGCAATTGTATCCGCGTGATAGAGGATTACTGCGGAAGATAGATCAATCCGCGAACAAAGATGAATTCACAGATAGAAAGCTACTGCGGAAAAGGGATGAACTTGGTGATAGAAAAGCATCCGCGGAACAAGAATGAATCTGAGATAGAAAGCGACTTCGGAAAAGAGGCTGCACGTGCAGAACACGTGTGCGCTACATTTGCGAGATATGGGTATCCCACAACAATGAAAATCAAAAAAGAGGAATTAACTTTCCAGGACAAAGGGAGTATTTTTATTTGAACTGTATTGTAATTATGATTTGGAAATAGTTCCTTGTATGATTTGGAAATAGGTTCCTTGTGTATCCTTAAGTAGAGTTTGAGAGAGTTGTGTATTTAAGTATGGATATTAAGTAATTATGAAGCATTTGATGATAAGTAACAGATCTAACACCTCAACTCTGGGGTTCAAGGAGAAGCCCGATTTTTGGGGAGTTACAAAAGTGCAAAAAGGGGTGTATAGCACAAGGAAGACTATTATGTAGAAAACGGAGTGTTTTTCATTCATGTTCTTGGTCTTTATTCATCATGTTCGTTTTCACTCGCTGACATAAAGTGAACTTATAAGGTTTTCTTCCATGTAATTTATAATGAAGTTGGCACTTGTAAATTAAAAACTGAAAGTAAAACAAAACAAAACAAAGGCAGTTGATAGAAGTAAGGTTAAAGGCCTTGAGTTTACCTTTTTGAAGAAGCATGCCGCCTTGTGGGATCTCTTTCCCTTGGCCAGATTTGCGGCAATGATGCATCTTTGTGAGTAACATATGCAGACTGGAAATAGCTCGAAGAGCACACAACTTGAATAGCATTTAGCTTTACTTCATCTATATTGTTTACAGCAGATCGCCCAATTGAGTGGCAAGCAACATAGAAATGGTCCGCCCCACCACTACGATTCCAATAAGGGTAAATATGACTGATGTTGAAAACGTAATCTCGGATAAAATTTTCAATACCGTCGCTGCCTACCCGTGGATCATGTCTCAACCTAGCAATGGAAAAAGGAAGGTAGAAGAGGTCTGCTTGGGACGGATCCTCAGTGAGGAAATGGCTGTCAGTAAGTACCTTCTTAAAGTAACTTTCACTGGCATAATTACCACTAGGTTCAAAATCCACAGGTAGAAGCACATTAGCAAAGGGATCATCTTTCTGATGAGGATAAATATAAATCTTAAAAGTCATTTTCATTTCCTTGTAGTTTTCTGTAAAGACGTCTTTGTCATGGAAGACCTCGTTCTCATTCACTTTGTTCCCTGCGCATAAGATTTTTATAAAGTTAAACACAGGCTTTATATAATAATCAAAAGTAAATACTCCATAGGGAATTTTGTGTATTTTCTTTCGATTTGAGTAAGAAAAAGAGAAAAGATAACCTAAGTTCTCTATCGCAAAATCTGGAAGTGAAAGATAAGATAATATGATCGAAGGCAATATCTCTTTTGCAAAAACATCTGTAGCAAATTTCTTAATCCAAGTCTCAGCATCTATATGGGCCACAGCTAATAAATTTATTGCAGGGCTTCCAGCTAAGCAAAGAAATCGATCATCTATTTCAGTTGGTAGAACCAATCATAGTTCTAAATCCACTGTCTCAAACCTAAACTCACTCAAGCGGTTACATCTCAAATCACTATTTACAAAGAGACAGCACCTGATCTAATCTTCATCCAAATGTATATGACTAAACTACTGAACGACATAAACCGACTTGGTCAAAGGGGATCCATAAACTCTGGACCCACACCTAAAAGGCCTAGACTGAGAGGCCCATTCACCAGAGGCCCTGCTTATGGGCCGACATCAACCAAGCCGAGCACGCAGTCCTTGCCTAGGCCGAGTCCTAGGGGGCCTAATCCCTAGTCGGCCTCTATGATGAGCCGAGTTAGATGACGGGCCGAGATGTATCATAAACCTTTCATTATCATAGGGAGTCCACTTACAGAGTTCGACTACAACTCTAACATTGAAGATCCTTATCTAAACAAGGATATCTTTTCTACAAGATAACTGGGATCTCACTCATCCTTATCAGGAGTCTATCTCCAAGGAATACGAGTCCTACAGCAATACGGGCTCCCTGGCTTTTCTAACAAGTCAGGACTCATTCACCCATGCCTATATAAACAGGTCCTCTACACAGGAAACGGGTAATGAACTCTTTGGCTCAAAACTAGTCAATTGATTTCTCTATTCTCATATACCACCCGTATTCTTACTCTCAAGCCGGAGGGCCTTCGCCGGTGAAGCCCCGGCGTAGTTTACATTTGTTATTGTGCGCAGATCCGTACGAGGAAGTTCTCATTGCTGGATTTATCTGAACCGCTAGACGAAGGGCTGATCCGACACGTTTTTGGCAGCATCAGTTTGGTTCCATTGCCGGGAATCGTCGATTGGAGAATATTTCTGTTCGGAAAACCACAAATTCCTCATGTCTGGAATTCGCGCCGACGGTCGAGAAACTAGTGTTACACCAGACGCTAATCTCAACCCGCCACCACCTAACGTGGCAAATAACAATGTTCTGAATCAAGGCCTCCCTCCTCCACCTCAAGGAGGCGGGATGCATACACGTTCCAAAGAGCAGATCTACGAGCTAAGCAAGGTCTACCACATCCCTCCTTGGATTCACAAAGGAGAGGAAGTGATCAGCTTCTCTCCAAATGAACCGGCCGGAAACAGGGCAATGAGGGAACAACCTTTGGTCATCACAGGCCGGATTGATAACTGCGAATCTGAAAGACTCCTAATTGATTCAGGAGCCGCCAAGGATGTGCTCTACTACAGAACCTTCAAAGAGATGGAACTGCCGGATACCATGCTGACACCGTACAACGGAAGGCTTGAAGGATTCACAAATCACAAGGCCGAGGCAAAAGGGACCGTGGACCTAGTGCTGGAAGTCGGTGAATACCCCTATAAGACCTCGGCAACAATCACGTTCATCGTTATGGACTTGGCAAGTGATTACCACGCCATCCTCGGCTCCCCTAGTCAAGGAAAATTGGGAATGGTTGCTTCCCTCCCTCACCAAAGGGTGAAGTTCCCAAACCCAGAAGGCATAGGTTGCGTCCAAGGTAATCCCAAACACTTTCTGGAACACGTGATGAGATCGAGGAAAGCAAAAACCAAAATGGAGATTGACACTCCAGAAAGGAACATTACTATATCGAAGTCGACAACGGTCACATTATCAGCACCCAACATCGGCGTGATAATAATAGACATGCCTGAGGAATGGGTCGTACTGGACGATGATAATGCCACTACAGAGACCGATGTGACATATGGATTGGATGGATTCGGCTGTATCTCCATGAACACAGCTTCGGACGAGCCGAGTGGCTCAAACCTCGCCCTCGTCCCAAGCTCGGGGGGCACAATACCCGACCACATGGATGCCGAGATAGACAGACTCCTAGATATGGAGAAATTGAGCCTAGAAGGCAAAGACATGGAGAATGTCAAGCAAATCATCGTGGAAACCTTGGAGTTCCGGGACGGCCCCGAGCTGAGACCAGTTGACCAGTTAGACGAGGTCATCATCAACCCTGACTACCCGGAACAGAATGTACGAATTGGGAAACAACTCCCCCTGGAAGAAAGAGAAGAACTCATCAACCTGCTCAAAAACAACCTAGACGTGTTCGCATGGAGGGTTGAGGACATGGTTGGAGTTAAGGAAGCCATTGCTCTTCACAAACTGGAGGTGGACAGCTTTTTCAAACCGGTCAAGCAGGGACGAAGGGACTTCTCCATAGATAAAGAAAGGCAATCGAGGCCGAGGTGGATAAATTGCTGAAAGCCGGGGTCATCAGAGAAGCGACATACACTGAATGGCTAGCTAATGTCGTCATGGTTAAAAAGCAGAATGGTAAGTGGAGGATGTGCGTCGATTTCACCGACCTCAACAAGGCTTGCACGAAGGATAGTTACCCTCTACCAAGGATCGACAAGTTGGTCGATTCAATTGCTAGACACCAAACTCTGAGCTTCCTAGATGCCTATTCAGGCTACCATCAAGTCAAGATGGCTGAGGACGACATTGAAAAAACCGCCTTTCAGGCAGCTGGGGGAATCTACTGCTATGTGATGATGCCGTTCAGCCTCAAGAATGCCGGAGCAACCTACCAAAGGATGGTGAACAAGGTGTTCAAATCCCAGATCGGCAGGAACATGGAGGCTTATATCGACGACATGGTAATCAAGACCAAGTCAGGAAGTCATGTCCCAGATCTAACGGAGACCATAAGAAATTTGAAAGCTAATGGCATGAAGCTCAACCTAAGCAAATGCGTTTTCGGGGTCACGGCAGGCAAGTTCCTCGGCTTCATGGTGTCACAACGAGGCATTGAGGCAAATCCCGAGAAGATCCAGGCTCTAGTCGACATGAAGGAGCCGACATGTGTAAAGGAGGTTCAAAGTCTAAATGGAAGGGTAGCCGCCCTGGGAAGGTTTATCGCCAAATCGGCAGAAAAATCACTCCCGTTCTTCAAAGCATTGAAAAGAACCAAGGACTTCGATTGGACCCCAGAATGCTCGACATCATTCCAACAGCTGAAAGAATACTTGGGCTCACCTCCACTACTCAGTAGTCCGATTATGGGAGAGACACTCTCTGTATTTCTCGCAGCAACTGACAGGGCAGTGGCAGCTGTACTAGTTCGAGAAGATAATGGAGTTCAGAAGCCGGTTTACTATGTGAGCAAAGCATTATCAGAAACCGAGTCCCGGTACTTTAATGCCGAGAAGATTGCGTACGCCTTTGTGATAGCCGCCAGAAAGCTGCGTGCGTATTTTTCCGCTCACCCCATCACGGTTTACACCGACGCACCGCTCAGGAAGATACTTCACAAGATGGACAGCTCGGGCAGACTCCTCAACTGGTCAATCGAATTGACCGAGTTCGACATAACCTACAAACCGAGGAAGACATTGTTGGCACAGCCTCTCGTGGACTTTCTAGTCGAGACCGCGTTCTCAAGTGAACACACGCCGACGACCAGGAAGAGAAAATTCCCCATGGACAGAGAACCTCTAGAAGAATTGCCAAGTGATTGTTGGGTTTTATACACAGACGGGTCAACAACCCGAGAAAGAAGTGGAGCTGGAGTGTATTTAACAAGTCCAAGAGACGAACATGTGGCCCGGGACTTCATCAGGTTCAAATTCCCAGAGTATAGGAGATAGGGAAAAGGACCGAGTCAGTCTGAGAATCAGAGATGAGTCGTAGATGTTTTCGTAAGTTAGTGGAGACCGAGTGTGCGGGTTTGTAAACAATGTGTCGTGAAAGAAAACCTTTTGAGAACGTAATGACCTTATAAAGATTCCTTATGATTAATTATGGGTCTAACTTGTTGGGTTTTGATGCATCATGCGCAGCGGAATAAACAGATAAAATCAAACACCCAAGAGCCCGGATCCCTGCATTTTGATTAAATTAAATAAAAGATAAAAGAAACTAACCCTTGAAGATCGCATCCATGAACACGGACTTTAAGGTGCTAACGCAAACACCCTCTATCGGTATCCACACGTCGAACGGATATCAAGAACACCTTCTTGATCTGGATTGCTAGACCCAAGGCTTGGTGAAGAAACGATTTCTTCGTAGGAATTATCTTGCTTCATTGATTATTGTATTTTGATGATCATGGATCATTAAATAAATAATCATACCTCTCTATAATTTATTGTTTCTAAAACAATTGTTTGTGATTTCCAAAATCACCATTAGAGGCTGTCAAACCCGGTTATATATCATATATAAGGGTCTGACCTAATTCCGTTTGGGATCGGGATTCCTTGTCTAACAAGAAAACTGAACAGACTGCACAGTAGCGGGGAAGCAGCCGTACGGCTCATCAGGAGCCGTACGGTGATCATCCTGCCGTACGGTAGCCAAGTCTGAATTCCCAGATTTTTCGCCTTTCCAATCCGTTCTATTGTGTGTGACCCAATAGGATTATACTATGTTGGCAACGAGTCCGAACCAGTCCGAACCCGTAAGTCATAAGCGGACTCTAGCAAGCCATTATGACTACCCAATTAGTATAACTTTGAAAGTCCAAAGTAACCTTATAGAACATATCACAATCCCTTTGTCACGCGATATCATATTGGACATAAGTCATGGTCCACGTCAACTTATGTTGTCCAATGCTTTCTCGATCCCGAGTAGATTGATATGAGCAAATGACATTGAACACTTCAATTCATTTGGGTACGGCCGTACACTATTACCAATCTCACTCATCGAGTGGCCAAGCAGATATCTCTCTTGAGAGAGGGACAAATCCCATCTTGACTTATCATTCTTCCCTACAAGAATCCGATTATGCCAATCGTAGCCTTTATAACCACCCGGTTAGGGGTAGCGTTTGAGTACGTCAAACATAATGTTCATCATGTGGAAGACCATGATAATCTCAGGTCTAAGGATTCAAATGATATAACTATTACGAGATTTAATTATGACATTTGACCATGACATAAATCTCATAAAGGGTCTATCCAGTACCTTGTTCTCCAACAAGTACCCACAAGTTTAATCCGCATCCTATGCACCATAATCATCATATGATTATCCATTAAACTCATGCTAGCCCTTCATAAGTTCTAGGGACAATGGTTATCATAATAAACATGCAAGAGATATAATAATCGGGTTTGTTATCTCTATAACAATGAAGCTATGATATAACGCATAGGCATTTCTCAAGGGCCTAGGGCATAATATCCAACATAACTAATTCAAATACTTGTCATTCGTCGAGTCCGCCGAGGAGGGGTGTTCTTCTGGTGGGTATGACTTCGTCGGATCGTCAGTAATCTCTGGGTAGCCAAGCAGTGGTCCTAATTCATTTTGGGGAAGCCCCAGTTTGATGGGGGCATTTGAAAGAGGTCATCCATGATGAGCTTCAATGAAGAGAGATGTCTTTTGCGGGGAGTGGTCTTGTTGGAGCATCGGTAATCGGTCCAATTCCCTTGGGGCAGCCCCAGTTTGGTGAGGGCATAAGGTGGGGGATTCTACCTCCTTTTAGACGCACCCTGTTTTTTCTCTAGACCGCCCTTGCGGGTTTTCAGTCTAGGTGGGTATATTCTTTTTGCGTTCTTTCTTTTTTTTTCTTTTATTTCAGTCGACTCAAAATAAAGAAAAAAGACAGAATTGTGTGGACAACTTGCAGGGGCATTTTCGTTATGGTGAGAGAGATAGAGTGAGGACGAGAAAGGAGGTTCTCGTGTTTCGACACTTTGGACATGAGAGGTATATGTATGTACAAGAAATTAAGTGTTTAGCTCTTTCCTAGATTGTAGAACAGAAGACTTGTCGAGACATTTGAAAATTGTCTTATTCGGAATTGTCTTTTGATTGCTCGAGAATGGACCTCGTTGATTAGTTATGTATTTTATGGTTACCTCTTAGACAAGTAGCTCGAAATAATAAACGCCTTGATTAATCGAGAAATAAAACAGAAATTGTAGTGTATGGGGAAGAGAGAAAAGAATGAAAGTTGGCTCGAGGTGGGTTGTGTATATTGTGGACCGGACCCGGAGGTTGCCTACGTTCTTCTCGATGTGAGAAGCTCAGGTCCGCGTAGTTCGAGGATGACCCGGTTGATGATGATACCGGGTTTGAGTGGGTATATGTGGGAAGAGAGAAAAGAAAGAAAGTTGGCCCAAGGTGGGTTGTGTTTGGTTTTGAGTGGTTGCCCGGTTGATGATGATACCGGGTTTGAGTGGTGGTCTGCTCCATTGTTGCTTGTTGCTTTGGACCGCTTCATTTGTTGTTGTTGCTCTGGACCGCTGCTTTCGAGTTGAGTTAAACTCTTTTGAAAAGAAAGAAAAATAGAAAATAAGAAGTGAAAGAAAAATAGGACTTTTGCTTTCTATGACTTTTACTTTCTATGATGATAGCCCCTTCTATTTTTCTTTGTTTTGATTTATTTCTTTGTGCACACCCTTGTTTTTGCCTAGGCTGCCCTTGCGGGTTTTCAACCTAGCGGGCTTCTTTTTTGTGCAATTGCTCTCATTTTTGCCTAAGCCGCCCGTTGTGGGTTTCGACCTAGCGAGTTTTTTTTTTTTTTTTTTTTTTTTTTTATATATATATATACATATGAAACGTTGGGCAAGATGAGCCCCTAGTTCGCTTTCGTCTTTAGGAGGTAGAGCTCGTAGAGGGGGTTTGAACAGCCCCTTGCATTTCGTTGACATCTTCGAGGGGGACAAACAGCCCCAGTGCGTCATGTTGTAGTTGTGACGGGAACGGACAGCCTCTATGATTGTGCGGACGCTTATTCGATGGTGAGCAGCTCTGCAGTCGTCTTCTTCTTCATGGGAAAGTGGTAGTGCACACGAGGGGGTGGATATAGAGAAGTGTATAGGGAAGGTGTTTATAGAGGGTGTCCCCAGAGGGTGTACACGGTGGGTGTACACGAGGAGAGTCTATAGAGAGAGTGTACACATTGGGGGGTACACAGGGAGAGTATATATAGAGGGTGCACACAGTGGGTGTACACAAGGAGAATATATAGAGGGGGTACACAGTGAGTATGTATATGAATGATGGTAGGTATAGAGAGTGTATATAGAGAAAAGAAAGCGATTCGATTGATCAAAGCGTTTGTTATTTTTGGACTAATTGTTTGTTTAGTTATGTGATGGTTTGTGGGTCCATTTACCTTTTAATGAGTCTTCATTAATGAGTATATTCGCGATTAATTCATCATAGATATAGCAATCAATTGACAATTGATATTAATACAATTTTAATGGAATTGATTTATGTGTGCAAGATTATGTCTCTAGTCTAGAGAGAAAAGAAATAAAGACACGTTTATTGAAATTAAAAGACTCAAACAGACTACTCCGGGGTGGACTTTAACAATCTAACTAGTGTCCGGAGTGGACTCTTTGCTAGTAAAATAAAAGACTAATATCCGAGGCAGACTATGACTAATAATAAAAGACACTCTAGAACCTACGAAGACTGAATGACTTTTTTTTGTTTTTTTTTTTATTGAAGGAGGTAGCCCCGGTGTAGTTTCTTCCTTGCTTGAACTTTGTTCACGCCCATGCGTTCCTTTGGCGGGTGATGACTCCGCTATCAATGAGGCTTTGGATCTTCCTTTTCAGCTGGTTGCAAGTCTCGGTGTCGTGTCCGATGTATTAATGGTATTTGCAATATTTGGAAGGGTCCAAATCTTCTCTCGCAATGAGTGGTTTGTAGTGAAGTAAAGGGGACAGCTTGCCGGCTTGAACTAGACTCTTAAAGAATTTGTCTAATGGCATACCCAAGTCATCGCACTCGCGTTCGTCCTTCTTTTCACAAACCATCTTTGGGGGTGGTTTTGGTACCGGTATTCCTTGTTGATGAGTAATCATAGGAGGCATCTCAATGGGAAAAGTCTGTGGTGGTGGCCCATACATTTGAGGAGCGTACGGGTTTTGAAACTGAGCAGGAGGGGGAGCACGGTTGAGGTACTCATAGATGCCATAGATATCGGACTGGAGACGCTCTTCGGTATCCTTTAGAGCCTTGTATATCTCTTTCTGAAAGCGGTCTGTTTGCTGGAGGGGATAGTCGCAAAATGGGCTACTTGCTCGTTGAGAGCGGTATCGAAAAGGGTTGCTTGCTCGTTGAGGATGGTCTCGAAGTGGGCTGCTTGCTTATTGAGAGCAACGTTGGTGTGGAGAGCTGTCTCGAGATCTTGGGTAGCACCCTCGGTTGTAACATCGAGGTTCCTTTCAGTCGACATGATACAGGATTCTGTAATGGTTGTGGAGGGGTTAGGTCTTTGAATTAAATTAGATTCATAGTTAATGACAAGGCATCATTATAAAAATCAAGTTTTGTGAAAAGACTCGATCTTCGTATGTTCAAAATGTATTTCGGATAAAATGTATAAAAGTTTGATCGGGCCGGAGCTGCCTACGTTCCCCTTACCATGAGGGAGAGGTCCCACACAATGAGAGGCTCAGGTCACCGTAGTTCGGGTTAAGTAAGACAAGTGAGAGAGTGACCGCAAGAGGTCAGTGATTTTTTTGAAAACCATAAGTATTAGAAGATGACCGTTGAGGTCAAAAAGAAAGGGAGATGACTCGGTCCTTGGTCAAGTAAAGGTGGAGGGACCCTATGTAAGGTGGTTTTTGACTTGAATGAGTCGGACAAGCTTTGACATAGGTACCCAATATGGTGGGGATGAAAACGGATTGACCTAGTTGGGTCAAGGTAAAGGGGTTGACCTAGATAGGTTAAGACAACGGTTTTGACCTAGATGGGTCAAGGTGACGGGTTGACCTAGATGGGTCAAGATAGTGGGTCAAAGTGACGGGTTGACCTAGATGGGTCAAGATGGTGGGTCAAAACGACAGGTTGACCTAGATGGGTCGAGGTAGCGGTTTGACCTAGATGGGTCAAGATGACTGGTTTGACCTAGATTGGGTCATGGTAGGGTTAACCTAAATTGGTTACGGTAGGGTTGACCTAAATTGGTTAAGATGGTGAAATCTGACCTAAGCGAGTTAAGACATGGGTAATTTGACCTAGATGGGTCAATGATAGGTAGGTTGACCTAAGTGGGTCGAAGTTGACTTAGGAGGGTCAAAGGTTGACCTAGAAGGGTCTAGATGTCGGGGAATCGTAGATGGGTTAGAGGTAGGTCGGTTGACCAAAGTTGGTCAAAGTTTGACCTAGGCAGGACGGCGATAAGTAAGTTGACCTAGGAAGGTCAAAGGTTGACTAGGTTGGTTCATGCAACATAATGAATGATGATAGTAAAGATGATTTAAGATAACCGTTTTGGCAAGTGTTCTTAAACTCGATCAAGGTGCATGGTTTAGACATGGACAAGGTTAAACCTCAACCGCTCGCAAGCGTACAAGGTGAGTTAGATAACACGGGTGCTACGAAGAAAGAGGCGCATGATCGCCAAAATCTGTGCACTCGGCGGATTATCCGGAATAGGGTGTGCAGTGTGACACGGACTAGTGGCAGTGTGCGATTAAAACACGATTTTATGATGATATGCAATGCATGAGGGAAGTACACTAGCATTACAATTCATAGTAATAGTATCTGAGCATGAATCAAACACCACCAGAACAGATCTAGAATATTTACAGTATGCTATGAATTACAAAAAACTGCAGGAAATCGAACAGATCTAGTTTTCCAGGAAGGGGAGCCGTACGGCTATTACATAGGCGGACGGAGCCTAGGGAGGCGTGTGGACTAAGGCTACAGAAACGCCAGAAAATAGCAGATTTGCAATTTTGAAGAAAAAGAGATGTACGGGGTAGTAAAAACATACAAAAATCATGAGATAACGAAAGTCAGACCCTCTTGAGTTTTGAAAAAGGTTTTCAAAAACAAGTCCCCAGCGGAGTCGCCACTGTGAATGCACGTGATTAAAATTGGGAGTCGTCACGCCGTTTTATTTGTAGCTAAAACATTGGAAAAACCATTTATGAGAATAATATGGTTCGGGGGTCAATTTACAATAAGAGAAGAATATTATGGTGATCAGTCCTATTACCCGACGAATCGGTCTTTCTATCATGATCAATGTGTGTGTGTGTGCTCAGTGTTTGAGACCGGATCCGAGGATTGCCTACGTTCTTCTCAACGTGAGAAGCTCAGGTCAGCGTAGTTCATTGATAATTTAGAATAGAGAGATGAAGCGGGAACATGCATAAAGAGGGGGAAGATTAGGGTTAGAAGTAGTTCCTAGATCATATTAGGGTTTGATGAAACCCTAGGATCATCATCGGCTATGTTATGTGCACATAAATAAGGATTAAAACCCTAGATCTAGTATGTTACGTAGAATAAGTCTTAGATCTACCATAATAATAAGAACATCATGAAAACATATGAATGAACATGTAAAGCATGAAGATCGCTACCCTAAACATGGCATATATTATGAGTTTAGACTAAGAATATGAAGAACGCATGAAGAACATATGAATATGAATGAATAAACATAAAAACATGCATAAAACAGATCTAGCCTAAGAACATAACAAGAACGTAAGTAAAAGGGTTAGGAGACTTACCTTGATCGGCAAGAATTAGGATTGAAGCTTCTGGAAGATTCAAAGAGGCTTCGAGGGTGCCTAAAAGGCTTAAACTAAGAGTTTTGGAGTTAGTTTTGACTGCAGAACTCGTAGAATGAATTCGTTATCGATATCTGGAGCTGGGGGCACCTATTTATAGAGAACCGGGGATGGAAGGAGTGGCCGCACGGCCAGGGGAAGAAGTGGCCGCGTGGCCACTTTCGCCGGATAACGTGGTTATCAAGATTGTGATGAGATCTTATCACATTGTTCTCGGGATTTGGTCAATATCCTGATAGAATTCGATCTGGAGCTGATTTCGTCAATCTGGAACTCTGAAGAACTGTTGGATAAGTCCCTGTCAGGTTTTAATTGCCCAAAAGGTCCTTAGAGGTTCCTAAAGTCCTAGGAGGTCCTTGTCTAAGTTATTTTTCAGGTCGGGTACTAACACTTGGCTCTCAATGGTAGGCTCACCCACCAAATTTTTTTACACCTTAATCGGTCTCAGATTCATGCATTTTTTTTCTTTAGCTTCTTTCATCTGTGAAGGGTATCATTTTCTATAACTTTCTTTGTTTCCTAGTGCGTACCAAACATTTTTATAAAGGAATTTATCAAAGCACCAAGACCATCTTTGTAGTCCACTACATCAAGGAGAATAATATGGCTAAATTTGAATTCATTAATTTCTCACTCAGTCCGGAACCTAGATTGCAGTCATTTAGGGTCACTTAGAGTACCTTTTTTCTTTTGGTTGGTTACTACAGAATTTGAGTCAAATATTTTTCCTCGGCTTAATCACAAAAAATTATCAGCTTTTACCTGGAATTCTGGTTTGGGTCTGCTATGCTTAAAAATGAATTGGAGCCTTATAGTGGTAAACGATGTCCAATCTATCATCAATATCATTAGCTGTGCTAGTAATCAGCACATGATTACTAGCACAGCTAAGTTCCATCGGCAATGAGTCTCAATAGATTGGCCATCGTTTACCACTATAAGGCTCCATTTCATTTTTAAGCATTGCAGACCCAAACCAGAATTCCAGGTAAAAGCTGATAATTTTTTGTGATTAAGCCGAGGAAAAATATTTGACTCAAATTCTGTAGTAACCAACCAAAAGAAAAAAGGTACTCTGTGTGACCCTAAATGACTGCAATCTAGGTTCCGGACTGAGTGAGAAATTAATGAAGTCAAATTTAGCCATATTATTCTCCTTGATGTAGTGGACTACAAAGATGGTCTTGGTGCTTTGATAAATTCCTTTATAAAAATGTTTGGTGCGCACTAGGAAACAAAGAAAGTTATAGAAAATGATACCCTTTATACACAAATTTAGAAGTAGATAGGAAAATCTCCTCGCCCGGAAAACATTGAGATCGATATCAAGTTCTCCCTGCATCCCCAAAACAAGTTTGTACATGAAAATTAAACTTTACAAAGATAGATCCCCTCCATCCCAAAAACATAATCCAAGTTTGACTATTTTTCATAAACTTGATCTGACTTGATTTTTAAAAACAAATACAAAAATTTAACTATCCGTATGATTCTAAGAATTGCTATTGACAGTATTTTAATAATGCATAATAACATGGGGATAATAGTATAAAAGTTTTTGGTTAAATAAATCAAGCTGAACAAGAATGTCTAGGTGAAACTATCCTTTTGGGACACGTATTGTTTGCTTACTCAGTGGTGAAGCCACATTGTGGCCAAGGTGGTCACTCGACCCCATTGATTTTGGAGTTATGTCAAATTTACGTCCTTTAAGTTTAGGAAAAATAACATTACCTCCAAAACACTAAATTTGTCAATTTTGACCCCCTTTGGTTAAGGAAAAAAAATACCACAATACTATAATTCTGACATCATTCTACTAGTATCATGGCTTCCCCATTGTCTATACTCTCTTTATAATACACCAAAGTACCCCAACACCATACTAGTTTGTATCGCATATCAGACTCTAGAACAATATCAAAAAAAAAATGTTTATTCAGTTATTAAAATTACAAATCGAAACAATACTAACGTCAGTATCAATAAAGGTTCTCACATTCCCTAAGAACAAGATAATAGTACTCTATTAATATTTGGAGTTTAATCAAGTTGAATAAAGCTGACCATTTGTTACAGACAGGAGAACTGGAGAAGTACTTTTGTTATGGTGTACCCTCCCTAAGAACAGAAATGGAGATTCATTTTATTTATTTATACAAATTTTCCTAATGACAAGCAAGTTAGACACAATTTTTTTTTACTGAAAGAATGAAAAGTTTTCTTCAGAAAAAAAACAAAAAAAGAATGAAAACTTAAAAACTATCGTGGTTTGTAGCAAAATTACAGAAACACAGGCAACTATTTTGTATGCTTGATAACTTGATTGCAAGAATCGGAATTGAAAAAATAAAAAATCACAAAATTAAAAATTACTCACTCACTTCCAAATCTACCACTTGGAATTGAGTTGCCGAAATAGACTTAAAAACTACAAATAACAAGAATTTTCCGAGATATGTGTAGTAATTTGAATTTTTTTTAAAAAAAATAGCAGAAATGGGAACAAAAAAATCTAACCATTGGAGGCAATTTGAAGAGCAATTAGCCGTTGATAATCGGCCGGTTGATTGGGAGAACGAGAAGGTGAAGAATGAGTAGGGTGTTGAAGTGGAGATCGGACGGTCTGATTGGAGGCTGCCGGAGGCGAAAATGGGCGAATTGATTGCTTATGTTGTCGTGGGTGAAGGCGAAGGTGATGATGGGGATGAGTGAAGAGATTAGACGTAGATGTGATGTAGAAGAGAATGAAGAGAGTGGTAATAAGAGCTAAGCCAGTTGGTATGAAGAACAAGTTACCCCTAACTCTATCGGGTAGTCGCCGGCGGGAGAGCGAGTAGAGTAGGAAGATTGAACTTGCCATTGTTTGGGACACTGATCTCACCCTTGTTTTTGAGTTCCACAACCAGAGTTGTTGTTTGCGACAGTAAAGTTACTTACTTGACTTTACCTGTCTATCATTAATTCTTTTTTTTATTATTATTATTTTAAGGAATTTCTTAATACATCTATCGGCTATGAGTTAGATCTTTATCTATTGTCATTTATCATTTATTATAAAGATCGATGATTTGATTATTATATGTTTTACATGTTTATTATAATAATACAAAATTGCATCAAAAATCACCCAATTATAGGTCAGTTGTGGATTTCATACCTAAACTATTTTTTGTTCCATTGTTTGCACTGAACTATTTTTTTGTTGCGTAAGAGGTCACTCCCGCTAACACCGTTTGTTTTTAGGTGTTAAATTGGCCATGTGACTTGCACATGGCTCTTTCTCAAGGGTAAAAATTGAAAAACAAGTTTGAGTCTTACTTATATTTTTAAACTATTAAGTTAAGTTACTTTCTTTTTTCCATTTTTCATCATCTTCACCCCAAACCTTTCACCAACACCACCAACACCCATCACCATTATCGCCACCACAACACAACTGTCGCCAGCGAAATCACCACCATCTCCACCTGAATACAAATTGCTTGTGTAACGCCCATCCTATTTCTTGTTAACTATTTGACATACTTGTTAAATACTTGAACTTGCATATTATGTGTTAGTTTTACTTGGGTTAATTTCTTAACTGCTTTAGAACATTAAGGTGGTTAAATGTCTAGTTTTGACTTTTTGGGTCATTTGTGAAAATTTGACATTAGGGGCCTTTTTGTTAAAAGTGAAACTTGAGGGGCCTAGTTGTCATTCTTGGAAAGTTCCAAGTATATCTTGTGGGTTTCTTCTCAGAGAAAGCAATTCTCATTTCCTTCTCGTTCTTTCCTCTATTTCAAAGTTAGGGTTAGAGTTTTACCCTATTCTCGACTCCTCGAGCTTAATTATCCCTATGTTCTTGATTCTGATCCCGGATAAATATTCGTGACGTTGAATAGAGCGTTCCAGGCCGATCAGAAATTTATTTGGGTAACTTTGATGTTTGACTAGGTAAGTTATTAGCTCCCCCTTGCTTGTAATAACATTCATATATGTTATTTCTGATACGTGTGCTTGTCAATTTCGTGTTTGGGGCAATTTTTGTGGTACTTGTAATTTTGGGGCAAAGGGAGTATAAAGTGTAAGAAATAAAGAGTAACTTGAAATAATAGTTTGAATATGTTATGCACTTTTGGGGTTGTTAAAATGTTAATAGAAAGTTACTCCTACGCTTGTGATGGAGAATTCTAAGTCTAGAAAGAAATTTGGTGTTTACTGAAAATTGTACCAGGTGCCCGCCTGGTGGTCCTTCGAGCGCCCGCCCATTTCATCAGAAGTTTTGGTTTCAAAAGTGCTCTATTGAGCTGTAACACCCATCGAATTTCTTGTTAAATATTTGACATATTTGTTAAATACCTGAACTTGCATATTATGTGTTAGTTTTACTTGGGTTAAAGTTTTAACTGCTTTAGAATATTAAGGTGGTTAAATGTTTAGTTTTGACTTTTGGGTCATTTGTGAAAATTTGACTTTAGGAGTCTTTTTGTTAAAAGTGAAACTTGAGGGGCCTAAGTGTCATTCTTTGAAAGTTTAAGTTTATCTTTGGGTTTCCTTCTCTGAGAAATCATTTCTCCCCAAATTCATTACGTACACTCCCTCTGTTTCAAAGCTAGGGTTAAAGGTTTTCCCTATTCCCGACTCCTCGAGTTTAATTATCCCTCCGTTCTTGATTCCGATCCCGGATTAATATTCGTGGCGTTGAATAGAGCGTTCCAGGCCGAACAGAAATAAGTTTGGGTCAACTTGAATTTTGACTAGGTAAGTTATTAGCTCCCCCTTGCTTGTAATAACATGCATAAATGTTATTCTCGATACTTGTGATTGTTAATTTTGTGTTAGGGATGATTTTTGTGGTATTTGTAAATTTGGGACAAAAGGAGTAAATTTCCCCTGTGTAAAATGATAAAGGGATTTGGAAAGATGAGTTTGAATGATGTTATGCCTTTTCTGGGTATGTTGAAATTGTTAGTAAATGTTACTCCTACGTTTGGGACGGACAATTCTTAAACTGGGAAAGAAATGAGAATTTCGCACTTTAGTATAATGTGCGACCGCACAAAATTTAGTGTGCGACCGCACATCTTTCTGAAGGGTTTTTCAAAGAAATTGACTTGCTTGTGTGCGGCCGCACAGTCCATTGTGGGCGACCGCACAGTTGTCTGAAAAACAAAGATTTTGTTTAAAGTTTGTATAAAGTTGGAAGTAACCCTAGTTAAGGTATATAACCTTAATATAAGATGTCCTAGCAAGTGTTGTGATACTTTAGGGGCATCATACTTGGTCTTAAACATGTATACTCATTGAATTAAAATGAGAACATAGGTATAAGAGTAGTGTCTCTTCTTTATGTCTTGAAAGTGCTATGAACAAGCACTAAGGTGTTATACTTGTTGTGAATCCGATGATTGTGCACCTTAAGGGCATTAGAACAAGGTCGTAGACTTGAACATCCTAAGAATAGGATTGAGATTTTGTAAGAGTAAATGTATAACTCTTATACTTGTTTGAACATCCAAAGAATTGGATTATAACTTGAATATAAGATAATAAAATCTTGTACTTGACTTGACACGACACCAATACATATGTATGGTAGTGAACTTGAAAGTGCTATGAACAAGCACTAACGTGTATGAGACATGTTCTTGTTGTGTATGTGCAAACATTGCATACATTTGCTTGATACAAGGTGACTTCTTGATTACTTGAAGCATGTTCCTTGTTGAGCTAGTCCACTACTTTTGGATTAGTTCTTCTCCAGTAGTTCAAGTAAATATCTACTTGTACCTTCTTGTGTGAGTCCAGCTGGTTCTCCTTGCTTGTTCGAAAATATATAGGTTCACGCTTGTCGCGAGAGCTGGGGTTTAAGTGACAATCGGGTCCCTATATATTTCCGCGTGACCCCTTACTACCGGCCATAGTAAGGGCATAGCTTCCTTAGTTGGAGCAATAAGCCTGACTTAAGTGAATGCTAAACTCTTGTCTTGATCACCTCGTGAATATTCATGAGTCGTGATATTGGGAATGACACTGGTTACCGGGTCTTCTGATATACTGAATAATCAGTTCCTGTTATTGATCGTGATTGTCCAAGTAATACAAGCTACAACAACAATGGTATTCTTGGGAGGAATAAGGAAGGAAGCAATATCCTTATAACTTGCTTGGTTAGCTTTATGTGCTACTTGATGAGTGGATTATCCTCTCATATACTTGTTACTTGATGATACTTGAGATATGATTATTTGAGTATCTACTTGAATTGCATGATAACATGTCATGTAGTTGCATCTAATAGCTTACTGAGATTTATCTCACCCTTTATTTGTTTCCCCCCCCAGGAAAGGAAGGATAGTGCGCAGTGAGGCTCGACATAGTTGGGAGCTTGCTTCGCAGGTCGTGATTATTTTGGGGCTTGTGTCCTTTTACACTTGGTGAGGACGATGTATTGGGTTGTATAACTCCTTATTTTGGGGTAGACAGTCTTGTTTAGTTCTTGTTGTCACTAGACATCTTGTATAGTACTCTTAATGCCAGCTTATGTGCTAGGCATGTTTCCGCTGTGTATGTATTAAGTTTGGTTTTAAATCTTCTTGTCTAGAACTCGTGTTGTGAGCTAGTATAGCTCCTTACTCTAGAGTATATATATATATAATGTCAATTTGTTAAACAAATGTCATTAAGTTTCTTGTTAAGTTTCTTGTTTCCCGTTAGGCACTCCCATCCAGGTTCGAGGTTCTATTAGGGAATCCCGGGACCTGGGGGCGTGTCAGGTTGGTATCAGAGCTACCCTGGTTTAGCTACCTTGTTTAGCTACCTTGGTTTGCTCTAAGTCTGGATAGGGTCTATGGCCTAGGTATGGGTGAGTCTTGGGGTGTTATTAATAACGCTGAGTGTTTACCTACAGGTACAATGAGTTCTGAAGGTACAAGTGGTAGTAATCAGCTGAGATCTATAACTCCTCAAGAAGAAATGGTTGATAATGTTGACTGGGATTATCCTAACCGCCTTACAAGGTTCTTGAAGCTGAAACCTCGTAGTTTTGATGGGGAATTTGATTCTAAGAAGGCAGAAGAGTGGATTGAAAGTATTGAGAAGATCTTTACAGCCTTGAGATGTGCGGGTGGTGATAAGGTAACTTTTGCAACCTTTAAACTTGAGAAAGCCGCTGAACATTGGTGGCAAGTGTTGAGTAAAAGTTGGGAACTTGAAGGTGTACCACAGACATGGGAGAATTTTCTTAAAGCTTTTAAGTCGCAGTTTATTCCAACAGTGGTCCAAGATAGAAAAGAGATGGAATTTCTTCATCTGGAGCAGGGAAGTCTGACCGTGGGGCAATACTCAACCAAGTTCACAGAATTGGCAAGGTATTGTGATCACTTAGTTCCAAATGAAGCTAAGAAGGCACAGAGGTTTGTTAAAGGGTTAAGGACTGAGTATAGGAAGCAACTTCTTTCTCTACAGCTCACTAGCTATCAGCAAGCAGTGGAGAAGGCTTATACTATTGAAAATGATATCGAAGAACACAAGGTGAAGTTGGGAACAACCATGACTGGTCGTGTATCAGAAAAGGCTCAGGGATCTGGTTCTAAAGGTGGTAAATCTGGCCGCCAAGATCGTCGATTCCGACAGCCAACTGAAAGTAAAGGTAGTGTATCAACGGGGTCGAGGACAACAGTCCAAGGTTCCAGGAGAGTATGTGGCTTTTGTTCGAAAGAAGGCCATTCTGAAGACAAGTGTTGGCTAAAACAAGGAAAGTGTTTATTGTGTGGTGAAGTGGGGCATTTTGCTAGAAATTGTCCTAAAAATAGAGGAAATCAAGCTGGGGTTACAAGTCAGCAGGCTTCAGGTTCCAAGAGAGATAGTGGGGGTCGACCAAAAGTTCAGGGTCGAGTGTTTGCTTTAGATCAGCAGGGTGTAGCTGAGTCCTCTGCAGTCATAGGAGGTATTATATTACTTTCTAGTACGAGAGCGTGAGTCTTGATAGATCCAGGCTCATCTCATTCTTATGTGGCATCTCATTTTGTGTCGCATTTGCATGTTCTTCCTGATTCTATGCCTTATGTGCTAGAAGTATCTTCCCCTATGGGAGATTGCATGTTTACTTCTGAGGTTTACAAGAAATGTGAGGTTCTTGTGGGTGATCATGCCCTTCTTGCTGACCTAGTCGTGTTACCTATAAGGGACTTTGACGTGATTCTTGGCATGGATTGGCTATATGTGCATCAGGCATCTGTTGATTGTTATAGAAAAGTAGTAACTTTTTCTATTCCTGGTTTGCCTGATTTTACCTTTGAAGGTGATAGGCCTTTATGTGCTATACATGTTATTTCTGCTTTAAAAGATAGAAAACTTTTATCTCGTGGTTGTGCCGGGTATCTCGCATGTGTACTTGATCAGAGTTTATCTGTTCCCAAGATGGAGGATATTCCTGTTGTGTCTGAATTTTCAGATGTGTTCTCTTCTGAGTATAGCATGCCACCTGACCGAGAGCTTGAGTTCTGTATTGAGTTATTACCAGGTACAGCACCAATCTCTAAAGCACCTTATAGAATGGCTCCAGCTGAGTTAAGAGAGTTGAAAACACAGCTTGAGGAATTGCTTGAAAAGGGCTTTATCAGGCCTAGTGTATCACCGTGGGGTGCACCAGTGCTGTTTGTCAGAAAGAAAGATGGGACTCTGCGATTGTGTATTGATTACAGAGATCTTAATCAGGTAACTATCAAGAATAAATATCCGTTACCTCATATTGATGACTTGTTTGATCAGCTTCAGGGTTCCGTAGTGTATTCGAAGCTTGATTTGAGAAGTGGTTATCATCAGCTGAAAATCAGATCTGAGGATATACCAAAGACAGCTTTCCGTACCAGGTATGGGCATTATAAGTTTATTGTTATGCCATTTGGTTTGACAAATGCTCCAGCTGTATTTATGGATTTGATGAACCGTATATTCAAACCATATCTTGATTGTTTCGTGGTGGTATTCATTGATGACATTCTTGTGTATTCTAAGTCACGGGCTGAGCATGAACAACATCTCAGAGTAGTATTACAAGTTCTTCGTGAGAAACAATTATTTGCAAAATTCAGCAAATGTGCTTTCTGGTTAGAAGAGGTTTCATTCTTGGGGCATGTTGTGTCTGCTACTGGTATTGCAGTAGATCCTTCTAAAGTTGAAGCAGTTGTAAACTGGAAGAGGCCAACTACAGTGACTGAAATCCGTAGTTTCTTAGGCTTGGCTAGTTATTATCGGAGGTTCATTGAGGGATTCTCCAAGATTGCTACTCCATTGACTAATATGACTCGAAAAGCTATTTCTTTTGAGTGGAATGACAAATGTGAAGCAAGTTTTCAGGAGTTGAAAAGGCGTTTGACTACAGCTTCAGTCTTGGCTTTGCCTAATGGTTCTGAGCATTTCATGGTTTATACTGATGCTTCTAAAGAAGGATTGGGTTGTGTTCTAATGCAAGATGGCAAGGTAATAGCTTATGCTTCTCGAAAATTATCTTCTTATGAAAAGAATTATCCTACTCATGATTTAGAGTTGGCTGCGATTATTTTTGCTTTGCATAAATGGAGGCATTACTTGTATGGAACTAAATTTGAAGTCTTTACTGATCATAAGAGCTTGAAGTACTTGTTTTCTCAAAAAGAGCTTAACATGAGGCAACGTAGATGGATGGAGAAATTGAAGGATCATGATTGTACTATTCGTTATCATCCTGGAAAGGCAAATGTTGTGGCAGATGCACTGAGCAGAAAGACTTATATTTCTTGCCTGATGATTCGTGAATGGAAGATGTTTGAAGATTTGTGTGATTGGAATCCTTGTGAATCAAATCATGGAATTATTATTGCTAATAAAAAAGCTACTTCAGATTTACTCCAACAGATCAAAGAAGCTCAGGTAATTGATTCTGAATTACAGAAAATCATTAGTGGAATGAATGAAGGAAAGCAACCAGATTTTTCTTTCAACAGTGATGGAATTCTTACCTTCCGAGGTCAAGTTTGTATTCCAGTTGATCCTAAGATAAAGAAGAAAGTTCTTGAAGAGGCTCATAAAGCCAAATATACTATTCATCCTGGAAGCACTAAAATGTACCAAGACTTGAAGAAACATTTCTGGTGAACAATATGAAAAGAGAGATTGCTGAGTATGTTTCTAAATGTTTGACTTGTCAACAAGTAAAAGTGGAACATCAACGTCCAGCAGGTTTGTTGCAACCATTAGAAATTCCAGAGTGGAAATGGGAGCATATTACTATGGATTTTGTGACTGGTTTGCCACGTACCAGACGAGGCCATGATGCTGTTTGGGTTATAGTGGACAGATTGACTAAATCAGCTCACTTCTTGTCTGTTTCCAATGGGATATTCATTGTCTCAGTTGCATCTTTATATGTTCAGGAGATTGTCCGACTGCATGGAGTTCCTGTGAGTATTGTATCTGACAGAGATCCTCGTTTTACTTCTCGATTCTGGCAGTCTCTTCAGGGTGCTATGGGTACTAATTGAATTTCAGTACTGCTTTTCATCCTCAATCTGATGGGCAATCTGAGAGACTTATACAGATTCTTGAGGATATGTTACGTGCTTGTGTTATTGATTTCAAAGGCAGTTGGATACTCATCTTCCTTTGGCTGAGTTTGCTTATAATAACAGTTTTCAGTCTAGCATTGAAATGGCTCCATATGAGGCTCTTTATGGCAGAAAATGTCGATCTCCTATATGCTGGGATGAAGTGGGAGAAGCTAGACTCTTGGGTCCTGAAATGGTTCAACAATCAGTTGAAAGTGTGAAACTCATTCGAGATAGATTGCGCACAGCTCAGAGTAGACAAAAGAGTTATGCAGATCATCGTAGAAGGGATCTTGAATTTCAGGTAGGTGACTTTGTATTCTTGAAGGTCTCTCCTCGTAGAGGTATAAAGAGATTTGGGAAGAAAGGAAAGTTATCTCCTCGTTATATCGGTCCATTTGAGATTCTTGAAAGAGTTGGGAAGTTGGCTTATAGAGTGGCTTTACCTCCTTCTTTATCGGGTATTCATGATGTATTCCATGTATCTATGCTTCGCAAGTATATGGCAGATGAATCACATGTTCTTGAGTATGAGGCTATTCCATTTCAGCCTGATTTGTCTTATGAGGAACAGCCTGTTGAAATTCTTGACTGGAAAGAGCAAGTATTGCGTACCAAAAGGATTCCTATTGTGAAGGTCCTTTGGAGAAATCATGAAATTGAAGAGACTACTTGGGAAACCGAGAAAGAGATGCGAGATAAATACCCGAGCCTATTTGAAAATCTTGGTAAGTAAAATTCGTGGGCGAATTTTCTTTAAGGTGGGAGGATGTAACACCCATCGAATTTCTTGTTAAATATTTGACATATTTGTTAAATACCTGAACTTGCATATTATGTGTTAGTTTTACTTGGGTTAAAGTTTTAACTGCTTTAGAATATTAAGGTGGTTAAATGTTTAGTTTTGACTTTTGGGTCATTTGTGAAAATTTGACTTTAGGGGTCTTTTTGTTAAAAGTGAAACTTGAGGGGCCTAAGTGTCATTCTTTGAAAGTTTAAGTTTATCTTTGGGTTTCCTTCTCTGAGAAATCATTTCTCCCCAAATTCATTACGTACACTCCCCCTGTTTCAAAGCTAGGGTTAAAAATTTTCCCTATTCCCGACTCCTCGAGTTTAATTATCCCTCCGTTCTTGATTCCGATCCCGGATTAATATTCGTGGCGTTGAATAGAGCGTTCCAGGCCGAACAGAAATAAGTTTGGGTCAACTTGAATTTTGACTAGGTAAGTTATTAGCTCCCCCTTGCTTGTAATAACATGCATAAATGTTATTCTCGATACTTGTGATTGTTAATTTTGTGTTAGGGATGATTTTTGTGGTATTTGTAAATTTGGGACAAAAGGAGTAAATTTCCCCTGTGTAAAATGATAAAGGGATTTGGAAAGATGAGTTTGAATGATGTTATGCCTTTTCTGGGTATGTTGAAATTGTTAGTAAATGTTACTCCTACGTTTGGGACGGACAATTCTTAAACTGGGAAAGAAATGAGAATTTCGCATTTTAGTATAATGTGCGACCGCACAAAATTTAGTGTGCGACCGCACATCTTTCTGAAGGGTTTTTGAAAGAAATTGACTTGCTTGTGTGCGGCCGCACAGTCCATTGTGGGCGACCGCACAGTTGTCTGAAAAACAAAGATTTTGTTTAAAGTTTGTATAAAGTTGGAAGTAACCCTAGTTAAGGTATATAACCTTAATATAAGATGTCCTAGCAAGTGTTGTGATACTTTAGGGGCATCATACTTGGTCTTAAACATGTATACTCATTGAATTAAAATGAGAACATAGGTATAAGAGTAGTATCTCTTCTTTATGTCTTGAAAGTGCTATGAACAAGCACTAAGGTGTTATACTTGTTGTGAATCCGATGATTGTGCACCTTAAGGGCATTAGAACAAGGTCGTAGACTTGAACATCCTAAGAATAGGATTGGGATTTTGTAAGAGTAAATGTATAACTCTTATACTTGTTTGAACATCCAAAGAATTGGATTATAACTTGAATATAAGATAATAAAATCTTGTACTTGACTTGACACGACACCAATACATATGTATGGTAGTGAACTTGAAAGTGCTATGAACAAGCACTAACGTGTATGAGACATGTTCTTGTTGTGTATGTGCAAACATTGCATACATTTGCTTGATACAAGGTGACTTCTTGATTACTTGAAGCATGTTCCTTGTTGAGCTAGTCCACTACTTTTGGATTAGTTCTTCTCCAGTAGTTCAAGTAAATATCTACTTGTACCTTCTTGTGTGAGTCCAGCTGGTTCTCCTTGCTTGTTCGAAAATATATAGGTTCACGCTTGTCGTGAGAGCTGGGGTTTAAGTGACAATCGGGTCCCTATGTATTTCCGCGTGACCCCTTACTACCGGCCATAGTAAGGGCATAGCTTCCTTAGTTGGAGCAATAAGCCTGACTTAAGTGAATGCTAAACTCTTGTCTTGATCACCTCGTGAATATTCATGAGTCGTGATATTGGGAATGACACTGGTTACCGGGTCTTCTGATATACTGAATAATCAGTTCCTGTTATTGATCGTGATTGTCCATGTAATACAAGCTACGACAACAATGGTATTCTTGGGAGGAATAAGGAAGGAAGCAATATCCTTATAACTTGCTTGGTTAGCTTTATGTGCTACTTGATGAGTGGATTATCCTCTCATATACTTGTTACTTGATGATACTTGAGATATGATTATTTGAGTATCTACTTGAATTGCATGATAACATGTCATGTAGTTGCATCTAATAGCTTACTAAGATTTATCTCACCCTTTATTTGTTTCCCCCCCAGGAAAGGAAGGATAGTGCGCAGTGAGGCTCGACATAGTTGGGAGCTTGCTTCGCAGGTCGTGATTATTTTGGGGCTTGTGTCCTTTTACACTTGGTGAGGACGATGTATTGGGTTGTATAACTCCTTATTTTGGGGTAGACAGTCTTGTTTAGTTCTTGTTGTCACTAGACATCTTGTATAGTACTCTTAATGCCAGCTTATGTGCTAGGCATGTTTCCGCTGTGTATGTATTAAGTTTGGTTTTAAATCTTCTTGTCTAGAACTCGTGTTGTGAGCTAGTATAGCTCCTTACTCTAGAGTATATATATATATAATGTCAATTTGTTAAACAAATGTCATTAAGTTTCTTGTTAAGTTTCTTGTTTCCCGTTAGGCACTCCCATCCAGGTTCGAGGTTCTATTAGGGAATCCCGGGACCTGGGGGCGTGTCATGAGCGGCCGCCCGGTCCATAGTAGGCGCCCGCCCGGTCCCCTGTTTCAACAAAAGTGTTTTAAATCTAAATTGAAATGAAAGCTTACCCCTCCTAAGGCATATAGCCTTAGTATAAGATGTCCTAGCAAGTGTATATGTACATTTTGGGGCATTAGAACTTAGTCTTGAACATGAACACTTATAGAACTCAAATGAGAACTTAAGTATAAGAGTAACAACTCTTTTATATGTCTTGAAAGTGCTATGAACAAGCACTAATGTGTTATGCTTGTCTTAAAACCAATGATTGTGCACCTTAGGGGCATTAGAACAAGGTTTTAGACTTGAACATCCTAAGTATAGGATTAGGATTTTGTAAGAGTAAATGTATAACTCTTATACTTGTTTGAATGTCCAAAGATGGGAATGATAACTTGAAGTATAAGACAATAAAATCTTGTACATGACTTGAACATCCAAAGAATTGGATTACGACTTGAATATAAGATAATAAAATCTTGTACATGACTTGACGCTAATACATATGTATGGTAATGAACTAGAAAGTGCTATGAACAATCACTAACTTGTATGAGACATGTTCTTGTTGTGTATGTGCAAACATTGCATATAGTTGCTTGATAACAAGGTGACTTCTTGATTACTTGAAGCATGTTCCTTGTTGAGCTAGTCCACTACTTTTGGATTAGTTCTTCTCCCGTAGTTCAAGTAAATACCTACTTGTACATTCTTGTGTGAGTCCAGCTGGTTCTCCTTGCTTGTTCGGAAATATATAGGTTCACGCTTATCGCGAGAGCTGGGGCTTAAGTGATAATCGGGTCCCTATGTATTTGCGCTTGACCCCTTACTACCGGCCATAGTAAGGGCATAGCTTCCTTGGTTGGAGCAATACTCCTGACTTAAGTGAATTCTAAACTCTTGAACACCTCGTGAGTCTTGATCTTGGGAATGACACTGGTTACCGGGTCTTATGATATATACTGAATAAGCAGTTTCTTGATATTGATCGTGATTTGTCAAAGTAATAAAAGCTACGACAACAATGGTATTCTTGGGAGGAATAAGGAATGAAGCAATATCCTTTATAACTTGCTTGTTTAGCCTTATGTGCTACTTGATGAGTGGCTTAGCCTCTCATATACTTGTTACTTGATGATACTTGATATATGATTACTTAAGTATCTACTTGAATTGCATGATAACATGTCATGTAGTTGCATCTAATAGCTTACTGATATTTATCTCACCCCGTTCCTTGTTTATTTGTTTTCCTTAGATCAAAGGAAGGCTAGTGATAGTGCGCAGTGAGGCTCGACATAGCAGGGGGCTTACTACGCAGGTGGTTATTCTTTTGGGGATCGTGGTCCTTTTACATTTTGGTGAGGACGATGTATTATGGGTTATGTAACTCGGTATTTTTGGGTAGACTTGTTGTCTCTTGTTGTCATCCAGTTTCTTGTTAGTTTCTTGATTCTTGTTAGTCACTCGCATCCAGGTTCGAGGTTCTATTAGGGGATCCCGGGGCCTGGGGGCGTGTAAGGTTTGTATCAGAGCTACCCTGGTTTAGCTACCCTGTTTAGCTACCTTGGTTTGCTCTAAGTCTGGATAGGGTCTATGGCCTAGGTATGGGTTAGTCTTGGGGTGTTATTAACGCCGAGTGTTTAGCTGTAGGTACAATGAGTTCTGAAGGTACAAGTGGCAGTAATCAGCTGAGATCTATAACTCCTCAAGAAGAGATGGTTGATAATGTAGACTGGGATTATCCTAATCGACTTACAAGGTTCTTGAAGTTGAAACCTCATAGCTTTGACGGGGAATTTGATGCTAAGAAGGCAGAGGAGTGGATTGAGAGTATTAAGAAGATCTTTACAGCCTTGAGATGTGCAGGTGGTGATAAGGTAACCTTTGCAACCTTTAAACTTGAGAAAGCTGCTGAACATTGGTGGCAAGTGTTGAATAAAAGCTGGGAACTGGAAGGGGTACCACAGACTTGGGAGAATTTTCTGAAAGCATTCAAGTCACAGTTTATTCCAACAGTAGTCCAAGACAGAAAAGAGATGGAATTTCTTAATCTGGAGCAGGGAAGCTTGACGGTGGGGCAATACTCAACCAAGTTCACAGAATTGGCGAGGTATTGTGATCACTTAGTTCCAAATGAGACCAAGAAGGCACAGAGGTTTGTGAAGGGATTGAGGACTGAGTATAGGAAGCAACTTCTTTCTCTACAGCTTACTAGTTATCATCAAGCAGTGGAGAAGGCTTATGCTATTGAAAATGACATTGAAGAACACAAGGTGAAGTTGGGAACAACCATGACCGGTCGTGTATCAGAGAAAGCTCAGGGATCTGGTTCTAAGGGTGGTAAATCTAGCCGCCAAGATCGTCGATTCCGACAGCCAACTGAAAGTAAAGGTAGTGTATCAACTGGTTCGAGGATAACAGTCCAAGGTCCCAGGAGAGTATGTGGTTATTGTTCGAAAGAAGGCCATTCTGAAGATAAGTGTTGGGTAAAGCAAGGAAGATGTCTATCTTGTGGTGAAACTGGACACTTTATCAAGAATTGTCCTAAAGGCAAAGGAAGTCAAGTTGGGGGTACAATTCAACAGGCCTCAGGGACTAAGAGAGATAGTGGGGGTCGACCAAAAGTTCAGGGTCGAGTGTTTGCTCTAGATAAGCAGGGTGTAGCTGAGTGTTCTGCAGTCATAGGAGGTACTATATTACTTTCTAGTACGAGAGAGCGAGTCCTGATAGATCCAGGCTCATCTCATTCTTATGTGGCATCTCATTTTGTGTCGCATTTGCATGTTCTTCCTGATTCTATGCCTTATGTGCTAGAAGTATCTTCCCCTATGGGAGATTGCATGTTTGCTTCTGAGGTTTACAAGAAATGTGAGGTTCTTGTGGGTGATCATGCCCTTCTTGCTGACCTAGTCGTGTTACCTATAAGGGACTTTGACGTGATTCTTGGCATGGATTTGCTTTATGTGCATCATGCATCTGTTGATTGTCATAGAAAAGTAGTAACTTATTCTATACCTGGTTTGCCTGATTTTACCTTTGAAGGTGATAGGCCTTTATGTGCTATACATGTTCTTTCTGCTTTAAAAGCTAGAAAACTTTTATCTCGTGGTTGTGCCGGTTATCTCGCATGTGTGCTTGACCAGAGTTTATCTGTTCCCAAGATGGAAGATATTCCTGTTGTGTCTGAATTTTCAGATGTATTCTCTTCTGAGTATAGCATGCCACCTGATCGAGAGCTTGAGTTCTGTATTGAGTTATTACCAGGTACAGCACCAATCTCTAAAGCACCTTATAGAATGGCTCCAGCTAAGTTGAGAGAATTAAAAACACAGCTTGAGGAATTGTTTGAAAGGGGCTTCATCAGGCCCAGTGTATCACCGTGGGGTGCACCAGTGTTATTTGTCAAAAAGAAAGATGGGACTCTGCGATTGTGTATTGATTACAGAGATCTTAATCAGGTAACCATAAAGAACAAATATCCGTTACCTCATATTGATGACTTGTTTGATCAACTTCAGGGTTCAGTAGTGTACTCGAAGCTTGACTTGAGAAGTGGTTATCATAAGTTGAAAATCAGATCTGAGGATATACCAAAGACAGCTTTCCGTACCAGGTATGGGCATTATGAGTTTATTGTTATGCCATTCGGTTTGACAAATGCTCCAGCTGTATTTATGGATTTGATGAACCGTATCTTCAATCCATATCTTGATTGTTTCGTGGTGGTATTCATTGATGACATTCTTGTGTATTCTAAATCACGGGCTGAGCATGAACAACATCTCAGAGTAGTATTGCAAGTTCTTCGTGAGAAACAATTATTTGCAAAATTCAGCAAATGTGCTTTCTGGTTAGAAGAGGTTTCATTCTTGGGACATGTTGTGTCTGCTACTGGTATTGCAGTAGATCCTTCCAAAGTTGAAGCAGTTGTAAACTGGAAGAGGCCAACTACAGTGACAGAGATCCGTAGTTTCTTGGGCTTGGCTAGTTATTATCGGAGGTTCATTGAGGGATTCTCCAAGATTGCTACTCCATTGATTAATTTGACTCGAAAAGCTAGTTCTTTTGAGTGGAATTACAAGTGTGAAGCAAGTTTTCAAGAGTTGAAAAGGCGCTTAACGACAGCTCCAGTCTTGGCTTTGCCTAGTGGTTCTGAGAATTTCATGGTTTATACTGATGCTTCTAAAGAAGGATTGGGTTTTGTTTTAATGAAAGATGGCAAGGTAATAGCTTATGCTTCTCGAAAATTATCTCCTTATGAAAATAATTATCCTACTCATGATTTAGAGTTGGCTGCGATTATTTTTGCTTTGCATAAATGGAGGCATTACTTGTATGGAACCAAATTTGAAGTCTTCACAGATCATAAGAGCTTGAAGTACTTGTTTTCTCAAAAAGAGCTTAATATGAGACAACGTAGATGGATGGAGAAATTGAAGGATCATGATTGTACTATCCTTTATCATCCAGGAAAGGCAAATGTTGTGGCAGATGCACTGAGCAGAAAGACTTATATTTCTTGCTTGATGATTCGTGAATGGAAAATGTTTGAAGACTTGTGTGATTGGAGTCCTTGTGAATAAAATCATGGAATTATCCTTGCTAATATAAAGGCTACTTCAGATTTACTCCAACAGATCAAAGAAGCTCAGGTAACTGATTCTGAATTGCAGAAAATCATTAGTGGAATGAATGAAGGAAAGCAACCAGATTTTCCTTTCAACAATGATGGAATTCTTACCTTTCGAGGCAGAGTTTGTATTCCAGTTGATCTTGAGATTAAGAAGAAAGTTCTTGAAGAGGCTCACAAAGCCAAGTATACTATTCATCCTGGAAGCACTAAAATGTACCAAGACTTGAAGAAACATTTCTGGTGGAACAATATGAAAAGAGAAATTGCTGAGTATGTTTCTAAATGTTTGACTTGTCAACAAGTAAAAGTAGAACATCAACGTCCAGCAGGTTTGTTGCAACCATTAGAAATTCCAGAGTGGAAATAGGAGCATATCACGGTAGATTTTGTGACTGGTTTGCCACGTACCAGACGAGGCCATGATGCTGTTTGGGTTATAGTGGACAGGTTGACTAAATCAGCTCACTTCTTGTCTGTTTCCATGGGATATTCATTGTCTCAGTTGGCATCTTTGTATGTTCAGGAGATTGTTCGACTCCATGGAGTTCCTGTGAGTATCGTATCTGATAGAGATCCTCGTTTTACTTCTCGATTTTGGCAGGCTCTTCAGGGTGCCATGGGTACTAAATAGAATTTCAGTACAGCTTTTCATCCTCAATCTGATGGGCAATCTGAGAGACTTATACAAATTCTTGAGGATATGTTACGTGCTTGTGTTGTTGATTTTAAAGGCAGTTGGGATACTCATCTTCCTTTGGCTGAGTTTGCTTATAACAACAGCTTTCAGTCTAGTATTGAAATGGCTCTATATGAGGCCCTTTATGGCAGAAAATGTCGATCTCCTATATGCTGGGATGAAGTGGGAGAAGCTAGACTCTTGGGTCCTGAAATGGTTCAACAGTCAGTTGAGAGTGTGAAACTCATTCGAGATAGATTGCAGACAGCTCAGAGTAGACAAAAGAGTTATGCTGATCATCGTAGAAGGGATCTTGAATTCCAGGTAGGTGACTTTGTATTCTTGAAGGTCTCTCCTCGTAGAGGTATAAAGAGATTTGGGAAGAAAGGAAAGTTATCTCCTCGTTATATCGGTCCATTGGAGATTCTTGAAAGAGTTGGGAAGTTGGCTTATAGAGTGGCTTTACCACCTTCTTTATCTGGTATTCATGATGTATTCCATGTATCTATGCTTCGCAAGTATATGGCAGATGAATCGCATGTTCTTGAGTATGAGGCTATTCCATTTCAGCCTGATTTGTCTTATGAGGAACAACCTGTAGAAATTCTTGACTGGAAAGAGCAAGTCTTGCGTACAAAAAGGATTCCTATTGTGAAGGTCCTTTGGAGGAATCCTGAAATAGAAGAGGCTACTTGGGAAACTGAGAAAGAGATGCGAGATAAATACCCGAGCCTATTTGAAAATTTTGGTAAGTAAAATTCGTGGGCGGATTTTCTTTGAGGTGGGGAGGATGTAACGCCCATCCTATTTCTTGTTAACTATTTGACATACTTGTTAAATACTTGAACTTGCATATTATGTGTTAGTTTTACTTGGGTTAATTTCTTAACTGCTTTAGAACATTAAGGTGGTTAAATGTCTAGTTTTGACTTTTGGGTCATTTGTGAAAATTTGACTTTAGGGGCCTTTTTGTTAAAAGTGAAACTTGAGGGGCCTAGTTGTCATTCTTGGAAAGTTCCAAGTATATCTTATGGGTTTCTTCTCAGAGAAAGCAATTCTCATTTCCTTCTCGTTCTTTCCTCTGTTTCAAAGTTACGGTTAGAGTTTTACCATATTCTCGACTCCTCGAGCTTAGTTATCCCTCTGTTCTTGATTCTGATCCCGGATAAATATTCGTGACGTTGAATAGAGCGTTCCAGGCCGATCAGAAATTTATTTGGGTAACTTTGATTTTTGACTAGGTAAGTTATTAGCTCCCCCTTGCTTGTAATAACATTCATATATGTTATTTCTGATACTTGTGCTTGTCAATTTCGTGTTTGGGGCAATTTTTGTGGTACTTGTAATTTTGGGACAAAGGGAGTATAAATCCTCTGTGTAAGAAATAAAGAGTAACTTGAAATAATAGTTTGAATATGTTATGCACTTTTGGGGTTGTTAAAATGTTAATAAAAAGTTACTCCTACGCTTGGGATGGAGAATTCTAAGTCTAGAAAGAAATTTGATGTTTGCTGAAAATTGTACCAGGCGCCCGCCTGGTGGTCCTTCGAGCGCCCGCCCATTTCATCAGAAGTTTTGGTTTCAAAAGTGCTCTATTGAGCGGCCGCCCGGTCCATAGTAGCCGCCCGCCCGGTCCCCTGTTTTAACAAAAGTGTTTTAAATCTAAATTGAAATGAAAGCTTACCCCTCCTAAGGCATATAGCCTTAGTATAAGATGTCCTAGCAACTGTATATGTACCTTTTGGGGCATTAGAACTTAGTCTTGAACATGAACACTTATAGAACTCAAATGAGAACTTAAGTATAAGAGTAACAACTCTTTTATATGTCTTGAAAGTGCTATGAACAAGCACTAATGTGTTATGCTTGTCTTAAAACCAATGATTGTGCACCTTAGGGGCATTAGAACAAGGTTTTAGACTTGAACATCCTAAGTATAGGATTAGGATTTTGTAAGAGTAAATGTATAACTCTTATACTTGCTTGAATGTCCAAAGATGGGAATGATAACTTGAAGTATAAGACAATAAAATCTTGTACATGACTTGAACATCCAAAGAATTGGATTACGACTTGAATATAAGATAATAAAATCTTGTACATGACTTGACGCCAATACATATGTATGGTAATGAACTAGAAAGTGCTATGAACAAGCACTAACTTGTATGAGACATGTTCTTGTTGTGTATGTGCAAACATTGCATATAGTTGCTTGATAACAAGGTGACTTCTTGATTACTTGAAGCATGTTCCTTGTTGAGCTAGTCCACTACTTTTGGATTAGTTCTTCTCCCGTAGTTCAAGTAAATACCTACTTGTACATTCTTGTGTGAGTCCAGCTGGTTCTTCTTGCTTGTTCGGAAATATATAGGTTCACGCTTATCGCGAGAGCTGGGGCTTAAGTGATAATCGGGTCCCTATGTATTTGCGCTTGACCCCTTACTACCGGCCATAGTAAGGGCATAGCTTCCTTGGTTGGAGCAATACGCCTGACTTAAGTGAATGCTAAACTCTTGAACACCTCGTGAGTCTTGATCTTGGGAATGACACTGGTTACCGGGTCTTATGATATATACTGAATAAGCAGTTTCTTGATATTGATCGTGATTTGTCAAAATAATAAAAGCTACGACAACAATGGTATTCTTGGGAGGAATAAGGAAGGAAGCAATATCCTTTATAACTTGCTTGTTTAGCCTTATGTGCTACTTGATGAGTGGCTTAGCCTCTCATATACTTGTTACTTCATGATACTTGATATATGATTACTTGAGTATCTACTTGAATTGCATGATAACATGTCATGTAGTTGCATCTAATAGCTTACTGATATTTATCTCACCCCGTTCCTTGTTTATTTGTTTTCCTTAGATCAAAGGAAGGCTAGTGATAGTGCGCAGTAAGGCTCGACATAGCAGGGCGGTTACTACGCAGGTGGTTATTCTTTTGGGGATCGTGGTCCTTTTACATTTTGGTGAGGACGATGTATTATGGGTTATGTAACTCGGTATTTTTGGGTAGACTTGTTGTCTCTTGTTGTCATCCAGTTTCTTGTTAGTTTCTTGATTCTTGTTAGTCATGCGCATCCAGGTTCGAGGTTCTATTAGGGGATCCCGGGGGCCTGGGGGCGTGTCAGCTTGACACCACCATCACCACCATATCAACAACCAGTTTCTTTCTCTGCAATTCTTTTAAATCCACAAATTCAACCCAATTTCCCACCCACTCCTCCCTGCCATTGAATCCAATTTCCTCAATATATTCTCCCTCATTACCATCAACAATCATCACAACCATTCACGATTATATTCCATCAAGCACCCACCGTTAGAGCACAATAAAATAAAAAAATAAAAAAAAGATAAACTAGAACCAGATTTCAAGAACCCACCGGTCAATTACATTATCCAATCTGTTTTCACCCAATTAGGGCTTTGATTCAAATGAATCATTTTTTTTATTTTTTTTTTATTTTTTTTGCGTTTGGTAAGAACTCCACCTGGGTAAGCTGGGAGCACGGTAGGACGGTAGTTGGAGTGGGGGCAGCAATAGGGTGGAAGGATAGCAAAGGGTAGACGGTTTGAGGGAAGAGGAAATGTAAAAAAAAGTAGAGGAGGAGGGGAGTGGGGAGGTGGAAGCGTTGGCTGTGAAGGTGAAGTTAGAAGGGCGGCCGGTGGGTGGGAATGGGAAAGAGCCGGAGAAGAAGAAGAGATACAGTGGTGTAAGAAAAGTAAAAAGGTTGGGATTTATAAACATAATTTTGATCTTTAGCCTTTCATAGTTTCAATATTATTTTTAAGATGACCTTTACTTTATAAATATACATATAGAACCCTACTAATGTTTTTTACTTTAATAAATGACGGGTTTTCCTATTATACCCTTAATAATCATATCATGTGCAGTGCACATGGAAACATAACGGTTGAAAACAAACTATGTTAGTGGGAGTGACCGCTCACGCAACAAAAAATAGTTTAGTGCAAGCAATGACACAAAAAATAGTTTAGGTATGAAATTCACAGCTGCTGGCCTATAGTTGGGTGATTTTTGATGCAATTTTGCCTTATAATAATATCCGTTAAGTTACTTTCTTTTTTCTAGTCATCATCTTCCCCCCAAAACTTTCACCAACACCACCAACACCCATCACCATTATCGCCACCACAACACAACTGCCGCCAGTGAAATCACGACCATCTCCACATGAATACAAATTGCTTGACACCACCATCACCACCATATCAACAACCAGTTTCTTTCTCTGCAATTCTTTTAAATCCACAAATTCAACCCAATTTCCCACCCACTCCTCCCTCTACCATTGAATCCAATTTCCTCAATGTATTCGCCCTCATTACCATTATCCAATCTGTTTTCACCCAATTAGGGCTTTGATTCAACTGAATCTTTTTTTTTTTTTTTTTTTTTTTGGCGTTTGGTAAGAACTCCACCTGGGTAAACTGGGAGCACGGTAGGACGGCGGTTGGAGTGGGGGCAGTAATGGGGTGGAAGGATAGCAAAAGGTAGACGGTTTGAGGGAAGAGGAAATGTAGAAAAAAGTAGAGGAGGGGGGAGTGAGGAGGTGGAAGCGTTGGCTGTGAAGGTGGAGTTAGAAGGGCGGCCGGAGGGTGGGAATGGGAAAGAGCCGGAGAAGAAGAAGAGATGCAGTGGTGTAAGAAAAGTAAAAAGGTTGGGATTTATAAACATAAATTTGATCTTTAGCCTTTCATAGTTTCAATATTATTTTTAAGATGACCTTTACTTTATAAATATACATATAGAACCCTATTAATGTTTTTTACTTTAATAAACGACGGGTTTTCCTATTATACCCTTAATAATCATATCATGTGCAGTGCACATGGAAACATAACGGTTAAAAACAAACTATGTTAGTGGGAGTGACCGCTCACGCAACAAAAAATAGTTTAGTGCAAGCAATGACACAAAAAATAGTTTAGGTATGAAATCCACAGCTGCTGGCCTATAGTTGGGTGATTTTTTTATGCAATTTTGCCTTATAATAATATCCGTTAAGTTACTTTCTTTTTTCTAGTCATCATCTTCCCCCCCAAAACTTTCACCAACACCACCAACACCCATCACCATTATCGCCACCACAACACAACTGCCGCAAGTGAAATCACCACCATCTCCACATGAATACAAATTGCTTGACACCACCATCACCACCATATCAACAACCCGTTTCTTTCTCTGCAATTCTTTTAAATCCACAAATTCAACCCAATTTCTCACCCACTCCTCCCTCTGCCGTTGAATCCAATTTCCTCAATGTATTCGCCCTCATTACCATCAACAATCATCACAACCATTCATGATTATATTCCATCAAGCACCCACCGTTAGGGCACAATAAAAAAAAAAACTAGAACCAGATTGTTGGTCCCAAAGGGGCAACAAGGGTATGAAAAATGCTAGGGGGGGGGGTGAATAGCGTTTTAAAATTCTTTTCAAACCCTTTTGCAAATCAATGGAAAATGCGCACGACTCTTAATTTGGCTAAGTATAGCACGCAGCAAGTGTGTGAAATACACAGCGGAAATTTAAAGTAATCACTTATGCGCAGGTATATGCGCAGAAGTGTAAAACGCACGTACTAAGTTAAGGCTTAAAGAGTGGCGCAAAATGGAACTAAGGCAATAAGCACATAAACACAAATCAAACAGTTCAAATCAATCTACAAAATCAAACAAAGCAATATATCAGGAATGTTTAATGTAGAAAGCAAAGCAGTTTATTGAGACAAGCTATTTGGAGAGGTTCGATCGGGAAAAGATCTACGTCCTCTACCAAGATGGTTAGTCTTGGATTTCTAATGGAGATCTTATTATAAGAGAGTTTACAAGTAACAACGATTTAGAAAAAACTAACTCAAAGATCTATAATCTATGAAAGAACAAAATCCTAAACAATAACAGGTGTTTCTCTAGAAGTATGATCGATGAGATCGAAACTTCAAGAGGTGTGTGTGTGTCAGAAATCTGGGCTCTTTGAATCTATGAGATGGAGAGCACAAGATTCTGGTGTTACAAAGGTTGTTTAGGATCAGGGCTTGGATGAGTATGAAGGTATGAAGGTTGATCTTGAGAATTCTGGAAATATGCAAGCAAACTTTAAATCTTTAAAGTTTCTCTTTGGAAGTAAAAGCTCAAGCATCTTGGAAAATGAGGAAGAACTGGCTATTTATAGTGGAGCTTTCAAAAACTAGCCGTTGGAGCTTTGAGCAAGGACGATGTGCTGTCACAATGTGATTGGTACGCAGGGTCCTTTATAGCCGTTGGAGACAGATTAAGTGGATAAGCTTCAAACTTCTTCTAGAAGGATGACATCTGTCTTCAATTTGAATTTCAATTATGAGGCACGTCTCTATCTACGTGTATGCTGAGTGTGCATGTTTTGTCGTTAGTCCACATCAGCACTTTGACTTATTCCAAAAAGCGTAGCTTGTCATGACGCTTTCGAAGCTTCATAAAGGTGAGGTCAGGAAAGAAGAGAATTGACTAAGGCAGAACTGCATGCGCATGAGAGCCATGCGCATTGAGTGCGCAGATGGTGCGCTGCGCATGGGAGTCATGCGCATTGAGTGCGCAGATGGTGCGCTGCACATGGGAGTCATGCGCATCCCATTCAGTCAGTTTCACTTGAGACCTAAAATCCAAAGATTCAGCCCTAAACACTAAGCCTAGTCTATAGAGAGGACTTAGCTAAAAAATGAAGTTATAAAACTTCTTACATAGGATCCTAAGGTCCTTAAAATAAACTTAGGTGATGGTATCAATCAGTTCTAACATAAGTAGGAGGGTTAAATAATAAGCATACCCAACAATCTCCCCCTAAATGATTGATGCCATTATCTACTACAACAAAGGCAATACAAAGTACTTGATAAAAACATGTCCATAAGAATGTAAATGGTAAGTCATGTCTCAAGTCAATGCACACACTAGACAGTGTTATAGATTTCTAGTCTATCCAAAAGATAAAACTTACAATAAGGGAAAGACAGAAATATCATTCAGAGCATACAAAAATATTATGAGTTTAAGTTTTGAGTATGCATTTAAACTGAATGTTTAAACATCATGCAATGAAATATGAGCAGTTATGAGTATGCGCATGATGAAGGGTTTTAATAAAGCATTCATTGTTCCACAAACGAAAAGTTTGAATTGAACAAGGTTTTGTGAAAATGCAATGATGCATTATTCTCATTAAAACTTGAAAGATTTGAGTTACAGGTACAAGTTTTATAATGGAAGAAAAATCAAAAGTAAAAATCTAATGTGCAACAAAAACATACAAAATATGCGCAAGAAAACAAGATTACAAATCTAATCTAGTCTATGTTAATTCTAGAGATAGCTTCCCTGATCTCGTTCTGTAGGCTAGTGAATTTGTTCATGAGTTCTATTTTCAACTCCTGAAACTTTGCAGTGTATTCCACAGCCTGTTGAACGTAGGTCTTCATTCCACTGCACATCATCTGGTTGTCCTTCTGAAGGTCTTCAGATACTTTGTTAAATCCATTTTCAAGCGCACCAAGCTGATTTGCAATAGATTGCTTAGAAGACTCAATCAGATCTTGAATTTCCTTTTGCGCATCCACCAAACTTTTGGTGAGCTCTACCTGAACCATGTTTTGACTGGCTTGTATATCCAACATGGCTTGGTTCATCTTCCCATTGAATGTATCACCAAACTGGACTAAGCAGTTGGTAACATGAGTTATGAGCGCTTCAAGGGAGGAGGAAGAGCTGGAATCACCTGGCGTGAAGTTCTCAAGTGCATTCAGAATCTAGGCGATTTCAACTTGAATCACATCATTCATAGCGCCAGCCAAGGTGCTTAGAGCTTCATTCAATCCATTTGCATAGAGGATCTTTGAAAGAGCAGTAGATAGAACACTAAAGTCATTCTCAAGATATTGGCGTAGTTCATCAAAAATTTGAGTATTTGGAGGCGCAGCTTCAGAACTGGTAGCATTTGTTGTTGAACTCTCCCCCTTAATGGCACAATCAATTGCCTGAAGGAGACTGGCTTACGCATCTAGCCTAGCAAACTGCACATCCAGTTTCTCTTGAATCATAGTTTGCGCAGTGACCACTTGAAAGTGCTGGGTTTCCATGGCAAACTGATTAGCCTGGATTGTCTGGAGCATGGCCATGATTTGGCACAAGTCAATTGAAGAATTGGTAGGATCTGAGGGAGCAGTTACTGGAGGAACAATGGGAATAACTTGAGGGGAAGTTTGAGATGCCCCAGTAGTATGCGCAGGAATAGCAGCAGCAGCTGGAGTTGTAGCAGGAGGAGTACTGTGCGCAAGAATAGGAGATTGATGCACAACCATGTCCTCTGAACTTGAATCGGCTTCATCTTCGATAATTGGCGCATCAGGGTCCACAGTAGGGTCAGGCGCATTATGAGCAAAGCCTTCACCATCAATGAAGACTGGTGGGGCTTGCTGCGCAACATTCCTTTACGCAACCGTAGCTAACCTGGCTTCCCTGGCAATATCACTCACAGATTTTTCAGTGCGCGGAGGGGAATGCCTTGGTTGATCAGAATCAACGTCAGATAAGTCTTCCATAGGGCACTTTGTGGCGCACTTCTTCGTTGCTACCTGCTTCACCCTGCGCTTGGGAGTTGACTTCTTAGCAGAAAGTGGGATCTCATCCTCACTTGAAGTATCCTTGCTTTTCTTCTTGGCAGGTTCCTTATGCGTCTCCCCCTGAGATTGTGCAGCCTTATAGGTTCCAATTGATTTGGAAGGGCTAGTGAGAGGATCATTTGCAGTACCTTCAAAGATATCTTCCTCTTGGGGCGCAGGAGCAGAAGTAGATGTGCGCTTTGACTTAGGCGCAGGAGGAGGGGGCGCAGGATCATCTTCTACTTGGACGTCTTCATCAGACTCATCCAATAGAGTCCTTGCTTCCTTTGCCTTCTTTTTCTTTTCTTTCCTCTTTTCTTTCTTTTTCTCTTTCTTCTCCTTCTCGGGCGCAACAACCTTAGCCTTCTTTTTGTGTTCAGGCGCAGGGGCTTTGGCCTTTTTAGATTGAATAGGAGGCTCAGGATCAGAAGTGGCCTTGGGTTTTTGAGCAGGCGCAGAGGGCTGTTTGATGGTAATTCCAGGCGCGGTAGTAGATTTGCTGGCCTTCTCCTTCTTGCGCGGCTCATCAGCAGCAATACCCTTTCCCTTTTCTTTGTCCCATACCTTGTGCAGCGCAGGCTCATAAATAGATTCATCATCAGAATCTGACTCAGATGCAGAGGCTTCCTTGAGCTCACTATCAGAAGTAGGAGGTGATCCTTGATCATCAGGATGAATGTCCACAAATAACTCAACTGGATCTGCAGCCAAGTACATGCAATAATCAAAGTTGTTTACTTCACGACGAAAATTGTGAAGGAAAACTCGTGAGTACGTGCGTGATCCAGAGACATCAACCTTCATGAGGGGTCCTCATCCACCAACTTGCGCACTTTGGGAAAGCGCATGAAGATAGCAGTGAGTATTCTGCAATGGGTCTTGTACTTGGGTGGTCTCTTCTGATCTGCGGCCTTCTTTTTGTACACGCGCACCCAACACACTAGCTCATCATATATAATTTCAGCCCAACTCAACTGCTTCTTGTTATAGATAGCAGCACAGCACATCCACTGCTTGTTGATAAATGTTGACTTATTACCATTTTTGCAATTGATGGTATCTCCTATGAGGGTGCAGAGGTGGTACATCAACTCACCAAACTCCTTCCTATCGTGGCTATTGTATTGGCCAACCAACGTAGGGATCTTGATCAATTTCTTCGCAACCTTATCTTGCGCATCCTGTGATAACTTTGTCCTGTTGCACGCAGGTAGTCCCATCGTTTTCCTTATGTGCGCATAATTGATAGTCACTGAAACCCCGCGTATAAAACTTTTGAGGCAGGGAACGATGATGTCGTCGTACACGCGATCAACTTCTTCTACGTTGCTGAAGAATTCATCGATGTATGAAGGAAGAATGAAGTCCTGACCTTTGGTGAAGAGGGGTAGAATGCCAGATGTATCCATGATTTCTATCATATAACGACCTAGCGCATCCAGCTTTAGATCTTCCACATCAAGTTCCCATCCGGGAATAAAGTAATTTAGATTCTGCGCAATAACAAAGTTTGAAGTTAGATTTGGACATGCGCATGGAGAGAAGCGCATGCGCATGAGCGATATGCGCTGCGCATGAATTAGACTCCATAATTAAAAAAATGAAATATAAAGGGTAAAATTGTCCAAAAACAAAAACTTTAAACTACACGCCTAAAATTGGCACGGAAAGCATAAACATAAACAAAAATCATGTTAAGGCTCATCATAAGACTATTCACTAAGAACATGAAGAACATGCATCGATTACACGAAGAACACAAAGAACGCAAAAATGTCAAAGTGCTCCAAAATGCATAAAAAGTATATCAAAATGTTCGTAATGAAAAATCACACACAAAAAAGTAAACCATAACAACAATAACAAAAACATATATCCAAGATCTGAGAAAAACAAAATGAGAATACGAAAAGTTAAAAACTCGAAAATCTCAGAAAATCAAACCAAACGATCATTGATCGTAAAACAAATTACATAAATGGGTAGCTATGAGCAAATCGAACACACAGCATCAAATAATTTGAAAAATGATCAACAAATCATAGAGAAATCACAAAGGGAGGTTTTCAAACCTTCGAACTATCAATGGCAGAAAACGAAAAAAGAGAGTTGGAGATTCTTACCATTTGAGGATCCTCTGGTTTATTGGAAGATGTAGATGTTTTCTTAGGAGCCATCAGATATATATAGAAGAATTTATACAAAAAAAGGAGTAGAAATGGAAGTGTGAAGATGAAGAAATGTCAGAGATAGAGAGAGAAGTTGAGGGAGAAAATAGAGTGCAGAGAGAGAAAATGATAAGAGCAGAGTGAGAAAGGAAACGGCGCTACAGAGGTTATCATGAAAAAGGATACGTGACGTCACTGAGCACTGACAGAAGTTGGTGAAAGTCAAGCGAGTGTGGCGCACGCGCGAGTGAGGCGCACGCGCAGATGACATGGACCAATGAGGAACACCCGTGAAAAGCCCTATGCGCGCGCGTGTGTCAGGCATTAATGGTCACGAAAAGACTCTTCCACTTTCCTCATAAATGGCACACAACTAGCATTAATGGCGCGTTACTTAATGCCTTTGCATTAAATGAGGTGGGACATGCGCAGAGGGTAGAAAAGTAATTTCCCAAAAAAATTCAAAAGATAATGATGAGGGAAAATACATAATTACGCAAGTACCCTTGCAAATTTTGTGCTGACTCAGCAAGTCAAGGACCTAGGTGAAACTATTTAAAAGAAAACTTACCTGAGGTCCACGTGGCATGCGTATGATGCTTATGCGCAGCTCTATAATGCGCAGAGATTCTTAGAAATCTCAGAAGTGTTTTGCCTAATGCGCATCACCTATGTGCGCATGGAGTGAACAGCGCATGAGGCAGTTCCAACTTAAATAATTTCAAGAGAGATCAAAATCATTAGTATTGACAAATCTTTATGGATAAAATGTTAACTGAGTTCAAGCATACCCATTTCTCCTCTAAAAAAATATGAACCTTTTAGCATCTAGTGCCTTTGTAAGGATATCCGCGATTTGGTAGTCGGTTCTCACGTGTTCCAAATGGATATTTCCTTTCTCTACGTGGTCTTTGAGGAATTGATAATTGATGTCAATATTCTTGGTCTTGGAGTGCATGACAAGATTTTCAGAAACCGCAATGGTTGAAGTATTGTCGCAGTAGATAGGACAATTTTCTTCTTTGATGTCATAGTCCACCAATTGCTGCTTCATCCACAGAATCTAACAACAACAGCTTCTAGCAGCAATATATTCTGCTTCAGTAGTTGAGACATAAACTGCAGCTTGTTTCTTGCTAGCCCATGACACAAGTCGATATCCGAGGAAATGACAAGTGCCACTTGTGCTTTTCCTGTCAATGGTGCATGCTGCGTAGTCCGCATCTGAATAACCTACAAGTTTAAAATTCGAATATTTGGTGTACCAAAGTCCAAGGTTAACAGTGCCGGAGAGATATCTTATGATACGTTTTACAGCAATTAAGTGTGCTTCTCTAGGGTCGGATTGATAACGCGCACAGACACAAACACTAAACATTATATCAGGCCTACTAGCAGTAAGATAAAGGAGTGAGCCAATCATACCTCGATAGAGAGTTTGATAAACCTTTTTACCTTTTAAGTCTTTGTCGAGTTTGTTGCCGGTAGCCATTGGAGTATCATATGGTTTAGCATTATCTAGTCCAAACTTCTTGATTAGATCCCTTGTATACTTTGCTTCGTTGATAAATATGCCTTCATCCATTTGCTTAATTTGAAGCCCGAGGAAGAAAGTGAGTTCTCCCATCATGCTCATCTCGAACTTGCTTTTCATTAGTTTCTCAAAGCACTTGCACAATAATTCATTAGTAGAACCAAAAATAATATCATCGACATAAATTTGAACAAGTAGTTTATGATCATTATGTTTAGCAATGAAAAGAGTAGTGTCGATTTTACCGTGCATGAAGCCTTTCTCAATGAGAAACTTGGATAGTGTATCATACCATGCTCTTGGCGCTTGTTTAGCCCATACAAAGCTTTCTGGAGTTTGTAGACATGATTTGGAAATTGAGAATCTTTAAATCCAGGTGGTTGTGCTACGTAGACTTGTTCTTGGAGTTCACTAGTTAGAAACGCACTCTTCACATCCATTTGATATAATTTGAAGTTCTTGTGAGCAGCGTAAGCTAGGTAGATCCTTATAGCTTCAAGTCTTGCAACGGGCGCAAAAGTTTCATCGTAGTCGATTTCATCTTCTTGCCTGTAGCCTTGTGCAATCAATCTTGCTTTGTTTCTAGTGATGGTTCCATTCTCATCCATCTTGTTTCTGAACACCCACTTTGTACCAATCACTCCTTGATCATTTGGTCTTGGAACAAGAGTCCAAACCTTGCATCGTTCAAATTGATTGAGTTCTTCTTGCATTGCCACAACCCAACTTGGATCTTAGAGCGCTTCATTAGCCTTCTTCGGTTCAATTTGAGAGATAAATGCAGTGTAAGCATCAAAGTTTGTATCTCTCCTTGTACGAACCCCAACATGTAGATCACCAATGACATTTGTGATTGGGTGACCTCTAACTTCATGAATTTCTGGAGGTAAGTTAGGTTGAGTTGCAGTAACTTGAAGGTCTTCAATTGGCACATCTTCACCAGCATCAAAATCATTGAAGTTAGGGGGTTGAACTGGTTCAGAATTGAAAGAGTGAGTGACACCATACGCAGAATTAGGATGATACGCATTATTAGAATCTCCAGGCGCATTGTTTGGTGCAACTGAAGCTTCACTTGGTGCGCTATTGATAAAGCTTTATGCAACTGATGTAGATAGATTTCCTTGTGTTGATAAATTCTGATCTTGTGTATGCGCAGTTGGAATGTGCGCACCTGTCTCAATAGACTCAATAGAATCATCAGCAACATTAGGAGCCAAATGTGGCTCAAGGAGAGAATGTTCATCAAATGTAACATGTACAGATTCAACTATCACTAATGTAGATCTATTGAAAACATGAAAAGCTTTAGAATGTTTAGCATACCCAACAAAAATACTTCATCCGCTTTGGCATCGAATTTACCTCTATGTTTGTTTCCGTTGTAGAGGATATAGCATTTGCAACCAAAGATTTTGAAGAATGCAATGTTGGGAGTTCTACCACGCCAAAGTTCATACGGAGCTTTGTTATGGCGCTTGTTGATGAGAGAACGATTTTGAGTAAAGCAAGCTGTGTCGATAGCTTCTTCCCAAAAGTACTTAGGCAATTTAGCTTCTGCTATCATCGTCTTTCCCGCTTCAATCAATGTCCTATTCTTTCTTTCCACAACACCATTTTGTTAAGGAACTCCAGCGGTTGAGAAGTTGTGATCTATCCCATGATCGTCGCAATATCGAGCAACACCGTTATTCTTGAATTCTGTTCCATTGTCGGATCGAACACTAACGATGTCATCTTCTTTTTGGGTTTGGTGCAGTCTGAATAGAGTGGTGAGAATATCATAACAATTGTCTTTAGAGATCATCATTTCCACCCATGTATATCTTGAATAATCATCCACCACAACCAAAGTATATTTGTTTCTTTTAATGCTCGCAGTGGTAACTAGTCTAAATAGATCAATGTGCAGCAGTTGCAAACATTTTGAAGTTGAGGGATGTGTCTTGCTGGAGAAAGACTGCTTTGATTGTTTGCCTAGTTAACAAGCTGCGCATTTGTTGTCATGATGATCAGCAACCTTGGGAAGTCCTTTGATAAGATTATTCCTGCTGAGTTTTGATAGACATTTGAAGTTCAAGTGACTCATGCGCTTGTACCATAGCCAACTATTTTCGCTCACACTTTTCGCTATAAAACAAAGATTAGTACTAGAGTTCATACTATAGAAATCAATAATATAAATATTTGTCTTACGATATCCCGTGAGTAGTATAGCTCCAGTTTTGCCATTCTTGATAAGACATTGCGTTGAAGTGAAATGGCATTCTAATCCTTTGTCGCAAAATTGAGATATGGATAATAAGTTGTGCTTGAGTCCTTCGACGAGAGAGACTCTTTCAATGCACACTTTGTCTTTCTTGAGCTTTCCATATGCAACAACTTGACCTTTGTTATTATCACCAAATGTTACTGAGGGACCTCTTTCTTCATGAACATCTTCAAGTAAGGATTCATCTACAGTCATGTGTCGTGAGCACCCACTGTCGAGAATTCATTCATACGTTCTAGCTTTAGAAGATCCAGCCATGAAGCAAAGAACCTGAAATATAGACATTTAAGCAAGTCCCCTTTATTCCTTTTGGGTCCTAGAGTTAGAAACTTTTGATGACCCACTCTTGCTTGACCTTAGGATTTTTAAGTCCTTTGGCATTAGGAGTGAATCTCAAAAGGAATTCCACGGCCTTGTGTCCAAAACAATCACAAATAGAGCAATGATGAAAGCCACCAATCACATGAGTTTTTGCAGACTTTTTACTTTTCTTTGGGATAGCATTCTTTTTTGGGTCAGATGAGCCAGCCTTAACAAAAATTTTCTTTTGAAATTTTGGTACGCTTTTTCTAGTAGGGCGCATAGGGATAGGAGGCTCATGGCGATGAGGAGCATGGCTCTTAGGCGCATAATGCGCACTAGTAGAAGGAGCGCGCTTTATTTCAAGAATGATTTTGCGAGGAGATGGTTCGTCTGTAGCTACTTCCTTCTCCTTAGCTTTCCCAAATTGTTTCGTTGGGTAGACATAATGGAATGTTTGTCTCTTGACTTTTTCCTGTCTTTTACCCATTGAAATAGAATGTGTTTCCTTGGGAATTTCATGAGTTTGCTGAGGTGTAAATTCACTGTCTCTTTCAGCGCAGACCTCACACTTAAAGTTGTCACTAGTTGATGAGAATCCCAAGCAACTTTTATCACCATAGGCTTTTTGGGACTCAAAGATACTTTCCATAGTGACACGAGAATTGGACCACTCATTTGTAATCTTTTGAAGATCAGTAATTTGAGCAACTAATTCATCGTTTTGAACTTTAAGTAATGAGTTCTGTTCCGTTAGAAAAGTGTTTTTAACAGTAAGAGGAGTCATGCTCTTTATCTGCTCCTTAAGGAGGGTGAGTTCAGATTTTAGAAGAGATTTCTCGGTCTTAAGCTGGGAAATTTGTTCACATGATAGTGCTAAAGATTCCTTCATTTTGCCAAATTTACTAATTACCTTTTCAGCTTCTAAGAACAATTTTTCTTGTTTGGCAATATCCTCATCATGAGTGATTACAGGAATCGGTTCAACTTGAGGTCTGATGTAGTTGCCTTTTCTGAGATTGCTTCTTGCGCTCATGTCACATCTGGAGAATAACAATCCACCATCGCTTTGAGTTGGGGTAATAAATCCTTGTTCAACAAGCTCACTGATGGTTGGTCCTTTCTTCTTTTTCACATCTTGAAAACCTACAGATTTCTTGATAGGTTTATTCAAAACATTCATATCAGGGATATCCTTTGAGCAGTCATCATCGGAATCATAAGTATCGACTTCATCATCCTTTGCCACTAAGCACACGAGCCCATCATCAGAATCTTCATCGCTCTCTTCAGAGTCTGTTTCGATCCAGGTGTTATGCTCATTTGCTGGTGATTCTTCTTCAGCAACCATTCCCTTGTGACGATTGGGTCGAGGAGAAAATTTGGGAGTATGGTTGCTCTTCTTCTGCATGTATTCGAACTTGGGAATTGGGCGGCTTGATGCAAAGTGTCCTGGTTTCCTGTAATTAAAACAAACCAGATCTTCTTTCCTTTTTGAGTCGCTACTCCTAGTGAACTTTGGAGGTGCTCTGCTTGTAGATCCTTGAAATTTGTTGTAGTTGGGTTTTGAGAATTTTTTGAACTTTTAAAATTTCTTCACAAATAAAGCGAAGTCTTCGTCATCCATATCCAATAACTCAGAAGTAGAAATTTTGGGATCTGTGCTTTTCTCAACTGGTGCTGGCGCTTCATCTCTATGTGCCACCATAGCAATGGATTTTGATTTTCCTTCAGTTTTACTTATACGATGAAGTTTGAGTTCATAAACTTTGAGATTTGCGTAAAGATTTCTAAGTGTCCAAATGTCCAAAGTTCCAGCGTCTTCAAGAGCGCTAGATTTGTGTAGGTATCTTGATCCAAAAGCAGCAAGAAAATTAGTGTTTAATTCCTTATTGGAGAATGTCTTTCCAAGTGAAATACATAGATTGATAATTTCACAATATCGTTCATAAGTCTTTCTAAGAGTTTCACCGAGGAGTTGAGAGAAATTGTTGAATCTATTTTTCACTTCGTATCTCTTGTTCTCCTTACAGACCGTATCTCCTTCGATATGCTCTTCAATAGCATCCCATAATTCGTTGGCGGTAGCACAATGCAGGACTTGCTGTTTCATAGCCGTGCTTAGAGTGCTAAGAATAATGTTTCTAGCTTTCCCATCATTTGCAACTCTTCTAGTTTCTTCTTCATTCCATTCTTCCTTTGGTTTCAGAATAGATGGTTGAGCAGCATTGGTGCGTGGATTAGGATTCGCCTTCATTGGAATATAAGGTCCATAAACTACGGTGTCATGGAGCCTTTCATCGATAGAGTTGAGATGGGTCAGGATGCTGAATTTCCACACGTCGAAATGATCTTCATCAAAGAATGGAACATGTGTATAGTTAGCAGTTGCCATAGGTTTTGTGTTTGCCATATCAAATCGGCACCCAAGCTATTAAGCTTGAAAAACGGAAATGTTTTATAAAGGTGTTTGCCTGATACCACTTTTGGTCCCAAAGGGGCAACAAGGGTATGAAAAATGCTAGAGGGGGGGGTGAATAGCGTTTTAAAATTCTTTTCAAACCCTTTTGAAAATCAATGGCAAATGCGCACGACTTTTAATTTGGCTAAGTATAGCGCGCAGCAAGAGTGTAAAATGCACAGCGGAAATTTAAAGCAATCACTTATGCGCAGGTATATGCGCAGAAGTGTAAAACGCCACACTAAGTTAAGGCTTAAAGAGTGGCGCAAAATGGAACTAAGGAAATAAGCACATAAACACAAATCAAACAGTTCAAAGTAATCTACAAAATCAAACAAAGCAATATATCAGGAATGTTTAATGTAGAAAGCAAAGCAGTTTATTGAGACAAGCTATTTAGAGAGGTTCGATCGGGAAAAGATCTACGTCCTCTACCAAGATGGTTAGTCTTGGATTTCTAATAGAGATCTTATTATAAGAGAGTTTACAAGTTACAGCGATTTAGAACAAACTAACTCAAAGATCTATAATCTATGAAAGAACAAAATCCTAGACAATAACCGGTGTTTCTCTAGAAGTATGATCGATGAGATCGAAACTTCAAGAGGCGTGTGTGTGTCAGAAATCTAGGCTCTTTGAATCTATGAGATGGCGAGCACAAGATTCTGGTGTTACAAAAGCTGTTTAGGATCAGGGCTTGGATGAGTATGAAGGTATGAAGGTTGATCTTGAGAATTATGGAAATATGCAAGCAATCTTCAAATCTTCAAAGTTTCTCTTTGGAAGTAAAAGCTCAAGCAGCTTGGAAAATGAGGAAGAGCTGACTATTTATAGTGGAGCTTTCAAAAACTAGCCGTTGGAGCTCTGAGCAAGGACGATGTGCTGTCACAATGTGATTGGTGCGCAGGGTCCTTTATAGCCGTTAGAGACAGAGCAAGTGGATAAGCTTCAAACTTCTTCTAGAAGGATGACAGCTGTCTTCAATTTGAATTTCAAATATGAGTCATGTCTCTATCTACGTGTATGCTGAGTGTGCATGTTTTGTTGTTAGTCCACATCAGCGCTTTGACTCATTCCAAAAAGCGAGCTTGTCATGACGCTTTCCAAGCTTTATAAAGGTGAGGTGAGGAAAGAAGAGAATTGACTAAGGCAGAACTGCATGCGCATGAGAGCCATGCACATTGAGTGCGCAGATGGTGCGCTGCGCATTGGAGTGTAGATACCCCGATCTCGCACCTCTCATCAAACCCTTTTAATCGGTCTAAACCCTAAAATTGACCTAGAGCCCTCGATTTGGCTATGCGGGAGTGCCGTGAGCCTTATCGGTGCATAGAATGGATTAACGGACTTCAAATTCATGATCAGAGCGAAACAATGAGTGAACAGGCATCTACTTCAATTTTTTGAGGTGTGGGACCCGAAACGGGGCCCGCACCCTTAGAACTGCTCGTTATCGCCCATTCTGTGCATTAAAAAAAATACATACTTGTCATCCCTTGCTCATAAAAATATTTCAGGTAGACGGGCGTGACCACGAAATTAGTTCAAGCAACTTTCATGTTGAACCCGCGGACAACCGGAACACCGGAATGCGCACGACGGAGCAGTTGCAAGCTGTTGCGGGGCGGGAACATGGAGCCAGAAAATCATGCATGTTTACTCCCACAAAATTCGGCACATGGCTGAAATGGGGGGGGGGGGTCACATGGAAGAAAAAAAAAAGCAACCAAGGATTGACATGTGGTATTCAAAGGAAGGGTCAAGTTTTTCAAAGCAACACCATCACTTTTGGCCACTTTTTTCCACCCCTTTGCATGAATTTCGGGCAAGCCACACCACCCCCATACTACCCCTACTCTAGGGGCATTTTGGTCCAAAAATATGACCTCCCTCCTCCATATACTCCCTTGGTTGATCCAAGAAAGGGGTTAACACATTCACTCAACACACACCTCATTACACACATTCCATACACTCTCTCCATACACTTTCTCTCAACCAAACAACCTCCACCATCAAACCACCACTCAACCACCACTACCACCACTCCTCCACCACATCTCCACCACCCAACCACCATCCCAACACCTCAAAACAACTACAAAACTCCTTCAAACCTCAAGCAAACAAACAACAACAACAACAACCACAAATACAACAACAACAACTTCAATCAAACAAAAAAAAAAGTCTTCCCTTGAAAGCAAAGGGAGCATAACCTAGGTAATATCTTCATCTTGTAATCCCCTTAAGTGTAAGATGTAGTGTTTTATGTAATTTCTTGAGAGGTCTAGCCACCTTGTTAGGCTAGACCTCCATTTGATGTCTAAAATCAAACAATAGTGGTACTCTTGTTGTTCTTCTCTTTAAATGATGATATATAATGGTATTTTGATCTCTTGAGCATGCTATAGTACTGATCTTGTGTGTATATACCATTCATGTATGAGTATCAAGTCTAGGTTTGTTGGGGATTCAAGAGTTTTTTCAAAGAATAACTTGCTTTCTCTCATAAACCTTGAATCTGCCATGTTTTGTCTCATCTTAATATAGAGCATCATGAAATCAGGTCTAAATGCATGAAGGATTGTTGTTTCATGTAGATAACATGTATATATATGTTCACCCAAAGTTTCATGTTCATACCTTTTCATTTGATTGAGTTTTCATGGGTGTGTTCATGCCATGTGTGGATTTCCAGTAGTCTGTCCAAGCTGTACCTTTCTGCCTTGTTGCTTTGTTTATGCATAGAAAACCTTGTTTTTTGTCTTGGACCACAAAATGGTTTTTTTTCTAAACAGAACAAGGAATATGATCATGTGAATATAATACTTTTACCCTTAGTATAAGAGGTTATTTCCATTTTTTGTTTAAACTATCTGTTCTCAGATTAGCATGTTTCCTGTTTTGACATAAAAAGTCAGAGATGTTTTATGTGACGGTAACTTTCTCGATGGCCTTGAAACTTTCCAGATATAAACGTTTATATGTTTGGAATAACTTTCATGTTTAGTATTTCCCATGATTCCCCCATTTTCATAATGTAAAAAGTGGATCTTTTATGGAGGTATGCATATCTGTCAGACTAGGCTGTTGAAAGTTCTATCTTGCATGCTTTGTTTGGACACTATAACATGCTCCTAAAATCAAGGAAAAAATCATGGTTGATTCTTGATGTGTTAGGAACTTTTATTGACCTTTGAATTCTGGATTGAGTAAGTGTAAGAGCAGGTACAAGAAAGGAAGATGGGCAGCAGTCCCTAAAATGCTTGGGGACGGACTTTTGGACATTTATTTGTTATGGGATTTGTTTCCCTTTTTTTTTCACCATTGTAAATATTAATCCCCCACCCCCTCTTTGTGACCTCCTTTACTGGATATGAATGCTAAACCATTTTCAAAACCAAGTGAGAGTCCACCCAAACCGACTCTCATTTGTGAATTAAAGCAAACAGTCCTAGAATAGGAAGACCTCCGCATATATTAAATCACCATTTTCGTTAGGGCATAAAAGCAAGGCATAAAAGGCTTAAAATTGAATCTACGTGGCATGCATGCTAGAGACCATCACGGGCGAGGAGAGTGCCTAACCCCTTCTCTTCTCGTAACTTAGCCCCCGAACCCACTTTCTCGAAAAAAGGTTTTATCTTCGGTTTTACAAAAATAAAATGAGGTGGCGACTGAGGCGACCCCGACCCCGCGGCCGGGAACTCGCGAGCCGGACGTCGACTTAAAACAATAAAACACCAAAATACTGAAGATAAAAATTTCATTTTATGCTAAAAGATTTAACACAAGGTTTTAGGAATCCAAGTTTAACCACAACTAGTACAAGCTCCACAAGCTTACACCAAAAACAAAACATTACAAACTTAATGACGTCATTGTTGGTAATACTATTCCCAAAAGGTTTTACATTTAGGTAATGTAAACCAAATAACCACCTGCCCAAAAGTCGCTACCCTCTCGACGTCCTCCTCGTGATCAGCGAGTCCTATTCCTTTCCTCCTGGGGGGGGGGGTTAAGGAGACAAAGATAAAAAGAAAGGGGGTGAGATAAATCTCAATAAGTTACTAATGCAACTACATGACATGCTATGATGCAAGAAGCAATAAACAATAATAATTCTCACATAGCACGTATTAATTAGTAGTTAACAGATAGCAGCGGAAATAAACAAGTAACAAAGGATATTAGCCAAGGTTTCCCAAAACTGATAGAACAATGATAAGGATCGCTGCGCAGCTTCAACCAATCAACCAATCAAACCATCTTCATAGTAGCATAATAGCTGAAGAGAAAACCCCGGTACCGGAACCATAACAATGTAACATGTCACAAAGGACAAGGGAAAATGACACAAAGTCATAACCCAAAACGACTAGCTAGAATACTCAACAAGGAGCTAGCTCATCCCAACCAAGGCCAATCTGGATGAGGAAAGAAGGACCAATGGGCGACGCTATACTGGACTTGGCTTGTGCCATTATAGCATTATCCATTGCCTGACTCAAACACAATTAACCAGCTGGACTTTCAAATAAGTGCCAAGTAATAAATACTAGCAAAAGAAAAACAACCAATGATTCTAAAATACGGAACCATTCCAAATAACTCACCATAAAGATGAACCAATCCAAACAACACATCAAAGATATCCAACATTCCCAAAACGATACTTAATCAAATTCCATAACATATTTTTCCACGAAGGAACCATTTTACCAACCTAGTATGTTCCACAATTACCATCTAAGCCAAATCGAAGTACTCAAGGAGATCTTTAAAACGATAGTTTACACGTCTAAAACGGAGTCCGGATGAGGAAGTTATGGCCTCCGGAAGATTTAGCGTAAAACGGACAACTTTGGGAAAAGAGAAGGGGGGGTGCGCACGCCTCCCTTAAAAGGGTGCGCGCGCCCTCGATCATCAGAATGTTTTGAGTTTTGAAACACATGAGGGAGCGCACGCCCCTTAAAACATGGTGCGCGCGCCTCCTAGGATCAGAAGGTCTGAATTTTGAAGCAAATGAGGGAGAGCACGCCTCCCCTAAAAGGGAGCGCGCGCCTCCAAGGAACAGAAGGTCGAGTTTCAAAAGGGAATAAGGGTGCGCACGCCCCCTCCCAAAGGGTGCGCGCGCCTCCTCGCCCGGAGGGACCAAATCCGGCCAAATTCTGGGTTTCTTCCAAAAATTCAACCCAAACCAAAACCAAACCAAAATCCAACACATCCAACAAGTATAATAAGGTACTATAACAACTTATAAGTCTAAAATAACTCATATAACATCTATTAGACAACCCAAACCAAGAGATGATTCAAACACCCAAATTTCACAAAAATGGATAAATTACAAACAAATTCCAAATCAACCAAAGAAGCCATATAAATCAACTAGAGCATCAATGGAGTTAAAGATGAACAGTTTTAGCATAAATGGGGGGAAAGTAACTTACTTGGAATTTATGAAAGATGACGGAATTTGAAATTTCTTAGCTCTTTACAATCCTAGCGACGATCTAAGCATTTTTCATAAAATGAGAAACAAGAAATGATGAAAGGAAGATGATCAAAATGAAGGAAAGAGGGAGGAGAGTTTTCTTACCTTTTCACCAACAATGGAGGAGAGAGAGAGATTGAGTGTGTGTGTGTGTGTGTGCAGGAGAAAGTGAGGGAGGAGGTGAGGGAGAGGGAGGGAGTTGATGATTAAAAAAAAAGTTTCACTTAGGTCCCTCTACAACCACCTAGAACAATTAAACCCATTTTTCCCCACTATCAACTAAGACTCACTAACTCCACACTAACACAAATGATCAATTAAAATGATAGGCATAAAATATTATGAAACACAAAATACACACATAAATAATAAAATAATTAAACTAATAAATAACTAAATAAATAATAATTATTTACTAGCAAGAAAATAGAGGCGGGTTTTCGGGTCGTGACATTCACTCCTCCTTAAAGAAAATTCGACCCGAATTTTAAAGGTACTTACCCGAAACAAAAAGCCACGGATATTTCCGTTCAATCTCTTCTCGAAGCTCCCACGTTGATTCTTCGACATTGTGATTCCTCCATAGCACTCTAACCAACGCAATGCTTTTATTCCTTAACTCTTGCACTTTGGTATCAAGAATCTGAACCGGTCGTTCCTCATATGACATGTCAGGCTCTATATCCTCAGGTACCCTCGGTAACACGTGAGATGGATCATGCAAATACTCCCGAAGCATAGAAACATGGAAGACGTTATGTAACCGGTCTAGAGAAGATGGCAACGCAAGTCGATAAGCAAGAAGCCCCACTTTTCCCAAAATCTCAAACGGTCCAATAAACCTCGGAGCCAATTTACCCTTCTTCCCAAACCTTCGAATACCCACCTTCGGAGATACCTTCAAGAATACGAAGTCTCCGGTCTGAAAATTAAGGTCTCGTATTCTATGATCAGCATAGCTCTTTTGTCTACTCTGGGCCGTCTTCAATCGGTCCCGGATAATTCTGACTTTCTCAACGGAATCCTGAATCAAATCAATACCCCATATCTTCGCTTCCCCGATCTCATCCCAACAGATAGGTGATCTACACTTTCTCCCATACAAAGCCTCATACGGAGCCATCTCAATGCTAGCTTGATAACTGTAATTATAAGAAAATTCCACTAAAGGTAAGTGCATATCCCAAGAATCAGAAAAGTCTATCGAACAAGCTCGCAACAGGTCTTCTAAAATCTGAATAGTTCTCTCGGATTGACCGTCAGTCTGAGGGTGAAAAGCCGTACTGAATCTCAAATCTGTACCCAAAGCTTTCTGTAACGCTTTCCAGAATCTAGAAGTAAACCGCGGATCACGATCTGATACAATGCTAACCGGAACCCCATGTAATTTCACAATCTCATCAATATAAAGGGTCGCAAGTTTTTCCATCGAGTATCTAATATCAATCGGTAAGAAATGAGCAGGCTTGGTCAGTCTATCCACGATCACCCAAACACTGTCATACTTCCTACGGGTACGAGGTAGTCCCGTAACGAAATCCATAGTCACATGCTCCCATTTCCACTCCGGAATCTCTAATGGCTGAAGTAGTCCTGCGGGTCTCTGATGCTCAACTTTTACCTGCTGACAAGTTAAACACTTCGATACATACTCAGCTATTTCCCTCTTCATGTTGTTCCACCAGAAATGTTGTTTCAGATTTTGCTACATCTTCTTACTACCGGGATGAATAGTATATCTCGATTTATGACCCTCATCTAAAACTTGCCTCTTTATTCCATCAACATCGGGCACACACAAACGTCCACGAAAATTCAACACCCCAATCGAACTCAAATAAAAATCCTCGAAGTTCTTCTCCTTCATTTTACCCATTACTTTCACTAACTTGGGATCTTCTTTCTGAGCTTCCTTTATCCTTTGAATTAGGGTCGGAGATACCCTAATGTTCGCAAAAATAGCCCCATGTATCGATTCACGAGGACACCAGTCTCGAACATCCTCAAGCATTTTCCACTCTCGAACCATCATCGAAGCCACATAATATTTTCTACTAATCGCATCGGCTACCACATTCGCCTTTCCCGGATGATAAGATATTTTACAATCATAGTCCTTCAAAAGTTCCATCCATCTGCGCTGTCGATTATTCAGTTCCTTCTGGGAGAAGAGGTACTTCAAACTCTTGTGATCCGTGAAAATCTCAAATTTTGCCCCGTAAAGGTAATGCTTCCACTTATGAAGAGCAAAAACGATAGCTGCCAATTCCATGTCGTGAGTAGGATAATTCTGTTCACTCGGACTCAATTTCCTCAAAGCATACGCGATCACTTTCCCATTCTACATTAAAACACAACCCAAGCCTTCCTTCGATGCATCACTATAAATCACTAGGTCATCGTTCCCATTAGGTAATGCTAATATCGGTGCAGTAGTCAACCTCTTCTTCAACTCCTCAAAACTGTTGTTACACTTTTCGGTCCACTCAAACGGAACATTCTTTTGGGTCAACTGAGTCATCGGTGTAGCAATCCGCGAAAACCCTTCTATAAACCTCCTGTAGTACCCGGCTAACCCCAGAAAACTCCTGATCTCAGTCACTGTCTCGGGTCTCTTCCAATCAACAATGGCTTCTATCTTCGAAGGATCTACAGAAATCCCATCTTTAGAAATAACATGACCCAGAAATGAAACTTTTTCGAGCCAAAATTCACACTTACTAAACTTCGCGAATAACTGTTCCTTTGCGAGTACCGATAAAACTGTCCTCAGATGTTGATCGTGCTCCTCTCGAGATTTGGAATAGACAAGTATATCATCAATGAAGACCACTACGAACATATCAAGATAAGGATGGAAAATCATGTTCATCAAGTCCATAAATACGGCAGGTGCGTTAGTCAACCCAAACGGCATAACCAAGAACTCATAGTGACCATATTGGGTGCGAAAAGCAGTATTCGGAATATCCTCCGATCGAATTCTCAACTGATGGTACCCACTCCTCAAATCAAGTTTAGAGAATACCACTGACCCCTGAAGCTGATCGAATAAATCATCAATATGCGGTAGAGGATATTTGTTCTTCACCGTTACCTGATTCAACTTCCTGTAATCAATACACAACCTCAACGAACCATCTTTCTTCCTTACGAACAAAACAGGTGCTCCCCATGGTGAAACACTAGGCCGAATAAATCCTCTATCAAGCAACTCCTGTAACTGAACCTTCAGTTCTTTCAACTCTGCTGGAGCCATTCTATAAGGTGCTTTCGAAATCGGAGCTGTACCTGGTAATAGATCAATACAGAACTCTATCTCTCTATCGGGAGGCATATTGTACTCTGAAGAGAAAACATCAGGAAATTCTCTAACTACCCGAACACTCTCTAACCCAGGCGATTGTTTCTTGGTATCTAGCACACTAGCCAAATTGACACGCCCCCAGGTCCCGGGATCCCCTAATAGAACCTCGAACCTGGATGCGCGTGACTAACGAGAATCAAGAACACTAACAAGAAACTGGATGACAACTGTTTATAACAAACTGACATGATATATATACTCTAGAGTAAGGAGCTGAACTAGCTCACAATACGAGTTCTAGACAAGAAAATTTAAAACCAAACTTATTTACATACAGCGGAAGATATGCCTAGCACATAAGCTGGCATTACAAGATGTCTAGAGAAAACAAGAGACAACAAGTCTACCCAAAAATACTGAGTTACATAACCCATAATACATCGTCCTCACCAAAGTGTAAAAGGACCACGATCCCCAAAAGAAGTACCACCTGCGTAGTAAGCTCCCATCTATGTCGAGCCTCACTTCGCACTATCACTAGCCTTCCTTTGATCTAAGGAAAACAATTAAACAAGAAACGGGGTGAGATAAATCTCAGTAAGCTATTAGATGCAACTACATGACATGTTATCATGCAATTCAAGTAGATACTCAAGTAATCGTATATCAAGTATCATCAAGTAACAAGTATATGAGAGGCTAAGCCACTCATCAAGTAGCACATAAGGCTAAACAAGCAAGTTATAAAGGATATTGCTTCCTTCCTTATTCCTCCCAAGAATACCATTGTTGTCGTAGCTTATATTACTTTGACAATCACGATCAATAACAAGAAACTGATTATTCAGTATATATCAGAAGACCCGGTAACCAGTGTCATTCCCAAGATCAAGACTCACGAGGTGTTCAAGAGTTTAGCATTCACTTAAGTCAGGCGTATTGCTCCAACCAAGGAAGCTATGCCCTTACTATGGCCGGTAGTAAGGGGTCAAGCGCAAATACATAGGGACCCGATTATCACTTAAGCCCCAGCTCTCGCGATAAGCGTGAACCTATATATTTCCGAACAAGCAAGGAGAACCAGCTGGACTCACATAAGAATGTACAAGTAGGTATTTACTTGAACTACGAGAGTAGAACTAATCCAAAAGTAGTGGACTAGCTCAACAAGGAACATGCTTCAAGTAATCAAGAAGTCACCTTGTTATCAAGCAACTATATGCAATGTTTGCACACACACAACAAGAACATGTCTCATACAAGTGAGTGCTTATTCATAGCACTTTCTAGTTCATTACCATACATAGGTATTGGTATCAAGTCATGTACAAGATTTTATTATCTTATATTCAAGTCTTAATCCAATTCTTTGGATGTTCAAGTCATGTACAAGATTTTATTGTCTTATACTTCAAGTTATAATTCCAATCTTTGGATATTCAAGCATGTATAAGAGTTATACATTTACTCTTACAAAATCCTAATCCAATTCTTAGGATATTCAAGTCTAAAACTTTGTTCTAATGCCCCTAAGGTGCACAATCATTGGTTTCAATACAAGCATAACACATTAGTGCTTGTTCATAGCACTTTCAAGACATAAAGAAGAGTTACTACTCTTATACTTAAGTTCTCATTTGAGTTCTATAAGTGTTCATGTTCAAGACTAAGTTCTCATTCTAATTTAATGAGCACTCATGTTCAAGACCAAGTTCTAATGCCCCAAAAGGTACATATACACTTGCTAGGACATCTTATAATAAGGCTCTATGCCTTAAGAGGGGTAAGCTTTCATTTCAATTTAGATTTAAAACACTTTTGTTGAAACAGGGGACCAGGCGGGCGCCTACAATGGACCGGGAGGCCGCTCATTATAGCACTTTTGAAACCCAAAACTTCTGATGAAATGGGTGGGCGCTTGGTACCTATGTGGGCGGGCGCCTGGTACAATTTTCAGCAAACACTAAATTTCTTTCCAGGCCTAAAATTCTCCGTCCCAAGCGTAGGAGTAACTTTCTAACAACCCAGAAGTATACAAACATACTCAATTCACCTATTTCAAGTTCTTTCATTATTTTTACTCAGAGGGTTATACTCCCTTTGTCCCAAAATTACAAGAATCACAGAAATTACCCCAAACACGAAATTGACAAACACAAGTATCAGGAATAACATATATGCATGTTATTACAAGCAAAGGGGAGCTAATAACTTACCTACTCCGAAATCAAATTCACCCAAACTAATTTCTGTTTGGCAGGAAATGCTCTACTCACCGCCCTGATCATCTATGCGAAGTCGGATTTTCGAACAGAGGCATAATTAAGCGAGAGGAGTCGAGAATAGGGTAAAACTGAACTCCCTTTATGAAACAGAGAGAAAGTACGAGAAGAAACTGAGAAATGCCTTCTCAGATGGCAAACACAAGAAGATATACTTACAAGTTTTGAGAAATTACAATTAAGCCCTCCAAGTTTCAAATTTGACAATTAAGCCCCTCAAGTTTTACTTTTAACAAAAAGGCCCCTACTTTCAACTTTGACATTTAACCACCTTAATTTTCTAAAGTAGTTAAATAATTAACTCAAATAAAATAGCATATAAATATGCTAGTCAAGAATTTAACAAGCAAGTCAAGAATTTAACAAGAATTAGGACGGGCGTTACACAAATAACCCTCACAACCACGATGCAACAACTTCTTCGCTTTCACATAAGAAATTATACGAATATTTCTACCCAAAGGAGTAGCCTCAAAAACAAACTTAGGCACATCAGGAATAGAAAAATTAACGACCTTCCTACGACAATCAACTGAAGCATGAAATTTGCTCAGCCAATCCATACCCAAAATAACGTCAAAGTCTTGTATCGGAAGGACTACCAAATCCGCACACAAAACATGACCACAAATAAGCACATCACAAGCATGAAACACTTTATCAGTTACCAAGCACTCTCCCATAGGAGTTGACACCTCTAGCACATAAGGTAAGGACTCAGATGAAGCATTTAGCAAAGAAGCAAAGTGCACAGATATGTATGAATGCGATGATCCTGGATCTACTAATGCACGGGCGCTCACACTAGACACATAAATAATACCTCCTATCACTGAAGGATCATCAGTAGCCTGCTGCTGGTTCATAGCTAAAACTCTTCCTTGAACCTTAGGCTTCCCCGTTGCATCTCTCTTCTGACCTTGAGCAGTACCAGCTCCACTTCCTGATGGCTGACCCTTAAATCTCAGACAATCCTTCACAAAGTGCCCCAACTGACCGCAATTAATACACTTCCCTTGCTTCTTCCAATACCGATCCTCAGAATGTCCTTCCCTCTGGCAATAAGAACAAAGTCTCCTATTCTGATTCTCTTGGTTCCCCGGAGTAGTGACCGGATTCCTTAGGATTGGTTGCCCTCTGAATTGAGATTGTCCTCCTGAATTACCTCGGTTATCCGAACGTTATTGTGGTTGAGCTTTGCTCTGACCTCCTTGTTTACCCGTGTTAACTGCCTCGGTCTTTCTCTTGTGTTCCCCGATGTCTTGCTCTACCAAGTAAGCACGGTCCACAGCATCCTGGAAAGTCTGAATCCTCTGAGCTATAAGCTGAGTCCTGATAGCTGTCCTCAAGCCTCTGATAAACCTCATTGCCTTCTGCTCTTCAGTCCTCACAAGGTAGTCACAATACCTAGCTAATTCTGTGAACTTAGCCGAGTATTGAGCTACGGTCAACAAGCCTTGCTCCAAATTTAGGAACTCAATCTCCTTCCTATTCTGATCAACCAAAGGAATGAAGTGTTCCTTGAATTTCCTCACAAACAATTCCCAAGTATAAGGTACAAGAGTCGCATCCCAACTTGCCTTAAGTACCTTCCACCAATGTTCCGCAGCCCCAACTAGCTTATAAGCCGCAAACCGAACCCTATCCTCATCCGTGCAACCAAAGACATCATAAATCTTCTCCATTGACTCGATCCACTTTTCAGCGTTTTTCACATCAGGCTCACCAATCGTACTCAATCGGTTTCAACTTCAAGAACTGCTCCAACCCATATCGCGGAGGTGCTACATGTTCCTCTCTCGGCCCTTGATCATGAATTGATTTCATAGCCGCTTCAAACATACCATGAAACATCGCACGGTTTTCTTCCCATAGATCGTTATGATTCGGAGTCCCACTGGGACCTTCACCAGCTCTTCTTCTAGCCATTTTAAACAAATACCTGCATAAAACATCAACCGTTACCCACTCCGAACACAACTACCCTCCTAGGTCATTCTAGTCCACCTATACTTATACTTAGAGCTAAACCATAGCTCTGATACCAACTGAGGCGACCCCGACCCCGCGGCCGGGAACTCGCGAGCCGGACGTCGACTTAAAACAATAAAACACCAAAATACTGAAGATAAAAATTTCATTTTATGCTAAAAGATTTAACACAAGGTTTTAGGAATCCAAGTTTAACCACAATTAGTACAAGCTCCACAAGCTTACACCAAAAACAAAACATTACAAACTTAATGACGTCATTGTTGGTAATACTATTCCCAAAAGGTTTTACATTTAGGTAATGTAAACCAAATAACCACCTGCCCAAAAGTTGCTACCCTCTCGACGTCCTCCTCGTGATCAGCGAGTCCTATTCCTTTCCTCCTGGGGGGGGGTTAAGGAGACAAAGATAAAAAGAAAGGGGGTGAGATAAATCTCAATAAGTTACTAATGCAACTACATGACATGCTATGATGCAAGAAGCAATAAAAAATAATAATTCTCACATAGCACGTATTAATTAGTATTTAACAGATAGCAGCGGAAATAAACAAGTAACAAAGGATATTAGCCAAGGTTTCCCAAAACTGATAGAACAATGATAAGGATCGCTGCGCAGCTTCAACCAATCAACCAATCAAACCATCTTAATAGTAGCATAATACCTGAAGAGAAAACCCCGGTACCGGAACCATAACAATGTAACATGTCACAAAGGACAAGGGAAAATGACACAAAGTCATAACCCAAAACGACTAGCTAGAATACTCAACAAGGAGCTAGCTCATCCCAACCAAGGCCAATCTGGATGAGGAAAGAAGGACCAATGGGCGACGCTATACTGGACTTGGCTTGTGTCATTATAGCATTATCCATTGCCTGACTCGAACAAATTAACCAGCTGGACTTTCAAATAAGTTCCAAGTAATAAATACTAGCAAAATAAAAACAACCAATGATTCCCCAGTAGGGAACCATTCTAAATAACTCACCATAAATATGAACCAATCCAAACAACACATCAAAGATATCCAACATTCCCAAAACGATACTTAATCAAATTCCATAACATATTTGTCCACGAAGGAACCATTTTACCAACCTAGAGTGTTCTACAATGACCATCTAAGCCAACTCGAAGTACTCAAGGAGATCTTTAAAACGATAGTTTATACGTCTAAAACGGAGTCCGGATGAGGAAGTTATGGCCTCCAGAAGATTTTGCGTAAAACGGACAACTTTGGGAAAAGAGAAGGGGGGGTGCGCACGCCTCCCTTAAAAGGGTGCGCGCGCCCTCGATCATCAGAATGTTTTGAGTTTTGAAACACATGAGGGAACGCACGCTCCTTAAAACATGGTGCGCGCGCCTCCTAGGATCAGAAGGTCTGAATTTTGAAGCAAATGAGGGAGCGCACGCTTCCCCTAAAAGGGTGCGCGCGCCTCCAAGGAACAGAAGGTCGAGTTTCAAAAGGGAATAAGGGTGCGCACTCCCCCTCCCAAAGGGTGCGCGCACCTCCTCGCTCGGAGGGACCAAATCCGGCCAAATTCTGGGTTTCTTCCAAAAATTCAACCCAAACCAAAACCAAACCAAAATCCAACACATCCAACAAGTATAATAAGGTACTAGAACAACTTATAAGTCTAAAATAACTCATATAACATATATTAGACGACCCAAACCAAGAGATGATTCAAACACCCAAATTTCACAAAAATGGATAAATTACAAACAAATTCCAAATCAACCAAATAAGCCATATAAATCAACTAGAGCATCAATGGAGTTAAAGATGAATATTTTTAGCATAAATGGGGGGAAAGTAACTTACTTGGAATTTATAAAAGATGACGGAATTTGAAATTTCTTAGCTCTTTACGATCCTAGCGACGATCTAGGCTTTTTTCCCCACTATCAACTAAGACTCACTAACTCCACACTAACACAAATGATCAATTAATATGCTAGGCATAAAATATTATGAAACACAAAATGCACACATAAATAATAAAATAATTAAACTAATAAATAAATAACTAAATAAATAATAATTATTTACTAGCAAGAAAATAGAGGCGGGTTTTCGGGTCGTGACAGCGACTCTTGACTGTTTTGATTCCATCGAGAGGAAACCATTGTGTGAGAACCGAGCGCATTTCCAAAAGTGCATTAGCACGAAACGGACCCGAATCTCCCTCACGAGCAATCATTTCGGTGTTTGGCTTTCGAGCGCGGGCTCTCACAGTGGCGACTCTGCTGGGGAGGATTTTAAAAGTGGGCTAGACTCTAATGGAAAAAACAAAAATAAAAACAAAAATAAAGTGGGCTTGACTGTTTGTATATATATGCATGCGTGGTGGGTGATTCCCTTAAAAAAACAAAAATGGAAAAAATAAAAAAGAAAGAGAGAAAAATATTTTCTTGTTTTCTTTACTTGCTTTCAAAAAAAAAATAAAAAAAAAAAAAAAAAATAAATCATTTTTTGAACTTATAGATACCTCACACACATGCACGTTTTTGAAAATAACGTCTCGTAGAACCGTACAAACCCGAGAAGGTAACCCGAGGGTATAAGGGAGCTCATCGACTTCCCTATAGGGCCCGCGGTGTACATTCTCACCCCAAAGCACGCCTATTAGTCGTTGCGATGGGTGTAAGCCAATCTTCCCCGTTACCAAACCACGATGTCCAAGTTTTTCAAAAAAATAACACGTCCCAGACTTCATGTCGGTTTTTGTCTAGCAATTTCACCTCAATCCTATGCATTTCCAAAAGGGTCATAAACAACCTACATTGTGGAAATTCATTGAAATGCTCAGATTAAATTTAAATTGTCAAGACCCTCCCTTAGGCCGTAACCGAATGGTGGATCCCCGAAAGAGTATAGGCCCTTCGCTAGGGGCTCGGACGACCAATAGTACAGGTGAAAAACGTTGGTCCTCTACTTTGGAGACGGTATCCACTATTCCAGGATTTAATGCGAAACGTGTCAAAACAAAGCAAGGTGCTTGTCCGGCATTTATAGGTTTGTGCGTTGCTTGCGCTTCAAATTTTGAAAAAAAAAAAAGAAAAAACAAAAAAAATTAGCTTCTTTTGTACATAAAGCTTCATTCCCAGAAAATCTAAAATAGGTTTTCTTTTCATCCGTCTTGTAGAGGGAGAATTCTTCTTGTTCTCTAGCGCGACATTCAAGGTCCGTTCCAAGCACCAATTTGATCAAAGCTCTACTCCAGTCTTCATCATCAATCATGGCCAACAAAGGACATACATCATCAAACTCGACTAAGGGCTTGCCGGACTTCGAGCTAGGGTATGCAATGGAACAGTGGTTGGAAAGGCGCCTGAATGATCACACGAATCGCATGATTAGCCTATTCCAGGGGCATCAGGAAGAAATGTTGAACCTTGTGAATACTCTCTTGAAGAAATTGGAGCTCAAAGATCTCCAAGCATCCCAGTGCCAGAATGGCAATTCCAACCCGAACATTCACTCCACCCGAGATATGGGGTTCATGACTTGTGACGATATCTGTATTGAAGCTAGCCGAATGGCGACATCAAACAATTTGAGCCCTACTGCTCCGCTAAAGATACATGAAACTCCAGTGAAACCCACAGAAATCTGGTCACCGAGCGGTTCACAAAAAAGGATCGTTCAGGCTTTGGAAGGCCCGACATCGCCGAGCAGACTCGCATTTTCCTCAAGCACCTCCAATCGGTTTATGCTGAAAAGATAAAGTACCTTCCTTCCCTTGACTTCGCTTCCCTCCTAGGTGTGGGTTCTCGCATTGATGAGGATATTCAAACTAGAATGCTCAAGCCATATCCTTCTCCTGGATCCTACAATTACCAAACATCTGCTGAAGCTCCCACACCGAATGTGAATCGTGTTTCTACCAATCCTGCACCGTCCTGGGTCCACACAGTTGGCCCTAATCAGAGATAATACAACAAATCTCCCCCATGCCACAATCGATATAGGTCAATTAATTCTATCAACAATCAACCAAGGAATAAGTCCCGAAGAGAAAGGCAGTTTGATAAATTTGATATTCCCTTGTCCATGATATTCTAAAGGTTAGTCACCCAAGGAGCATTGAAACCAATAGAGGGATACCGTCCGCCAAATCCTCCCCCTAAGAATTGGGACGCCAACAAATATTGTGCATACCACGTATCGCCTGGTCATGCGACTGATGATTGCTGGAATTTGAGGCATACTTTGCAAGATATGATCAAGGATGGGATGATCCAGAAGCCGTTCCAGCTGAACATTGTGGCCGACCTCTACTGAATGTTTGACTCCTGCAAGGTATCCTAGGGGCTCACCGAATCCCAAGGAAGGTCTTCCCTTTTGTTTGGAGGCCGAATTTTGTTATGACCGAGGAGCGGTTACTTTTGTTAAGTGTTAGAAGTGTGTTGACCCGTAAGGTCGTGCCTCCGGTATCTAGATCTCTTTTTTCTTGTGATTGGGCTCCCCACCCGTACTCCTAATCCTGTCCCTTTTGCCTATCGCTTAGTAATGTGCTCACACATCTTCTTTATCTTCTAAGTCTAAGAGTGTGTTGTTGTCTTCGTGCTTTTATTTTATTGCTTGTCATGTAATATATGTTTTCAGTCAATGAACTTGCCTTATAACCAAGTGCTTTCTTAATCTGGACCCTCAAACAATTAATCTCACTTAATTAAAAGCAATCAATGAAATCTGAACAAATTTTAGACTGTGATTAATTGAGATGGGAACTAGGGCCGAAGGCAATCAATGAAGTTCACGAAGGCGATCGACAAAGTCACCCGACGAACGAAGATTTCAGGGTGCAACCAAGGGCATAATCAGAGAGGCCAATCAAATGGCAAAGGCTGAAGACTATCACACTGATGCAAGCGCAAGTGTCGGCGATTTTCCTTTAATGTATGATGCATTGTAAATTCTCGCATATTGTATGTTTATGTTTTTGTAAAAATTGTTGTATTCCGCACGCTATGATGTTTCTTCTTGAGTAAAAAAAAAAATAAAAAAAAAAATGAAAGAGAGCAAAAAAGGGGAGGTCAAAAAAAAAAAAGAAGAAGAAGCATTATTCATTTATTTTGGTACATATTCAATTTGCTTTATTGTTTAATTCAATTGTTTTAGAAAGGATATCGCGACACTACAAATTCATGTGTGTGCCTTCAACGACGGCAATTGGTATTTCATTCTGAAGACTTCATCACTTGTTGCACAAATACAAGACATGGACCGAGGGTCCAACAATCTCATGTGACATCATCAATTTCAAGGAGCACCGCGCATGCGAAGCAAATTTGCACTAAGAAGATCTCGCTCAATCGACTTCGGGCAAAGCACCATCAACGACGACAACTGGTGGCTTTTGTTGGAGACCAACGTGTTCTACCAACCCCTTACACTGAGGGAGCCCAAGAATCAAAATCCAGACGGCTTCTAAAACAACGTGTCCAATCTTGGAAAGCGAGACAACGACGAAGGCCTCTCATCAAATGAGGTCAACCTGCGGCGCGAGTCATATCACTTGCCCTAGGATGTTCTCATGTCGATTTGTCACGGTCTAACTTGTGTTCAAATGATTTGTCAAGCTTATTTAATCAGAATTAAAATGCTAATCCAAATTTAGAAGGGTCCAATTGATTTTGAGGCACTTGACCATTAACGCTTGTTCAAGTCTTGAGTCTTTGATTTCAATGTGTGAGCATATTTTCCCGAGTCTAAGGGCTTCCCCCTACTCTCGTCCTTCCGTCATCTCATTTATGTGCAAACACGATGTCGGAGATCCCACTGGGATTTCCCTTTGCTTTCACAAAATACTGGCCTCGTGCCTTCCCCTGCCAACTCCTGCAAGCTGTCACGGCAAAAGAAACAAAGGAATGCTATTCTTTATATCTCAGAATCTCAAATGCCGGCAAGAGATGTCGAATTAATGAGCACCAAACTGGGGCTGCATGTCAGAGTTTTGGGTTTTGTTTCAAGAGCAATGATTTGGCTTCATGACAATACGATTTGTTGAGAATGGAGTGCTCCGGGTGACACAGAAATTCAGATGGAAAAATGCCAGGGTACAGGATAACTCTTATTGATAGTTGATCCTTCATAAGGATGCAAGAAATGCGGAGGTTAACTTTTGAGAAGCTTCATGAGTTTCGGTAACTCTTGAGATCGAGAACATTAAGAATGTGGGACAACTCTCATAGACATTTAGGTACCTTAATGTGTGGATCATCAGAACACAATGCCATCTCAGATTGATAGTATGGCCCACAAAGCTCAAAGCTCGTTTCTTCTGCAACATCAGGATTGTGTCCCGCCGAACAACTCTCAATGAAGTTGATTCCTCAAAGAAGGAGTATCAAATGTCAGAACCCGTGGATAGCGGTCAACAGCAAAGCATCGAATGTGGGATGACTCTCATAGACAGTCGGTCCCTTATGTGTGGATCATTAGAATGCAGCGCCATCTCGAATTGACAGTATGGCCTACCAAGCCCAAAGCTCGTTCTTCGGAAACATCAGGATTGTGTCCCGCCGAACAACTCTCAAAGACAGTTGACTCCCTACCGATTGGGTATTGCATGTCAGAAATTGTGAATTGCCTCCGATAAAGAAGCGTCGAATGACAAGACAACTCTCAAAGATAGTTGACTCCCTACAGTTTGGGTACCGCATGTCAGGGATTGTGAATTGCCTCAGACAAAGAAGCATCGAATGATTGAACAACTCTCAAAGACAGTTGACTCCCTACCGATTGGGTATTGCATGTCAGAAATTGTGAATTGCCTCCAACATTAAGACATCGAACATTTAAATAACTCTCAATGACAGTTAGAGCCCCTAACGGTTGAAATGGCAAAGCATGAAGTTGTCTCGAAATGAAAATTTGGATCAACATGAGATCCACTCTTCAAGTGCAACAAGAGCTGCATATGCCAAATTCATAGGCTTGTCCTATATTGACTGGGGCTTTCATAGCCAACATCGGAGGTTGATCCTTGGAAGATACCGGGGCTTCCGTAGCCAACATCTGAAGTTGATCCTTGCAAGACACTGGGGCCTCACCAGCAAGAATGTTGGGGGAATGATGTCAGAAAGAACAAATGGGGTTTCTTCAGCCGACGAGTGGGGCTGGCCCACCATAGCATCCGAAGATATACCGTTGAGTAGTCTTGATAAAATGGGTGTTCGGAATTGACCTTTTGAGTGCTCGCGCTAGGCTTTCGACTCTATTTCACCATACACATATCCATATTCCTCATTTTCACAAAAATGCAAAATTCACAATAAAGTGCACAATTCATTTCATTCATGATTCTCCCTTTGTTCATTCATAAACTTTCACTCATTCATTCATAATAAGAAAAGTTTGAGATGCGAGCAATGCACATGTGTCAAATATTAGGTTGAGATACCTCTTAAAGCTCTCAAAATCATTTTCGGCTGAGACGCCTCTCAAAGTTCTCATTATCAGAATCTTTTAGGCTGAGACGCCTCTTAAAGCTCTCAAAATACTTATCGGTCGAGACGCCCCTTTAAAGTTCTCATTCTCAAAATCACTTCGGGCCAAGACGCCTCTTAAAACTCTCAAAATCATTCTAGGTCGAGACCACTCTTAAAGCTCTCAAAATCAATTTCGGCTTGAGAAAATTTAGATCTCGCCATCAAAATTATGTTGTTCCTTCCCCCAGAGTCAGATTTGACTCGACTTGATGTTGAATTAAGTCACCTCCTAGATTTCGAGGTGTCTTTCCCCGAAGAGTCAGATGCGACTCGTCTTGATGTTGAAATTAGGTCATCTCCCGGATTTTGAGATGTACCTCCACTCGGAATGTACCTTGCGTCAATCCTTGAGTAATGTTGATTTTAAACCTTATCTTGATGTTGAGTCGGGTCCTCCCAGAACTACGACTCGGCTTGATTCCCATGGAGGGATACGTAGGCAGTTTACCCCGATGAACTCAGTCGCCCGTTCTCACAAATTGTTGGTCAATACCAATCCCCAGAGTCAGAAATGTGACTCATCTTGATGTTGAATTAGGTCATCTCCCGGATTCTGAGATGTACCCCCCACTCCGATTGTACCTTGCATCAATCCTTGAGTATTCTTGAATTAGGTCATCTACCGGATTCTGAGATGTACCCCCCCGCTCCGATTGTACCTTACGTCAATCCTTGAGTATTGTTGAATTAGGTCATCTCCCGGATTCTGAGATGTACCCCCCACTCCGATTGTACCTTGCGTCAATCCTTGAGTATTGTTGAATTAGGTCATCTCCCGGATTCTAAGATGTACCCCCCGCTCCGATTGTATCTTGCATCAATCCTTGAGTATTGTTGAATTAGAACCCTCGATTTGGCTATGCGGGAGTTCCATGAGCCTTATCGGTGCATCGAATGGATTAACGGACTTCAAATTCATGATCAGAGCGAAAAAACGAGTGAACAGGCATGTACTTCAAATTTTTGAGGTGCGGGACCCAAAACGGGGCCCGCAGCCTTAGAACTGCTCATTATCGCCCATTCTGTGCATTAAAAAATACATACTTGTCATCCCTTGCTCATAAAAATATTTCAGGTAGACGGGCGTGATCACGAAATTAGTTCAAGCAACTTTCATGTTGAACCAGCGGACAACCGGAACACCGGAATGCGCACGACGGAGCAGTTGCAAGCTGTTGCGGAGCGGGAACACGGAGCCGGAAAATCATGCATGTTTACTCCCACAAAATTCAGTACATGGCTGCAATGGGGGGGGGGGGGGTCACATGGAAGAAAAAAAAAAGCAACCAAGGATTGACATGTGGCATTCAAAGGAAGGGTCAAGTTTTTCAAAGCAACACCATCACTTTTGGCCACTTTTTTCCACTCCTTTGCATGAATTTCGGGCAAGCCACACCACCCCCCATACTACCCCTACTCTAGGGGTATTTTGGTACAAAAATATCACCTCCTTCCTCCATATAATCCCTTGGTTGATCCAAGAAAGGGGTTAACACATTCACTCAACACACACCTTCATTACACACATTCCATACACTCTCTCCATTTTTCTCTCAACCAAACAACCTCCACCATCAAACCACCACTACCACCACAACACCACCACTCCTCTACCACATCTCCACCACCCAACCACCATCCCAACACCTCAAAACAACTACAAAACTCTTTCAAACCTCAAGCAAACAAACAACAACAACAACAACAACAACAACCACCACAACAACAACAACAACAACTTCAATCAAACAAAAAAAAAGTATTCCCTTGGAAGCAAAGGGAGCACAACCTAGGCAATATCTTCATCTTGTAATCCCCTTAAGTGTAAGATGTAGTGGTTTATGTAATTTCTTGAGAGGTCTAGCCACCTTGTTAGGCTAGACCTCCATTTGATGTCTAAAATCAAACAATAGTGGTACTCTTGTTGTTCTTCTCTTTAAATGATGATATATAATGGTATTTTGAGCTCTTGAGCATGCTATGCTACTGATCTTGTGTGTATATACCATTCATGTATGAGTATCAAGTCTAGGTTTGTTGGGGATTCAAGAGTTTTTTCAAAGAATAACTTGCTTTCTCTCATAAACCTTGAATCTGCCATGTTTTGTCTCATCTTAATATAGAGCATCATGAAATCAGGTCTAAATGCTTGAAGGATTTTTGTTTCATGTAGATAACATGTATATCTATGTTCACCCAAAGTTTCATGTTCATACCTTTTCATTTGATTGAATTTTCATGGGTGTGTTCATGCCATGTGTGGATTTTCAGTAGTCTGTCCAAGCTGTACCTTTCTGACTTGTTGCTTTGTTTATGCATAGAAAACCTGGTTTTTTGTCTTGGACCATAAAATGGTTTTTGTTCTAAACAGAACAATAAAGATTATAATGTGAATATAATATTTTTACCCTTAGTATAAGAGGTTGTTTCCATTTTTTGTTTAAACTCTCTGTTCTCAGATTAGCATGTTTCCTGTTTTGACATCAAAAGTAGTAGATGTTTTATGTGACTTAAACTTTCTCGATGGCTTTGAAACTTTCCAGATCTAAACTTTGACATGTTAGGAATAACTTTCATGTTTAGTGTTTCCCATTATTCCACCGTTTTCATAATTTAAAAAGTGTATCTTTTATGGAGGTATGCATATCTGTCAGACTAGGCTGTTGAAAGTTCTATCTTGCATGCTTTGTTTGGACACCATAACATGCTCCTAAAATCAAGGGAAAAATCATGGTTTATGCTTGATGTGTTAGGAACTTTTCTAGACCTTTACATTCTGGATTGAGTAAGTGTAAGAGCAGGTACAAGAAAGGAAGATGGGCAGCAGTCCCTAAAATGCTTGGGGACGGACTATTGGACATTTATTTGTTATGAGATTTGTTTCCCTTCTTTTTCACCATTGTAAATATTAATCCCCCACCCCCTCTTTGTGACCTCCTTTACTGGATATGAATGCTAAACCATTTTTGTTAGAGAATTTAGGTTTAGGGTAATTGATAATCCTGGATAATTGATCGAATTGTGATTAAATCACTTTCCAAATAAAGTATTTCGCCCCTCAATGCCTGGGTTACACGAAATCTTTATATGTGATAAGACAATCAAACAAATCTGATTCTAGGCAAAGAAAGCAGATTAAAACTCAGAGAATTGTTAGGGTTTTTCGTTAGTTTAACTGAGGCCAATGATCTGTTTATAAACAGATTACATTTAGTAGCAGTCATGACTGTTGGTTTCTAACAGTCTCAATTGTTAGCCAACAGTCATGTTTATTAACAGACTGTGTCTATTCCTTTTGTCGGGTAAAACTGGCGGTAAATTATTTGGAGTATCAATAATACCGTTTAGGTTTCGGGGACCCCGCAAGGGGCGCTGCCCCTTGAACCCGTAAGGGGCGCAGCCCCTTGACCACGCAAGGGGGCGCAACCCCCTTGACCCCTGCTTCTTTATCGTGGTCGAAAACATATTTGAATCAAAATGAGTGTGTACTCCACACTTTCCCTTATTCATATCTGAGTCTAATATGAGATCGCATTGGTCTCTAGTAAATCACATTACATAAAATCGTTGATGACACTAAAATCACCAACAATTTTCAAAACCAAGTGAGAGTCCACCCAAACCGACTCTCATTTGTGAATTAAAGCAAACAGTCCTAGAATAGGAAGAGCTCCGCATATATTAAATCACCATTTTTGTTAGGGCATAAAATCAAGGCATAAAATTGAATCTACGTGGCATGCATGCTAGAGACCATCATGGGCGAGGAGAGTGCCTAACCCCTTCTCTTCTCGTAACTTAGCCCCCGAACCCACTTTCTCTAAAAAAAGTTTTATCTTCGTTTTTCCAAAAATAAAATGAGGTGGCGACTCTTGACTGTTTTGATTCCATCGAGAGGAAATCATTGTGTGAGAACCGAGCGCATTTCCAAAAGCGCATTAGCACGAAACGGACCCGAATCGCCCTCACGAGCGATCATTTCGGTGTTTGGCTTTCGAGCGCGGGCTCTCACAGGGAGTCATTGTAAGTACCCCAATCTGAAATCGAACTACTTTAGAGGAATTCTTGGTATCATTTAGGGATAAACCAATGGGCCAGGACCTCACTAGGATAAACCTGATATTCCAGGACTGAACTAGAATTAAACTTGGAAAAATCCAGAAGCTCGCCAAGTCGAGTCGTACGGATGGTTTGGGCACATGAGGTCCCTAGCCGTACGACTACTTTGGGCACCCTCAGCCTCTATAAATTAAACCCCTTACTGATCATTCCAGGGAGGGGGGAGAAAAAACATAAGCAAGATTACTCTGTTGAAATCACTCCAGTAGTGTGAGAGAAGAGTGAAACAAAGAGTGAAAGAGAGAAAGGAAGATTGGCTAAACCAAAATAGGTAAAGGCACCTTCTCCCCCTCCCTTCTCTTCATCCATAACTCTATTTTCTCTTTAATCTTTGTTTAAGTTTATGTTAATCTTTACATTACTTGTAAGACTTGTCCATTCAAGTACCTTTATATTACTTGCAAGACTTGTCCATTCAAGCAACTTTATATTTATGCAAGACTTGTCCTTTCAAGCAAATATACATATATTACTCTATATTTCTCTTGTCCAAGCCATGAGATGATCCAAGGTGCCCTCCATGCCTTGTGTGGAAGAGGTTCAAACCTAGATGATCATGGCTTGTTGATTGTCATTTACATTCTTGTCTAGTTAAAATGATACTTTTGTTGGCAATAATGATCATTTGGATGATAAAGCTTCCATCTTTATCATCCAACATTGATCTAGCTCTAAAGTCCCCTTTGGGGTTACAAAGATTCAATCTTTATGTGTTAATTTGATTCCTTAAAGGTTAATAAGTCATAAAAATGCCATCTTGGTGATAAAGTTTCAATCTTTAATCACTAAAAGGTCAATTTTGGCCCAAAGGGCATGTTCATCAACTTTTCTCAATTTTCTCCAAAGATTGCTTATGATCACACCCAAATACTTGTTTTGGGGACTAATTGATGATCATTTAGCATAGGAATGTTGTATTTAAACTTATAAAGTGTTTTAAACAAACTAGAATCAAAACAGTTCTGTCCAGTTTCAACAGAATGTTCTGTTTCTGCTCTGAAACTGAACTGTTCTTGACTGAACTGCAAGATCCCAGGAAACTACCTGTCCATCCGTACGGCTATGTTGGGAACAGGGGGGCAAAATGTCTGTTTTGCCCTCTGATCCCTATTTTCTTAATAAACAAACCCTGTCAGTTAAGTTTTTCCAAACAAAACCAATAACAGAAACATTTCCGTTAAATACACACACACGCATGCACATGTTTCAAACTAACAAGGGAGGCTCGGTTTTTCTGAGGCACTTTGGGTGAACCACAAATATGTTCTTCCCAAAGTGTAACGTGACCTCCGAACTCACCTTCTCTAACCATTTTCATTTGTTTGGTTTAAAATTAACAAATGTGGCGACTCTGTTTCTTTTTTCGTTAGGAAAGTTACCCGTGTTTGACATTTCTTCCTCGTGCAAACTTTGCTTGTTTCGCCCCGAGGGACGGGATCCTTACAGTGGCGACTCTTCTGGGGAGATAAAGTGCTTGCAAACTTCTCTTTAGAAGCTTTGAAGGCACTTTTGTGTGGGTCAAACTCCCATTTCTGTTAGTTGACTTTGTGCATATTTGTGTGTGTTTGCTGTTTCTGTTTGAACTGTTTTGAGTACATATGTTCTGGAAATGCAATAAGCTGGAGTATGATGATCAGAAGTTGCAGAAACTGAGAAAAATCTCAACCCCATGGTTCTAGCCGTACGGCTAGTTTGGTAAAAGGGTCAGAATGTTGCAAATTAACAATTTTGTGCAGGGCAGCAACATTCTGAATGCCCTTCTGCTTCTGCTTGTCCAGGTTCCAAATCTACAGCCTTACTTGTGCACATTACCTTTATTCTTTTGGCCAAAACTTGGTTATGCATGATCTTTTGTCAATAAAAATGGTTTCCAAAATCTCATTGTGCATACCCCTTTTCTGTAAAAATTTCTTGACACTTCTCGTTGTGCACAACTTGCTTTGTACAAATGGTTTCAATGAGAAAATTGTTCTTTTGGAAAATGTTTGATTCAAAATCCTTGGTTGTGCACAACTTGGTACATATACAAGTTTTAGTCTTTGTTTGTATTCTTTGACTTATTGTGTATAAATTGTTTACTCCCTGCTTGTTCATACTTATTCATATTTTGCTTATGCCATGCTCATCATGTTGAAAAACAAAATAAAAATCTCTATTTTGACTCAAAAAGGGAATATAGAATTGACTTCACACAACGCGCACTTGACCTTGCACGTTCCAAATACCCTTTAAACCCGGGATGGATGCCAGATGCAGCTCGATTGGCGCTCTTGTTCCCTTCGAGCGTGCACTGGTCCATTCCACCTCCCCTTCCGAGCCGAGTCAACCACACATGTCCGTGACACACAAATACCGTGACTTTGGTTGGTTTTTGGTCTAGTTCACGTTGCCATTGTCTTTAAGCACGTGTCCAAAGTCAATTGTGGCCAAGTTAATGCCCGGGTTACGACTCCTTGATGTAATGCAAGCGTAGCCTAACCCGCCTTTAACCCGTGTGTTAATGACGACCACAATTAACAAAGGTCATGTGCCAAAAATAGGGTAACGCCGTGTCGTTAAGCCCTAATGAACGTGTCGTGTTAATCATCCTTAAGCTCATGGTCGAGGATTGAGACACCTCATTCAAAATGAGGTTGTGTCGGAATATCGGTGCAGCCTTCGGAATAGTCTCGATCCCGACTAGGGCTTAATCATGATTAGGATGACCCGCACATCGGGAACCTTGCGACGCACTAGACCTTAGGATCATTTCTTTCGGTCGGTGGAAGCCGCTTGCCTTATAGGACCCTCGCCCGGGACAGTCCATCCTTGGGAGTGTGCAAGGCAGGTGAAAAATGAGGGGTCTATAGGCGTAGTGATGGCCTCCACTAATCCAGGATTTAGAATAGTTGCGAAAAAGAAGAGGAATCTTTTCCAACCATTTAGGAATAAAAATGCGTTTTAAGTAAAGTTGAATGAATAAGTAATTGCACGTGGCATAAGCTTGCTCCGTTCTTTGTTTCTTGTCTTTGACACATTCTTGCGTTAATAAATGTCACTTTGTTAAGTCTTTGGATAGACCCCCGTTGTCCTCCAAGACCTCCGTTATGTGATTTCGTTAAGTCTTTGGACAGACCCCTGTTGTCCTCCAAGACCTCCGTTATGTGATTTCGTTGAGTCTTTGGACGGATCCCCGTTGTCCTCCAAGACCTCCGTTATGTGATTTCGTTGAGTCTTTGGACGGATCCCCGCTGTCCTCCAAGACCTCCGTTATGTGATTTCGTTAAGTCTTTGGAAGGATCCCCGTTGTCCTCCAAGACCTCCGTTATGGGATTTCGTTAAGTCTTTGGACGGATCCCCGTTGTCCTCCGTTATGGGATTTTGTTAGGTCTTAGGACGGACCCCCGCTGTCCTCCAAGACCTTCGTTATGTGATTTAGTTGAGTCTTTGGATGGATTTCCGTTGTCCTCCGAGACCCCGTTAAGATTCCCGTCAAAACCTTAGGCGTTGTCCCCTGATAAATGCCTATTTTATAGTCATTTAAGGTCCAAAAATATTATCTTTTTACTTTAATTTAGTAAATATATAGCTTAACTCATCTCATTTTACTTCAATACACGGATAATGTGCTTGGTGGTGTAGTTTTGTGATTAATACAGGATTGTGGAGCATAATGATAGCTTTGGGCATGATTTGGAAGGAGGAAGAACAAACAAGTAAAAAGTAAAATAGCTGGACAAAGAAAATTGAAGAATAAGAGAGTTCCAGCAGGTGCTCGGCCGAGCACCTCCCTTGACTCGGCCGAGCATGAGCATCAGAAGGCAAAGTTAAAATTTTCAAAGGCTTGCTCAGCCGAGCACCTTCCTTGACTCGGCCGAGCACCCCCTGTTTCAGCAAAAAAGTGCCTTTTCAATTGGGACCTCTTCAAGAAGTTATCCGGGAAAAGTCACCTCTCTTTACCCCAAAGCCTATATAAGAAGACTTCTACATCAGATTTTATCATCCAGGAAGGATCCAGAAATTGTTGTAACATTACTCTAGTAAAATTTAGTCTCACAATATTATTATTTTACATCTTTTTTTGAGGTGTTCTTGAGGAAAGGCAATACATATTCTTACAGAATTATTTGCAGCCCTTATTTCTTTCATCAATACAAGACTAAGTTTTCTTCTTCTCTTATCTTTATATTGCTTTACTTAAATCTTGTTTATCTTGTTTTATAATGGCTTGTGAGTAATCCCCCATTTTCTTGGGGTTGGAAACTCAACATCATTTGTTCATCACTTTAATTCATGTTCATCTTATTTCTATTCTTTTCATCTTAAAATAATCTCTTTGTATTATACTAAAACGCCTACAACCATGATGACGTCCATGATTTGTATGAATCCCAGTTAATCGAGAGAAGGACCTAGCGGTGAATCTCGATTAACGGAACCATACAAAGTGACTGGGTTTCTATTAATCACGAGAGTAGATTAATGGCCTAGGGATGTCCTTGAGTGGAAGTATGCTGATTTTCATAAAGAAAACTTAATGGATTCTTACTAATTATGGTCAGCTAGAGATAAGCCGGAATGCCCGTTTGTGACAGGGCGGGGACAACATAAACGGATTTCTCAATCAGTTAGGGCATAATTAGTATGAGAATACAAACGCTACTTGCTTAATCGTGAGAAGTAGTGTAGGCCAAGCATACCATCCTTGATTTAAAATGAAACTTTAAACTAAAAAGAACATGATTACTTGATGAACATTTGATTGTTTGAATCCCAATCCCAGGAAGTATTTCTTCATAAGAGTTTTCAATTCAAAATTAGAGTATTGTGCAATATATTTCTAGTTCAGTGACAAAACAATTTTATAACCCCCAATCATTCTCTTTTCTTTATTTTCTTATTTTAAGCAAAAAAAATATTTTATAAGTAAAGTTGTCCTCGTGGGATCGCCTCTTGCACTATCTATACTACATACACCCGTGCACTTGCGGAATAAACCTAACAAGTTTTTGGCGCCGTTGCCGGGGACAACATAAACGGATTTCTCAAACAGTTAGGGCATAATTAGTATGAGAATACAAACGCTACTTGCTTGATCGTGAGAAGTAGTGTAGGCCAAGCATACCATCCTTGATTTAAAATGAAACTTTAAACTAAAAAGAGCATGATTACTTGATGAACATTTGATTGTTTGAGTCCCAATCCCAGGAAGTATTTCTTCATAAGAGTTTTCAATTCAAAATTAGAGTATTGTGCAATATATTTCTAGTTCAGTGACAAAATAATTTAACCCCCCAATCACACTTTTTACTATTCTTTCATCAAAGCAAACATTTTCTAAAGTAACGTTTTCTCCGTGGGATCGACCCGTACTTGCACATTACTATACTATCAATAACCCGTGCACTTGCGGAATAAACCTAACAAGTTTTTGGCGCCGTTGCCGGGGACAACGGTTTACTTTCTGAATTTTTTTGCAAGTGCACGGGTGTATGTAGTATAGATAGTGCAAGAGCAAGTCGATCCCACGAGGACAACTTTACTTATAAAATATTTTTTTTGCTTAAAATAAGAAAATAAAGAAAAGAGAATGATTGGGGGTTATAAAATTGTTTTGTCACTGAACTAGAAATATATTGCACAATACTCTAATTTTGAATTGAAAACTCTTATGAAGAAATACTTCCTGGGATTGGGATTCAAACAATCAAATGTTCATCAAGTAATCATGTTCTTTTTAGTTTAAAGTTTCATTTTAAATCAAGGATGGTATGCTTGGCCTACACTACTTCTCACGATCAAGCAAGTAGCGTTTGTATTCTCATACTAATTATGCCCTAACTGATTGAGAAATCCGTTTATGTTGTCCCCGCCCTGTCACAAACGGGCATTCCGGCTTATCTCTAGCTGACCATAATTAGTAAGAATCCATTAAGTTTTCTTTATGAAAATCGGCATACTTCCACTCAAGGACATCCCTAGGCCATTAATCTACTCTCGTGATTAATAGAAACCCAGTCACTTTGTATGGTTCCGTTAATCGAGATTCACCGCTAGGTCCTTCTCTCGATTAACTGGGATTCATACAAATCATGGACGTCATCATGGTTGTAGGCGTTTTAGTATAATACAAAGAGATTATTTTAAGATGAAAAGAATAGAAATAAGATGAACATGAATTAAAGTGATGAACAAATGATGCTGAGTTTCCAACCCCAAGAAAATGGGGGATTACTCACAAGCCATTATAAAACAAGATAAACAAGATTTAAGTAAAGCAATATAAAGATAAGAGAAGAAGAAAACTTAGTCTTGTATTGATGAAAGAAATAAGGGCTGCAAATAATTCTGTAAGAATATGTATTGCCTTTCCTCAAGAACACCTCAAAAAAAGATGTAAAATAATAATATTGTGAGACTAAATTTTACTAGAGTAATGTTACAACAATTTCTGGATCCTTCCTGGATGATAAAATCTGATGTAGAAGTCTTCTTATATAGGCTTTGGGGTAAAGAGAGGTGACTTTTCCCGGATAACTTCTTGAAGAGGTCCCAATTGAAAAGGCACCTTTTTGCTGAAACAGGGGGTGCTCGGCCGAGTCAAGGAAGGTGCTCGGCCGAGCAAGCCTTTGAAAATTTTAACTTTGCCTTCTGATGCTCATGCTCGGCCGAGTCAAGGGAGGTGCTCGGCTGAGCACCTGCTGGAACTCTCTTATTCTTCAATTTTCTTTGTCCAGCTATTTTACTTTTTACTTGTTTGTTCTTCCTCCTTCCAAATCATGCCCAAAGCTATCATTATGCTCCACAATCCTGTATTAATCACAAAACTACACCACCAAGCACATTATCCGTGTATTGAAGTAAAATGAGATGAGTTAAGCTATATATTTACTAAATTAAAGTAAAAAGATAACATTTTTGGACCTTAAATGACTATAAAATAGTCATTTATCAACTCCCCCACACTTAGATCTTGCTTGTCCTCGAGCAAGTTTAAACATTTAAAAAGAGAGGGGTGTAAATGACAATAGTAAGAAAAATAAAGAAGGTCATCAATGCTCCCTTGGAATATTGTTATATAATACTGCCCTCATAAAATCCTTTTGTTCTAAATTTTCCGTCTCAAGAAATTTGTGAAGAAGAATGTAGGATAATATTGAAAAGTAAAGAGAAAAGTTTGAATGTTAATATAACATGAATAAATTCCATTGAATAAGAGCATATTGAGATAACCAAATGAAGTTGTGGGACATAAGTATGAATTAAGAATTATATTCACTCTTTTAGAGTGCTTTGTGAATAAATTTTTCATGCTTGAATATACATTTCTTAAACTATGATCTTTATTCTTTAACAAAGATGTCCATATGTCGTTATGCATTTTGAATCACAAAAATTGATGAAAGGCGGAGGATGATAGTGGAAAAAGGCTCGAGAATTGATTAATTAGACGTGGCAATTGAGTTTCTTGCTTCTAAATTGTCACACTCTATAATGATATATTCATTTAGATATTTGAGTGGACAATCAAAAGAAGATTATGTTTGATTAATTAGCCTTTTAAAAGTGGAAATGGAAAGATGAATTAAAGTGAAATTTTTGTGATTCATAAGCATAACAAAAGATGAAACCTTTGAAAAAGAGTAGAAATGAAAGTTTTTTTTGATATGTATATACAAGAATGTTTTAAAAGTCTCACAAGTATATTGTATCCAAACTAAATGCCCACTAACTCATTAATAATGTAATGCTTCTATTCAATAGGATTTAAAAGTCTATATTAATTTTGAAAGTTTTCCATTTATAATCCAATACAATCCTAAGTTATTTTTATTAAATTTTTCAAGAAGTAAAAGTTAGAAGGAAAAAGTTTTACTTAGGCAAATGATAATAAAGGTAACATTCTCATCAATGGGAGCATTGGCAAATTTTCTTTTTTTTTTTTTTTTTTTGAATTGAAATATCGGGAACATAGCCCTTACATTTTCTTTTTGAAAAGAAAAACATAAAAACTGCTAGAAATAATTAAACATAGTAAAAATACTAAAAACTAAAAATGAGAAAAGAAATTTAAAAAGAAAAGAAATTAAAAAGACAGATACTACCCCCCCACACTTAAATGAAACATTGTCCCTAATGTTTTTTTAAAAAGGAGAAATGAAAAATTGGGACAAGAATAATTAGAGGAGAGGGAGAAAAAGAGGTACCGACTAGAATGGTGGCGGTGGTGGCGGGATCCTTCTTCGTTCTGTGCCATGTTTCCTTCTAGCACTTCTCTAAGTCTTCTTAACCTTTCGTGAAAGGTTCTTTCAGGTTCCGGATCATCCCCCAGGTCCCCGTTAAGATTCTCCTCAAGACCTTAGGCGTTGTCCCCTAGGTCCCCGTTAAGATTCCCGTCAAGACCTTAGGCGTCGTCCCCTAGGTCCCCGTTAAGATTCCCGTCAAGACCTTAGGCGTTGTCCCCCAGGTCCCCGTTAAGATTCCCGTCAGGATCTTAGGCGTTGTCCCCTAGGTCCCCGCTAAACCCCTAGGAATAGTCCCCTAGGAAGTCAAGTCTTTGAATGGATCCCCCGTTGCCATCCAAGAAGTCTGTTACAACCTTGTAAGTCGACCCCCGTTTGAATCTCGGATGGATTTAAGATCCCATTTGACCCTGTCCACCTTTTTACCCCATAGGTCTAAGCCTAGCGGTCATTCCCCATCAGTAGCATGAGCATTCACTCAGTGTTTACCCAAGCCTAAAGCTACCTTTTGTCTTACCAGTAGCTCAGATGAAGTGGAAGAGAGCATCATGTCTCCGCCTAGTGCGTGTGGAGTTAGAAAGTTCCCATGTCACTACAACTTCTCCGATCCGGTACCTCAGAAAGACCGCTTTGATGGATGGTAGTTTGGGAAACGACGTTGCAGACAACCCGGATAGCCTGACGAAAGAAGAGCCGCTCCAAACTCTAGAAGCCTCCGGGGCTACGGAGGAAGTCATCACGAAGAGCCACAAGGAAACACGGAACCCGTTTAATAAGTCGATGAGACAAAGAGATGTCACAACTGATGGGCCCTTCACCAAAGTGACCAACCACAATGAAAGGGTGGAAGCTACCCGACCTCCGGATTGTAACCGAAGATTGCCCCCTCCATCTCACCAAAATAACGAGGCCTCCATTTCCTCACCCCAACACGCCATCATCCATAACGAGCCTCTCACTCAAATCTTCCTCACTCCGCCTCATCCCAAATCCAACATCTCCCATGAGACACTTCCTATAAAACCCCAAACACAATCCACTCAAAAGGCCCACAAACCACTGTTCACACCGGTTACGCCCCGAGCATCATACTCACAATACCATACCCATCGGTTTAATGCCATCAACCAAGTCATCGGAGCTCAGTCACTGTTTAGACCATATGTGGATACCCAACCATGCATCACTAACCGACTTCCATCGGATTTCCCGATAAGATTCCATGGTGACCCGTATCATTTCTGCAATCGGAGACCTCTTAGACCACGAGCTCATTGCATGCCTCTAATGTATATTCCTGCAAGCAACCAAGGTTATGGGTATGCCTACACCCACGCACTTCCGCAGAATCCTAATGTTGTACCTCAGTCGGGTACGTTGTTGGGAAAGAGAAAACAAATGGAAGCTAAATTTGAAAGGACACTCGAGGGGCACCCCTTTGCATGGAGTAACGGTGATTCTCATCCCCACCATGCTCCGGTCAACAATGAAAGAAAATCCAAAGGCCGAGCCAAGCTCCATTTCACAAAGTTTAAGGATTTCAGAATTCCCATAAGCAAAGTGTTTGAAGGATTGGTCAAACAATCGCCCCCGGCACAGCCAATGACCCAAGCGTCAAAATGCTCGAATTTGTGACTTCCCCGATGGTCGGCAAATGGAGTGATGTTCGTCCCAAGGATAAGCAGCCCGCGATTGACAAAGTTGTCAATCCCAAAGTGGGAGAGCTTGTTTTGGAAGAGTTGACAAAATCAGTGTCCCAAATGATGGTTCCTAAACTCAGCAAATCCGAAATGATGGAAGGCGTTTGGAAAGGATCAGCGGCACAGAAAATGTCTGAAGGGCTGAATGCCCCGGGTTGGGAAATGAATGGTGCTGCGGCTGCCACAGTAGAGGACGGAGTTTCGAAACCCCTTCCATCAATCTCCCCTTAGAAAAACTCTGTTTTCATCCTTAGGAAGAGTCAGCTGCTTTTAGGATGTGTGGTAAGCCCTTAAGAAGAGTCAGTTAAGGTGTCTGTTAGGTTTAGTTAGAGTCTTGACTCCCTGGTTGATGCCATGTGGTGACCATTTTGAGTCCATTGTCAGTTTTCTTAATAAAACTATTATTATTATTGCCTTGTCAAAAGTTTGCAAAAATGTGTGTGTCTTCAAACAAAAATAAAATAAAATAAAAAAAATCTTATAATAAAAAGATCAAGTTTTTCCTAAAAGGCTAATCCGATAATGAAGCATTTTTCTCAAATCATGGTTATAATTTCACCTTGAGGTTTAATATGCTAAAACTCCTTCGCGGTTCTCTCCATCGGAAACATCGACCAAGGAGCCCACACCTGAATTAGCGTCCGAGACAACCATCCACATGAACAACAAGGAGAAGCCCGTGCTTCGGAAGCCCTAAGGCGGCTACATCAAATGGAGGTCTGTACCCTCGTCGAGTGTCATGCACAAAGGTTGCGCGCCTTGAAAGGAAATCACCAAAAGGAGATGGCCAGAGCAAACTCCCAACTCATGAGTAGTAGACGGATCCGGCAATTACAACGCCAAGCCAAATGGAGACCTCGCGACATCTTTCCCAATGACATGGAACCCGAGTTCCCCATAGAAGACATGGAATATGCCGCCGACGACCCCTCCAACAATTGAGGAAGAAAATGGATCATCGTGCTTCATGGGAGCCCATCCCTAAAAAAAAATAAAAAAAATGAGTCTTCCAGCCTCGTAGGATATAGACTTTCACTAAAAGTCCGTCCCAGACTGTTCTTTTTATTTTTACAAAGGTCCAGACATGGACATGTATGTACAAAGTTATCTAAATAAAATAGTTATTTTCATTCTCTTCTCTCTAGACTTGAGACATTATTTGCAATATACATTTACTCTTGAAATTGCCTTGCTTGTTATTTTCAATTGATTGCTACGTCCCCAAAATGATGAATTGACTTCTAAGCATACTAGTCAATGACGACTCATTAAGGACGAATGGACCTAAACACAAATGAAGAATGCTAAATGCAAACAATTAATCTTGATGTGAATAAATGTTGTGATCAATTGACATGAAGAAACCATTAATGTCAAGTCTTCCCTCATACACATTCCCGATACACATTTCCGATACACAACCCGATACACCTTCCCGAGACAAATTCCTGATGCACATCAAAGGCATCCCAAGGCAATGAAAAAGCAAGGATGTTGTTGCTCAAATTCAACCGTGATCGAGCGTGTGCAACAAAGGACTCCTCGGATCTTCAAAGTCAAAGCTGGAAGTAAGGACGTTCCACCAAGGGGCTATAAAGGAGCCAAAGCCTAAGACAGCGAGTTGGGGCTAATGTTTCCCCCTCTCCCTAAAAAAATGATGAGAAGAGGGAGAGGATGAATATGTGGAAAGAAGGAAAGGAAATGAATGCATGTGAAAAGGAAGTTCACCTCAAAAGCGCACCGCAAAGTCCACCCCCAAGGGTTAGCAAGAAAGGGAGTCCATGTCAAAAGACAACCAAGAAGGAACTCACTTCAGAAGGCCCGTTCATCCGAAAGAAGGTCCATCCCAAGGAGTCCACTACAAAATGACACAAACCTCGGCAAAGACGGACCCATGACCGAACTACGGCGACCTGAGCTCCTCAAACTGTGGGGAACGTAGGCAACCTTCGGGTCCGGTCACAGCATGAGAAAGAACGGTCAAACCATGGCTTTCCCAAAGTAGCCAAACCTCTCCCCTTTGGTCCCATCAATGACCAATTTACCAGACAAGGACCAATTCCCCATGAACACCTTTTGATCTTGCCATTGATCGAATCTTAATCCTAATTGATCACAACATTTATACATGTTAAGGCTAATTGCTTGTTATAATCTTGACTTAATAATGAACATGGTCCATCCAAGCAATCATTTTGATAATTTTAACCAAGACAAATTTCAAATGTCTCAACAAGTCTTCTTCTCTACATCTTAGGAAAGAGCTAAACACTTATTTTCTGTCAAGCAGGGGCTTCCTCCTATTTCATGATACAATTGAGGGACTCTCTCCCGCCTAAATAAATACCCCTGCATGTTTTCTCCAAAAGACATCTTAAGTCCCCGTCCCATCGAGTCGGCTGGATCACTCATAAAAAAAGTCACCAAAAGAGTAGCCCGCTAGGTTGAAAACCCATAAGGGAGGCCTAGGCAAAAGACAGGGTGTGCCATAAAAGACGCAAAAAAGTAGCCCGCTAGGTTGAAAACCCGCAAGGGCGGCCTAGACAAAAGAAAGGGTGTGTCATTTAAAAGGGATGGGTTCCTAACCTCAATTCAAAGGTCATGTTGGGTCTACAACGACACCAATAAGGACATGGGGCTACCTCAAACATCAACATCGAGAAGGACATGGGGCTACCCCAATATCAATGACAAAAAGGTTCTCTATACCTAATCACTGCTAAGAAATGGACAAAGCTCCAAGGGACTTTATGCATGACAAACCTCATGGTTAAGTTAAAATAAAAAAATTGACTAACATGCTTCGTTAAAAGATTTTCCTTTAGGAATAAGCATTTTTAAGCTTGCCCTTTTGGCCTCATTTATCAAAAAACAATGTTTCAAGCAAAATGCTTTTGATCTCCTCTCAAAATGATTGGACTTTTTCATCCACAATGTGTCTAAAAGGTCACCCATAGGCTTCCCCTGGTGTCAAGAAAGTGTGTCAACCTTCCCGTAGAGTTGAGTTGACCAAAGTTCAAACTTTGACCAAAGAGGTCAAGTTAAAATTTTCCCGGTCAAACTCCCCAAAGATGGAGTAGACCCAAGTCAAGCCTTGACCTAGAATGGTCATTATAGGATAAAGTGTTTGTCCCGGCAGTCCAAAATGACGTAAGACCATCTCATAGTTAGTGTTGACCAAACCTTTAGGATTGACCAAGTGAAAGTCAAATCCGTTGTTGTCCCGGCAGTCCAAAATGACGTAAGACTATCCTTGTTAGTCAACTATCTCGTAGTTAGTGTTGACCAAACCTTTAGGATTGACCAAGTGAAGGTCAAATCCGTTGTTGTCCTGGCAGTCCTTAGTGGGACGTAAGACCAGTCTGCCTTGTCAAGCTCCCCAAAGGTGGAGTTGACTCGAATGTTTTGTCCCGGTAATCCTTAGTGGGACGTAAGACCAGTTTGCCTTGTCAAACTCCCCAAAGGTGGAGTTAACTCGAATGTTTTGTCCCGGCAGTCCAAAGTGACGTAAGACAATTCTCCTTAGTCAACCCTCTCCATAGAGCCAAGTTGACCAAATCCCGGCAGTCCTTAGTCGGACGTAAGACCAGTTTGCCTCGTCAATCTCCCCAAAGACGGAGTTGACCAAAACCTTAGTCCCCCGAGCGACTGTTCTGAAATAAGTATTAGGTCCCCCGAGCGACCATTGTGAGATGAAAATTAGGTCCCCCGAGTGACCATTTTAAAATTAGAATTAGGTCCCCCCGAGTGGCCCCATGTGAAGCAAAATCTAGGTCGCCCGGATGGCCCATCTTGAGAGAAAACTTAAAATGAGAAGGGCAGTCCTTGACGTAAGCCCACATTGAACCTTGCCTCTGACCGAATGAGTGTCATGCTCGAGTCCCTGCCTCTGACCAAATGAGTGTCACGCCCGAACTTTGCCTCTGACCGAATGAGTGTCATGCCCGAATCCTTGCCTCTGACCAAATGAGTGTCACGCCCGAACCTTGCCTCTGACCAAATGAGTGTAACGCCCGAACCCTTGCCTCTGACCAAATGAGTGTCACGCCCGAACTTTGCCTCTGACCGAATGAGTGTCATGCCCGAATCCTTGCCTCTGACCAAATGAGTGTCACGCCCGAACCTTGCCTCTGACCAAATGAGTGTTACGCCCGAACCCTCGCCTCTGACCAAATGAGTGTCACGCCCGAACCCTCGCCTCTGACCAAATGAGTGTCACGCCCGAAATTTGCCTCTGACCAAATGAGTGTCACGCCCGACATTTGCCTCTGACCAAACGAGTGTCACGCCCGAGTCCTTGCCTCTGACCAGATGAGTGTCACGCCCAAACTTTTTCCTCTGACCAGATGAGTGTCACGCCCGAACTTTTGCCTCTGACCGAATGAGTGTCATGCCCGAGTTCCCCACCCGATCTCGACGGTCGTCTATAGGTTTGAGTAGCCTCAAAATCTCTCACCTCTCTTTCGAACTACGATAAGCTTGATTCCCTCGACTAGGGATACATAGGAATCCTATACCTCTAGGTCCAGCCATAGAACGAATCGTCCAAGCTGTCCTCCCATCAGATTGGGATGCTTGTTTTATCGACAACCCCGCTTTCTTCAAAAGAGACGTTTCCGAGGGGCTCTGTAAGTACCCCAATCTGAAATCGACCTAATTTAGAGGAATTCTTGGTACTATTTAGGGATAAACCAATGGGCCAGGACCTCACTAGGATAAACCTGATATTCCTGGACTGAACTGGAATTAAACTTGGAAACATCCAGAAGCTCCCCAAGTCGAGTCGTACGGATGGTTTCTGCACATGAGGTCCCTAGCCGTACGGCTACTTTGGGCACCCTCAGCCTCTATTAATTAAACCCCTTGATGATCATTCCAGGGGGGAGAAACAACATAAGAAAGATTACTCTGTCGAAATCACTCCAGTAGTGTAAGAGAAGAGTGAAACAAAGAGTGAAAGAGAGAAAGGAAGATTGGCTAAACCAAAATAGGTAAAGCCACCTTCTCCCCCTCCCTTCTCTTCGTCCATAACTCTATTTTCTCTTTAATCTTTGTTTAAGTTTATGTTAATCTTTACATTACTTGTAAGACTTGTCCATTCAAGCACCTTTATATTACTTGCAAGACTTGTCCATTCAAGCAACTTTATATTTATGCAAGACTTGTCCATTCAAGTAAATATACATATATTACTCTATTATTCTCTTGTCCAAGCCATGAGATGATCCAAGGTGCCCTCCATGCCTTGTGTGGAAGAGGTTCAAACCTAGATGATCATGGCTTGTTGATTGTCATTTACATTCTTGTCTAGTTAAAATGATGCTTTTGTTGGCAATAATGATCATTTGGATGATAAAGCTTCCATCTTTATCATCCAACATTGATCTAGCTCTAAAGTCCCATTTGGGGTTACAAAGATTCAATATTTATGTGTTAATTTGATCCCTAAAGGTTAATAAGTCATAAAAATGCCATCTTGGTGATAAAGTTTCAATCTTTAATCACCAAATGGTCAATTTTGGCCCAAAGGGCATGTTCATCAACTTTTCTCAATTTTCTCCAAAGATATCACACCCAAATACTTGTTTTGGGGACTAAGTGATGATCATTTAGCATAGGAATGTTGTATTTAAACTTATAAAGTGTTTTAAACAAACTAGAATCAAAACAGTTCTGTCCAGTTTCAACAGAATGTTCTGTTTCTGCTCTGAAACTGGACTGTTCTTGACTGAAATGCAAGATCCCAGGAAACTACCTGTCCATCCGTACGTCTATGTTGGGAACAGGGGGAAAAATGTCTGTTTTGCCCTCTGATCCCTATTTTCTTAATAAACAGACCCTGTCAGTTAAGTTTTTCCAAACAAAACCAATAACAGAAACTTTTCCGTTAAATACACACACACGCATGCATATTTTTCAAACTAACAAGGGAGACTCGGTTTTTCCGAGGCACTTTGGGTGAACCGCAAATATGTTCTTTCCAAAGTGTAACGTGACCTCCGAACTCACCTTCTCTAACCATTTTCATTTGTTTGGTTTAAAATTAACAAATGTGGCGACTCCATTTCTTTTTTCGTTAGGAAAGTTACTCGTGTTTGGCATTTCTTCCTCGTGCGAACTTTGCTTGTTTTACCCCGAGGGACGGGATCCTTACAGTCATGCGCATTGAGTGTGCAGATGGTGCGTTGCACATGGGAGTCATGCGCATCCCATTCAGTCAGTTTCACTTGATACCTAAAATCCAAAGCTTCATCCCTAAACACTAAGCCTAGTCTATAGAGAGGACTTAGCTAAAAAATGAAGTTATAAAACTTCTTACATAGGGTCCTAAGGTCCTTAAAATAAACTTAGGTGATGGTATCAATCAGTTCTAACATAAGTAGGAGGGTTAAATAATAAGCATACCCAACACAGATTTCAAAAAATATAGGGCTCTGTTTCAGCCGAATCGAAACAAAAAAAAAATTCAAAACAAACTTTCAAGCACCCACCGGTCAAGTACATTATCCAAATATGTTTTCACCCAATTAGGGATTTGATTCAACTGAATCGTTTTTTTTTTTTTTTTTTTTTTTTTTTTTTTTTTTGCGTTTGGTAAGAACTCCATCTGGGTAAGCTGGGAGCACGGTAGGACGGCGGTTGGAGTGGGGGCAGCAATAGGGTAGAAGGATAGCAAAGGGTAGACGGTTTGAGGGAAGAGGAAATGTAGAAAAAAAGTAGAGGAGGAGGGGAGTGGGGAGGTAGAAGCGTTGGCTGTGAAGGTGGAGTTAGAAGGGCGCTGGTGGGTGGGAATGGGAAAGAGCAGGAGAAGAAGAAGAGATACAGTGGTGTAAGAAAAGTAAAAAGGTTGGGATTTATAAACATAAATTTGATCTTTAGCCTTTCATAGTTTCAATATTATTTTTAAGATGACCTTTACTTTATAAATATACATATAGAACCCTACTAATGTTTTTTATTTTAATAAATGACGGACCCTTAATAATCATATCATGTGTAGTGCACATGGCAACATAACGGTTAAAAACAAACTATGTTAGTGGGAGTGACCGCTCACGCAACAAAAAATAGTTTAGTGCAAACAATGGAACAAAAAATAGTTTAGGTATGAAATCCACAACTGGCCTATAGTTGGGTGATTTTTGATGCAATTTTGCCTTATAATAATATCCGTTAAGTTACTTTCTTTTTTCCAGTCATCATCTTCACCCCAAAACTTTCACCAACACCCATCACCATTATCGCCACCACAACACAATTGCCGCCAGTGAAATCACCACCATCTCCACATGAATACAAATTGCTTGACACCACCATCACCACCATATCAACAACCAGTTTCTTTCTCTGCAATTCTTTTAAATTCACAAATTCAACCCAATTTCCCACCCACTCCTCCCTCTGCCATTGAATCCAATTTCTTCAATGTATTCGTCCTCATTACCATCAACAATCATCACAACCATTCACGATTATATTCCATTAAGTACCGACCTTTAGAGCACAATAAAAAAAACTAGAACCAGATTTAAAAAAATATAGGGCTTTGTTTCAGCCGAATCGAAACAAAAAATTCAAAACAAACTTTCAAGCACCCACCGGTCAATTCCTTTATCCAATCTGTTTTCACCCAATTAGGGCTTTGATTCAACTGAACCGGTTTTTTTTTTTTTTTTTTTTTTTTTTTTTTGCGTTTGGTAAGAACTCCATATGGGTAAGCTGGGAGCACGGTAGGACGGCGGTTGGAGTAGGGGCAGCAATAGGGTAGAAGGATAGCAAAGGGTAGACTGTTTGAGGGATGAGGAAATGTAGAAAAAAGTAGAGGAGGAGGGGAGTAGGGAGGTGGAAGCGTTGGCTGTGAAGGTGGAGTTAGAAGGGCGGCCGGTGGGTGGGAAAGAGCCACAGAAGAAGAAGAAGAGATACAGTGGTGTAAGAAAAGTAAAATGGTTGGGATTTATAAACATAAATTTGATCTTTAGCTTTTCATAGTTTCTATATTTTTTTTTAGGAAAAAATGCAAAAAAAGTACCTCAATTGGTCACTTTGTGCTGGTTTGGTACCTAATGTCATTTTTGTTGCGAGTATAGTACCTTAAACGGCCATTTTGTGTAGGGAAGGTCACTATTGCTAACACCGTCAATTTTTTACCGTTAAGTTGTCATGTGCATGATTAATATTGTAAGGGTAAAACTGGAAATTCACGTAAACACTATCCCTACCTCTTCTTCCCTAAATCTGTAAATGCTCCCCCAACTCACCATCTTCAATGGAGTGGCCATACACACAGTAGCCATTTCCTCCACCCTCCATCTCCATCATCCCAAACGGATCTCAATTTCGATTGCCATCTCCTTCTCCCCATCTTCTCATCAATCTCAAGAACACAAACCCTAATTCAACAGCAATTTTTTTAATAGATTCAAAACAATTTCCTTTTTTCACTCACCAAATTAACCACCCAATTTAAAATAAAATAAAATAAAATAAAACAAAACATTAAAAGAAGAATCAATCATCTTGCTCTTTGGTTTTCCGATGTAGCTGGGCAGCTTCATTGCCGCCGCCGACCACACAAGCGGAGCTTCTCAAAATCGCACTTAACCTTCTTCACCCCCAAATCAAAAACCTAAATTTCATCTTCTTTGAGTTTTATGAACCCAGAATTGCTCAATGCTGGTTGGAATGAAATCGAATTTGGAATGAAATGTAGATCTAGATCTAGATCTAGAGAGAGAAAGAGAAAGAGAGAGAGAGAGAGAGAGAGATGCTAAAGAGGAACTAAATACGGTTCCTGGGTTTAATCCAGTTTCTTGGACTAGCCGGCTTCTTCAACCTGTTCGTTCTCGGGTCAACCTCCGGCGCACCCTCTGGCAAAACGGCGGCAATAGAACTCAAACCCATCAATCTGAATGCTTACCTTTTCCATCCCATTTGAATTCCCCAATTAAAATCCCTAATTTTAGCCCAGCAATCGAAACCTAATTTCAACCCATCAATCTGAATTTGTTTTCTGTTTTTTGTTTGGAAGTTTGGATTTTGTTGTTTGATTATAGTGAATATATACACACATATAAATTAGTGGTGATTTATGGAAATTTTTTGGGAAGGGAAGAGAGGGGATTTCCATAGCCATGGGGAAGGGGAAACCAAGGAAGACGATGAATTGGCTTAGGATATTGGACAGAGTTTTGTTTTGACATTGTTACCCCTTTAAAAAGGTCATGTGCATCGCACATGTCTATCTTAACGTCTAAATACTAACGGTGTTAGCCAAAGTGACCTTGGTTGCACAAAGTGACCATTTGAGGTACTATACATGCAACAAAAATGACATTAGGTACCAAACCTGCACAAAGTGACCAATTGAGGTACTTTTTTTTTTTTTGCATTGTAACTTATTTTTAAGATGACCTTTACTTTATAAATATACATATAGAACCCTACTAATTTTTTTACTTTAATAAATGACGAGTTTTCCTATTATACCCTTAATAATCTTGTCATGTACAGTGCATATGGAAACATAACGGTTAAAAACAAACAATGTTAGCGGGAGTAACCGTTCACGCAACAAAAAAATAGTTTAGTGCAAACAATGGAACAAAAAATAGTTTAGGTATGTGTAGATACCCCGGGAGGGCCCCACGGCTTGGCTAGAGCGCACGGGTCGGTCCTAGGATGTCTATTTGTGTTTTTAGAGTCGCCACCTATGTTTTAGAGGAACATAAGAAAAACCTAATGTATATTAGCCTAAGTTTGGTTTGTGTTGGGTATGCTTGTTATAAACCACTCCTATTACCTAGATTTGATTGATTCCATAACCAAATTTTATCTTGTGGACTTTAGGATATATTGTAAGAAGTGTTAAACTTCATTTTTAGAATAGTCCACTTTGATAGTATAGGCTTTAGATTGATAGGCTGAAAATTTTCTAAGTCTGAAATTTTTAGTGGTCAAGTCCTTGACCGTGAATTACTTGACCGGAAGTCAGTGACCGTAAGCTTTGTGGCATATCTCTCGACCGCAAGCCACTCGACCGTGAGGTCTTGACCGCAAATAAATGAAGGTACCCAAGAAACCCAAGTTTGTTCAAACTTAACCATGGTCAAACTATGGTTAGGTTAGAATGTTGCAGAACTTGGATCCCAAGTAATTCAAATTTGAATTCATCTAAGTGGGACCACCTCTTATCTGCAAAAAGGGACAAACTCAGAATGAGCTCCAATCAGAATTCAACAGCTCATTGTCCTTTAACTTGGAGCCCAAGTATTTCCAACAGCTATTTTCTCATTCAAAGCTATAAATAGCCCTTAAGTTCTTCATTGAACATTGCTGAGATTAAAAAGAGAGAAATTGCTGTTGAAATACTTGGTGATTGAAGATCATAACTCAAGATTTCCAGAATCCTTTGAATCTTCAAAGAACTCACCTTCAAACCTTCAAAGATCTCCAGCAACAAACAAGTCATCTCAAGCCTTGTAGATACTTAAGATTCATTAGGCTCTACAATCACTTAGATTTTAAAGAGCTTCTGATTCTTACACACACACTCACCCCAATTGATCAATCACATAGATTGAATCAAAAGGGATAAATTGGTCTAAGTCTAGGATTTATTCTTCATAGAAAGTAGGTGTTGATTCAAAGCTTCATCTCTGTAATCTGTACTCTCAAGAATCAATATATATACCTCCATTCAAAATCCAAGACTGACCATCTTGGTAAAGGACGTAGATCTTTTAACAGATCGAACCTTTCCAAATACTTGTGTCATTTTACTTTCTGCAAATTTACTTTCAAGTATTGTTCATCTTGTTCTTTATTGTTCATATTAATCTTGTTTGTCGTTTAGTATTTGATCTTTCAGATTTAAGAACTGTTGTGAATTGTGTTTGTTTGTTCTCCACATTGCCTAAGTTAAAATCTGACTAACTTATCGTTTGCCAAAACTTCTAAGACAACAACTTTCAATCTCTCAACCATCTGACCGCAAATCTCTGACCGCAAACAACTTGACTGCATCTGTTTCGACCGGAACTACTTGACCGTGAGATAGCATCCACATAGAGATTTTTATCAAAACAACCTTACCTTATTTCTATCGAAAACTTCCGCTGTGCATATTACACCTTGCCGCGTGGTTTATTACTTGACCGCAAGACTCAAGATTGTAAGCACTTGGTTGAATTTTGAAAAAGGGTTGAAATTTTAAGTAGGCTATTCACCCCCCCTCTAGCCTCCTTTCTCATAACCTTGTTGTGTCTTTGGGACCAACAAGTGGTATCAGAGCATCCACCTTTATAAAACTTCTGTTTTTGAATCTTAACAGCTTGGGTGCCGATTCAAAATGGCAAGTCAGAAAACTATGGCAACGGTTAACTTCACTCACGTTCCAGCGTTCGATGAAGATAACTTTGACGTATGGAAGCACAGCATTCTAACTCAGTTCTACTCCATGGATGAGCAACTTGGTGATTGTCTTACCATTGGACCATACTTCCCGATGAAAGCTAATCCGAATCCAGAAACCAATGCAGACATACCATCAATCAAGAAACCAAAAGCTGAATGGACCGATGAAGAGAAAAGACTGGTTGGAATGGATGTGAAAGCAAAAAGCATACTCCTAAGTACTTTAAGTACATCTCATCGTCGAAAAATCATGGAATGTTCTACTGCAAAAGAACTTTGGGATGCAATTGAAGATTACATCGAAGGAAACCCGGTCATTTCGCATCAGAATGCCCAATTCCCAAGTATGAGTATATGAAGAAGAAAAGCAACTTCACTCCAAGATACTCAAAGCAAAAGGGGATGGTTGCTGAAGAGGACTCTACCACAAAAGAGTTAGCTACCTGGATAGAGTTAGATTCTGATGAAAGTAATGAGGATTCTGAAGAAGGTCACATTTGTTTGGTCATTCATTCCGATGAGGATGATAATGAAAATCGTCGCTCACCAAATGCAAAACCTAAACGGATAAGCTATACGGCTGATGAACTTGCTGAAAAGGGATTCCTAACCCCAGTTCAAAGGAATGGTGATCTTCTATTTTCAAGATGTGATGTGAGTGCAACAAAGAAGGCTCTACTAAACCCCAAAGTGAAGGAAGTTTTGTTTACCACTCCTCAAGTCAAGTTTGACATTTCCCCCGATGAACAAGAAAAGATGTTTGCAAAAGCTGAACAGGTCCTCTGCTTAATGGCTGGACACTCCAAGGATAAATCAAGCTTATGGTATCTCGATAGTGGCTGCTCAAGGCACATGACAGGAGATATCAATTTATTGGAAGATGTCCGTGAAGAAAAAGGGCCATCAGTAACCTTCGGAGATAATAACAAAGGAAAGACTGTAGGATATGGAGTCATCCGAAAAGGAAAAATCACCATCCAAGAAGTCTCTCTAGTTATTGGTCTACAACACAATTTACTCTCAATATCTCAGTTCTGTGACAAAGGATTGCAATGCCACTTCACTTCAAATTTATGTCTCATCAAAGATGGCACATCCGGCGTCACCTTGCTTAAAGGGATTCGTAAGAAAAACGTTTATATTGTTGATTTTACTTCATCTTGCATTTCTTCTAATCTCTGTTTTGAAGCAAAAAATGTTAGCGAAAATAGTTGTCTATGGCACAAAAGACTAAGTCACTTAAACTTCAAGTATCTATCCATGATTGGAAGAGAAAATCTAGTTCGTGGTCTACCCAAAGTAGCTGATCATCACGATGAAAAGTGCACAGCATGTCAACTAGGCAAACAACCAAAGGCGTCTTTCTCCAGCAAGACGACACCTTCAACTTCAAGATGTTTGCAACTTCTACATATGGATTTGGTTGGACCTGTTACTACCGCAAGTATTGGTGGAAATAGATATACCTTAGTTGTGGTAGACGATTACTCAAGATATACGTGGGTTGAAATGATGATCTCAAAGGATGATTGCTATGACATTTTGACCGCACTCTTTAGACAGCTCCAAACACAAAAGGAAGATGACATCGTTAGTGTTCGATCCGACAATGGTACATAATTCAAGAACAACGGTGTAGCTCAGTACTGTGATGACCATGGTATTGACCACAACTTCTCTGCTGCTGGAGTTCCTCAACAAAATTGTGTTATGGAAAGGAAGAACAGAACGTTGATAGAGGCTGGAAAGACTATGATTGCTGAAGCAAAGCTACCACAATACTTTTGGGATGAAGCCATCAACACAGCATGCTTCACTCAAAATAGATCCCTCATCAACAAGACCTACAACAAAACTCCTTATGAACCTTGGAGAGGAAGAACCCCCAACATAGTTCAAGATATTTGGATGAAAATGCTTCATACTCTACAATGGTAAAGAACATCGAGGTAAATTTGCTCCTAAGGCCGATGAAGGTATATTTATTGGGTATGCTAAACACTCAAAAGCTTTTCGTGTATTTAATAAAACCACTCTTAAGATAGTTGAATCTGTCCATGTTACTTTTGATGAATATTCTCTCCTTGAGCCACATATGGCTCCAAATGTTTATGATGATTTTGTTGAGCTTAATGAGACAGGTACAAATCAACCACAAAATCAATCAACTCAAAGAAATCCATCTACCTCAACTGCACCTCCATCTACCTCCCATGAAGCACCAGAAGCTACCACATCTGCTGCTACCTCAAATGGAGTTGAAGTTGAAACACCCATCAATGTGGAAGAACCTATCCCTCAAATTACTTATGATTGGGAAGGCACAAATGATGTACCACTAGAAGATTTACAACCACCATCAACTCAACCAGACATACCTCAAGAAGTTCGTGAGGTCAGAGATCACCAAATTCAGAATATCATTGGTGACCTACATTCTGGTGTTCGAACAAGAAGATCAAACTATGATGCACTTACCGCATTCATATCTCAAGTTGAACCCAAGAAAGTTGATGAAGCACTCCAAGACTCAAGTTGGGTTGTTGCTATGCAAGAAGATCTTAAACAATTTGAAAGATGCAAAGTTTGGACCTTGGTTCCAAGGCCTCAAGATCAAGGAGTGATTGTTACAAAGTGGGTGTTCCGAAACAAGATGGATGAGAATGGAAGCATCACAAGGAACAAAGCTAGGTTGGTTGCACAAGGATACAGACAAGAAGAAGGCATTGATTATGATGAAACTTTTGCCCCCGTTGCAAGACTTGAAGATATAAGGATATTTTTAGCTTATGCCTATTTAAAAAGATTCAAGTTATATCAAATGGATGTGAAGAGTGCATTCCTCAACGGTGAACTTCAAGAAACATTCTTTGTTGCTCAACCGCCCAGATTTGAAGACCCCAAATTTCCAAATCATGTCTACAAACTCCGTAAAGCTTTATATGGACTCAAACAAGCTCCACGTGCATGGTATGATACTCTATCTAAGTTTCTCCTTGAAAAGGGATTCAAGCGTGGTAAGATCGACACAACTCTATTCATTGCTAAATATCATGATCATACTTTATTAGTTCAAATATATGTAGATGATATTATTTTTGGTTCTACTAATGAATTGTTGTGTAAGCGATTTGAGAAGCTAATGAAAAGCATATTTGAGATGAGCATGATGGGAGAATTAACATTCTTTGTCACGACCCGAAAACCCGTCTCTATTTTATTGATAAATAATTATTTATTTATTTATTTATTTGATTTAAATATTTATGTGTGCATTTTATGTTTCATAATAAATTATGTCTAGCATTTTATTTGGGTCATTTGTGCTAGTGTAGTATTATTGGGTCTTAGTTGTTAGTAGGAAGTATTAGAGTTGTGTGGTTAGTAGAGGAGGGGTCTAAGTGTAAGTTTTTCAAAATAATTCTCCCTACTCCCTCCCTTCTCCCTCACCTCTCCATCACCCTACTCCATTCCCAGTTCTTTCTCTCTCTCTCTCCAAGAAAGGTAAGTTTTCTTCTCTCCCTTCTCTCTTCATTTTCATCCCCTTCCTCTCATCTTTTCTTATTTCTCATTTTATGAAATGTGTTTAGATCGTCGATAGGATCGTAGGGAGCTAAAAATATTTGAATTCCGTCATCTTTGAGAAAATCCGGGTAAGTTGCTTTTCCCCCATTTTTATGCTAAAGTGTTCATTCCATGTTTATATAATGCTTTAGTTGATACATTTGATGTTTGATTGAGTTTGGGATTTATTTGGGATTTATTTTGGTTTTTCGTTAAAAATGGTGATTGTGATGAATGTGGGGATTGAAATCTTGTTTGGGGTTGTTAGATGATGTTATTTTGGTCCCTCTTAAGCTTAGATGTTGTTTGGGTACCTTGTGAACTTGTTGAAAGTCTTGATTTTGGTTGATTTTTGGAATGGTAATTATTTTGGGTTGTTTTGGTATGAACATGGATGAACCCAGCTGTGAGTTCTAGCCCAGATTCATTCCGGGCGCCCGCCTGTAGTGTTCCGGGCGACCGCCCGTGAGGTCCCAAGCGCCCGCCTACATGGCCAGTTTCTTCGACCAACCTTCTGTCTTTAGTGAGCGCCCGCCTGACCCTTCCTGGGCGCCCGCCCGCCCTTGGTTAGGCGCCCGCCCACCCTTGTTTAGGCGCCCGCCCGACCTTGTCTCCTGGAAATCCCCTTTGTTTGGTTTAGGCTTGGGTGGTATATTAGGTATAGACTTTGGGTGTCACTCTAACTAGCTTAAATAAACATTGTGGGAATGTTGAAACACTTTTATGATGTGTATTTGATCGGTTCATCTTTTTGGTGATTAATTGGAATGATTCCCTACTTTGGAATCAATGGTTGTTTATCGTGCTAGTATTTTATTACTTAGCCTTTACTTGAAAGTCCAGCTGGTATTTACGTGTGTTTCGGGCGATGCGAAACATTATGATGGCACAGCCAAGTCCATTATGATTTTGACCATTGTTTTGCCCCATTATTTCCCTCCTCCAGATTGGCCTTGGATGTGAGATTAGCTAGCCCCTTTGTGAGCATTTTAGCTATTGGTTTCGGGCTTTGACTGTGTGTCACTGTCCCCTTATTATTATTGGTTCCGGTACCGGGGGTTTTCTCTTCAAGCTTTCATGCTACTATGAAGATGTTGATTGTTGATTGTTGAAGCTGCGCAGCGACCTTTATTTGGTTATATCAGTTGGGAAACCTTGGCTAATATCCTTTGTTAATTGTTTATTTCCGCTGCTATCTGTTAATTGGTAAATTCTATGTGCTAAGTGATAATTATTATTGTCTATTGCTTATCGCATCATAGCATGTCATGTAGTTGCATTAGTAACTTATTGAGATTTATCTCACCCCTTTTCTTTTATCTTTGTTTTTCCTTAACCCCCCCCCAGGAGGAAAGGATTAGACTCGCTGATCACGAGGAGGACGTCGCGAGGGTTGAGCTTTTGGGGCAAGTTGTTATCGGTGGGTTTACATTATATAAATGTGTAACCTTTTGGGAATAGTTGTACCAAACTTGACGTCATTAGAATTTGTATATTTTATTATTTTTGGGTGTAAGCTTATGGAGCTTACACTAGTTTATATTTTGTTGTTCAAGTTGGATTTCAAAACTTTGGGTTATCATCTTTTGTTATAAAAGGAATTTTTTTGTCTTCATTATTTTAGAGTTTATAAGTTTAAGTCGACGTCCAGCTCGCGTACTCCGGGCCCGCGGGGTCGGGGTCGCGACAGTTGGTATCAGAGCTATGGTTTAGCTCTAAGTATAAGTCTAGGTGGACTAGTATGACCTAGGAGGGTAGTTGTGTTCGGAGTGAGTAACGGTTGATGTTTTATGCAGGTAATTGTTCTCAATGGCTAGAAGAAGAACAGGTGAAGGTTCTAGTGGGGCTCAGAATCAGAATGATCTTCGGGAAGAGAACCGTGCTATGTTCCAAGGCATGTTTGAGGCGGCCATGAAGGCGATTCATGACCAAGGACCGAGAGTAGAGCAAGCACCACCACCCCGATATGGTCTGGAGCAATTCTTGAAACTGAAACCGGCAGAGTTCGATGGTGAGCCCGATGTGAAGAAGGCCGAACTTTGGGTTGAGTCTATGGAGAAAATTTATGATGTGTTTGGGTGCACGGACGAGGATAGGGTCCGGTTTGCGGCTTATAAATTGGTTGGGGCCGCCGAGCATTGGTGGAAAGGAGTTAAGGCGAGTTGGGATGATACCCATACAGTGTATGCATGGGAATTGTTTGTGCGGAAGTTCAAGGAGCATTTCATTCCGGTAGTAGATCAAAACTGAAAGGAGATCGAGCTTCTCAACTTGGAGCAAGGTTTCTTGTCTATAGCTCAGTACTCGGCTAAGTTCACAGAATTATCCCTGTATTGTGACTATCTTGTGAGGACCGAAGAACAGAAAGCTTTGAGATTCATCCGGGGTTTGAAGACTTCTATCCGGACTCAGCTTATAGCCCAGCGGATTCAAATTTATCAGGATGCGGTGGATCGAGCCTATTTGATTGAGCAAGATATAGGGGAACACAAGAAGAAGATCGAGGTGACTAACACTAGCAAGCAGGGAGGACAGAGCAAGCCACAATCCCATTCAGATAACCGAGGTAATTTTGGGGGACAATCTCAGTCCCGAGGGCAACCAATCCCAAGGAACCCGGGCACTACTGTCGGGAACCAAGGGGACCAACATAAGAGACTTTGTTCCTACTGCCAAAAGGAAGGCCACTCAGAGGACCGTTGTTGGAAGAAACAGGGCAAGTGTATCAATTGTGGTCAAATGGGGCATTTTGCTAGGGATTGTACTAGAGGCAGGGGTCAACCGACTGGGGTAGGAGCTGGGGCTCCACATGGTCAGAAAAGGGATGCTACAGGAAAGGACAAGGTCCAAGGAAAAGTGTTTGCAATGAATCAATATCAGGCAGATGATCCCTCAGTGATTGGAGGTATTGTTTCTATATCTAATGTGAGCGCGCGTACGTTAGTAGATCCAGGATCATCTCATTCCTACATTTGTGTGCAATTTGCTTCTTTACTAAATGCCGCATCTGAGTCTTTGCCCTATGTGTTAGAGGTGTCAACTCCTATGGGAGAATGTTTGGTGACTGATAAAGTCTTTTGTGATGTGCTTATATGTGGTCGTGTCTTATGTGCGGACTTCGTAGTCCTTCCGATTCAAGACTTTGATGTTATTTTGGGTATGGATTGGCTGAGCAAATATCATGCTTCAGTCGATTGTCGTAGAAAGGTCGTTAATTTCTCTATCCCTGATGTGCCTAAATTTGTTTTTGAGGCTATGCCTTTGGGTAGAAGTATTCGTATGATTTCCTATGTGAAGGCTAGGAGATTGTTGCATCGTGGTTGTGAGGGGTACTTGGCTAGTGTGCTTGATACTAGGAAAGAATACCCTAGTTTGGAGAGTGTTCGGGTAGTTAGTGTCGCGACCCCGACCCCGCGGGCCCGGAGTACGCGAGCTGGACGTCGACTTACAACCATAAACTCTAAAATACTGAAGATAAAAATTCCATTTTATACCCAAAAGATTTTAACACGAGGTTTGGAAAATCCAAGTTTAACAACATCATAAAACAATTAGTGTAAGCTCCACAAGCTCACACCCAAAAATACAAAATATTACAAATCTTAATGACGTCATTGTTGGTACAACTATCCCCAAGAAGGTTACACATTTATAATGCAAACCGATCAATATCAACCTGCCCAAATATCTCAAACTTCTCGACGTCCTCCTCGATCCGCAAATCCTAATCCTTTCCTCCTGGGGGGGGTTAAGGAAAACAACATTGAAAGGAAACGGGGTGAGATAAAATCTCAGTAAGTCACTAATGCAACTACATGACATGCTACGATGTAATAAGCAATAACAAATAATAAATATCACTTAGCACATAGCATTTATCATTTAGCAGATAGCAGCGGAATTAAACAATTAACAAAGGATATTAGCCAAGGTTTCCCAACTGATATAACCAAATAAAGGTCGCTGCGCAGCTTCAATAATCAGCTATCAACATCTTCATAGTAGCATGAAAGCTTGAAGAGAAAACCCCCGGTACCGGAACCAATAACAAAGTAACATGCCACAAGGGGAGGGAGCCATGCCACAAAGTCATGCTCCAAAACGTGTAGCTAGAATACTCACAAAAGGAGCTAGCTCAACCCATCTAATGCCAATCTGGATGAGGAAGAAGGACCAATGGGCGATGCTATACTGGACTTGGCTTGTGCCATTATAGCATTATCCATTGCCTGACTCGATACACAAATAACCAGCTGGACTTTCAAATGGAAGCTAAATAAAAAATATTAGCTTAAATAACAACTAATGATTCCAAAGTAGGGAACCATTCCAAATAAATTACCACAAAGGTAAACCAATCCAAACCACACATCAAAGATGAACCACATTCCCAAAATAATACTTAATCAAATTCCATAACATTTTTATTCACAAAAAGAACCAATTCCAATTAATAAAGGGTTCCACAATGTTAACTTAAGTTAATTTGAGTAAATAAACTTGAACTAGGAAGCCACGTAGTTTAAACAAGCACAAGACAAAATTCCAGGCCAGGCGGGCGGGCGGGCGCGCGCATAGGGGCAGGCGGGCGCTTATTCCAACAGAAGGTTTGGCCTCAGGAAAAGGCAAGGCGGGCGGGCGCCTGGTCCAACCCGGGCGGGCGCTCGGTCTGGTTCTTGGCCGGAAAACAGAGCTGGGTTCTTCCTTTTTCTTACCATTCTCACACCATTTCCACAACACCCAAAATCAATACTTCCCACATGATTCCCAAAGTACCCAAACAACATTTAACCTAAAAGGGGACCTAAATAATACCATTTATCAACCACAACCAAAATTAAATCCCAACATTCATCAAATTCACCAATTTTAACCAAAAACCAAAATAAATTCCAAATAAATTGCAAACTCAATCAAACATCAAATGTAACAACTTAAGCATTATATAAACATGATATGAACATTTTAGCATAAAAATGGGGGAAAAGCAACTTACTTGAAATTTCTCAAAGATGACGGAATTCAAATGTTTTTGGTTCTACGCGATCCTATCGACGATCCAAACACATTTCATAAAATGAGTAATAAGAAAAGATGAGAGGAAGAAGGTGAAAATGAAGAGAGAAGAGAGGGAGAAACTTACCTTTTCTTAATAATGGAGAGAGAGAGAGAGATTGAATGTGCTGGGAGAAATGAGGGAGGAGAGGGGTGATGGAGGGAGTAGGATGATTATGTTTTAAAATGTTACACTTAGGGCCCCTCCCCTACTACTTACCATTACAATTAAACTCCCTACTACAATCAAGTCCCAACACTTCTACACTAGCACCAATAACTCAAATAAAATGCTAGGCATAAATTATTATGAAACATAAAATGTACACATAAATTTTTAAATAAATAAATAATTTAAATGAATAAATAAACCATAAATAAATAATTAAATAATTATCACTAAGAAAAATAGAGGCGGGTTTTCGGGTCGTTACAATCTACCCTCCTTAAAAAGAATTCTCCCACGAATTCACTCATCAAAATTCACAACACGCGGTCGTAATGAGGCGACAAAATATCGATTCTCATATAGCACTCATAACCTCAATCGAGTACCTATCCAATTTTCATACATAGTCTCCATGACTCAAATAAACCAACATATATTAATCACATACACATCTCAGGTATACTCATATTAAACATTCTAAAGTCAACTTCTTCTTTCATCCGGGATTTCAAATTCCCACGACTATCGCAACATAGCTGATTCGACCCTAATTATCATTACGCTCGCCATCAACCCTTAAATCATCAATATCTATAAGTTTTACTTTTCCGGTTCATCCGTACGCATTGACGGTCTAGACATCATCCCAAGCAATCATACTACTACACGAATAATTAAGAGAAGGAATAGGGCTAACGATTATGGTTACCCAATGACTCAATGATATACTCAAAAATTTACCGTCATCAACTTATCCGATCAAATGAGATTCCACTACCACACTCACTTCCTCATGATATAAAACATAATACAATCATAATCTTTGTATTTCTCAACCTACTTGTATTAACTCACATTTATCTTTTCGAAGAATATAATTATCCAACATTGGTAACCCATTATCATCATTTCTAAACATGGTCCCATAACAACAAACTATAATTTGAAGGCGATATCACTAAAATAGCAATCAATCCTTAGTCATAGATAGCTCTATTTATTAACCCGAATTTTAGAAACACTTACCCGAAAGATCAATTAGCCACGGATACGATAGTTCTGCCACTTCCCGAATTCTCAATTGTCCATTCTACCATCATGGTAACCTTAAATAATGTTTACAACATAACAACCTTTCGCAATTAACTTCCTTCAATCATTATCTCCACTACTAATTAAAATCCATCCTCAAAATCGAAGAACCCCAATTTCTCCTAAACATACTTCTCGAGATACTATAAGTTTGCCTTATTCATAACCTTAATTACATTGTCAAGATACTTCCATTTGTAAGCCATTTACTCAGTATTACTTCCCAGAAATTCCAAACATTAACCCATCCCGAGCTTAATCAGCTTCTTAAAATATGACAAGCTAAGAAATTTTTCATCCCCATAGTATTCACCAAAGTGGCTATATCTCCAAGGATTTCCATTATAGTGCTTTCACCTTAGATGGCACCTTAAACTAGAGGTACAACTTAAGCTCAAAATTTATACAAAACGTTTACTTAGATCCACGCTATAATTTTATCATCACATTACTCCAACTCTTTGAAAGCCTAAAACAATTATAGATACTCAGTAATCCGTAAAACAATCCACATTTTATCTCCAAGGCTTTCCTCTAACTCTATCTTTAAATTGATAATCCGCTTACATACTCCAAAGAAATTTAGCAAATCCTAAATCTTCAATGGCTAACCCACCTCAGTCTTTCATGTATACATTTATAATCCCAATGATACTTAGGCTCCATAGTACTACCATCATAACAACCCAATTGGCTAGCCACATTCTAACTGACCCAATACCAATTCAGAGTATTCTGTAATATGCCCAAGTATTGATACCCAATTTTCTTCACATACTCTTAATCCAAATCGAGGAACGCTAACAAGAAGGATTTAGAACCATAGAACAACCATTTAACCAAAACTCAAAGTTCAAAATGCCTTTAATATAGATCGGGAAATTATTACTCTCCCAAAATGTGCTTAGTCCTCTCGAACTTAACGCGCTTACCACCATTAACGATTATAACTTCCACAATCTACTCATCACTCATACAAATCATGTATTCCCTCATAACAACCAATTCCGATGCAATCACGTAGATGTGCTAGAAGTAAACAAAAATCCCCTACCAAGAAGTCCTCAATTGAATCGTCAATTCTTACAACCCAAACGATACAATTTGGATATTGATCTAATTATCAGTACTACAACCTTGTACCATAACAACACAATTTAACCCAAGCTTTTCCCAAATACTAGGTACTGTTCAGAAGGAAATAGAAATCTTACAAATGATAAATACATCCAACAACCTGGTATAGACATCCATTGTCACCCATCGAAGCGAAGTAGCCAGATTCCAAATAAGAAAATATATGCTTAACTCTACACAAAGGAACGGTCTCAAAACAATTTTAGGCAAAAGGGAAGAGAGGATGTAACAATTTTCCTACAACAATCGACTAAAGCATGACATTTCCCTTCTCAAAATAACATCAAAAATCTTATAATAGCAATATGACAAATTTTAGCAGGTAAGTTATATCTACCTTTAAGCACAACATGAGCACATAAGACTCCATCAGATATCCTACACTCCTCCATAGGAGTAGACACTGACAACACATAAGTCAAAGACTCAGGAGAAATAAATGCAACTAAATGCACATAAACATGAGAATGCGATGATCCTAAAATGCACGCGCTCGCTCTCTCGACGCAAAATAATATCTCCTGAAGTTGCTCAATACCTGACGAGTGCTGGTTGATCACAAATACCCTACCCTGAACCTTTAGGGTTTCCCGAAGCATCTCTCTTCTTACCTAGTGCAATACCAGCGTCACTCCCGGATGGTTGATATCTTCTTCTAGGACAATCTTTCGAAAAGTGCCCAAACGGACCACAATTAACACATTTTCCTTGCTTTTTCCAACACTTGTCTTCTGAGTGTCCTTCCCTGTCACGACTCGAAAACTAGGCTCTATTTTATTAGTAATAAATAATTATTATTTATTTATTTGCTTACTTATTTATTTAAATTATTATTCATTTAAATATTTATGTGTGCATTTTATGTTTCATAATAATTTATGCCTAGCATATTATTTGGGTCATTTGTGCTAGTGTAGAAGTGTTGGGTCTTAATTGTTAGTGGGGAGTGCAAGTATTTGTGTTAGTAGATGGGGAAGGGGTCTAAGTGTAAGTTTTTGAAATAATTTCCCCTACTCCCTCTCTTCTCCCTCACCTCTCCCTCATCTCTCTCCCAGCACATTTCTCTCTCTCTCTTCCATAGCAAAAGGTAAGTTTTCTCTCTTCCTTCTCTCTTCATTTTCTTCCTCTTCCTCTCATTATTTCTCATTTCTTAAACAATGAAACTTGTTTAGATCGTCGATAGGATCGTAGGAAGCCAAGAAATTTCGAGTTCCGTCACCTTTGAGAAAATCCGGGTAAGTTACTTTTCCCCCCATTGATGCTAAAAATGTTCATCCTATGCTTAGATGATACTATGATTTCCATTTATTGCTTCTTTGGTTGATTTTGTAATGATTTACATTTTTGTTCATTTTGTGAAATTTTGGTATTTGAATCACCCTTGATTGAGGTTCCTTAGATGATGTTGGAGTCCTTTTGGTTCAAAATGGTGTAGGTACTTTAGTTCACATTTTGGTAGTGTTAGAAATGGTGAAGATTGGGTTTGTTTTGGATTTGGGTTGTTAATGGTAGAAACCCAGATTTTTGGCCGGAATTTGCCTTTCCGGGCAAGGAGGCGCGCGCACCCTCCCATAGGAGGCGCGCGCACCCTTATGCCCCTCTAGAACAAAACCTTATGTTTCTTGGAGGCGCGCGCACCCTCCCATAGGAGGCGCGCGCACCCTCTCCTTCTCCAAACTTGATTTTCCTTCTGATCAAAGGAGGCGCGCGCACCCTCCCATAGGAGGCGCGCGCACCCTCTCCCCTGGTTTGAAATTTATTTCCCTTTTTGTCCAATCTTTCGAGAGCCATATCTCCCTCATCCGGACTCCATTTTAGGTGTATAAATTATCGTTTTAAAGCTCTCATTGAGCTCTTCGAGATGAGGTGGTTTATTTAGGTGAGTTTCAGGTTTATATTGTTTTGAGATTTCATTTAGTGTCTTATGACAAAGTGTTTAGAATCGGTCCATTGTAATCAAGTTGGGAATATCGGTTTGTGTGGTTTCGCCTTGGTTCCTTTGTGAATAAATGGGTTATGGAATTTAGTTATGGATTATTGGAAAAATGTGGGAACACTTTCATAATGAGTGGACGTTTGGGATAGTTTTAATGATAGTCATTGTGATATTTGGGGAATGACCATTTGGGTAGTACTCTCTAGGAGTAACTCACGTGTATCATGTTAGGATGCGTTTGATATGGATCCTTGTCCTAGAATCATTTCGTTTTAATGATTTGTATTGTTGGGCTTTTTTTTGAGCAATTCCATTTTTGTTATTGAACTCTTTTATGAGGAACTTCTTGCTATCAATGTTGTTAAACTCTTAATGAGTAATCGTTGTATCTTTATGGTGATTTGTGTTACGGTTCCCTACTTTGGAACCCTTTTGATGTTTATAAAGCTAGTATTCATTACCTAGCATTTAATTGAAAGTCCAGCTGGTTAAATTGTGTATCAAGTCAGGCAATGGATAATGCTATAATGGCACGAGCCAAGTCCAGTATAGCATCGCCCATTGGTCCTTCTGTCCTCATCCAGATTGGCCTTGGTTGGGATGAGCTAGCTCCGTTGTGGGTATTCTAGCTAATCGTTTTGGAGCATGACTTTGTGGCATGGCTCCCGCCCCTTGTGGCACTTTATCATTGTTATTGGTTCCGGTACCGGGTTTCTCTTCAGCTTTTTTGCTACTATGGAGAGGGTCTGAGTGGTTGATTGGTCGGTTCTGACCGGGGTTATCGTCTTCAGCTTTTATGCTGCTATGAAGATGGTTTGTTTGATTAATGGGTTGATTGGTCGCTTCTGAGTGGGGTTTTCTCTTTGGCTTTTATGCTACTGTGAAGATATGGATTGGTTGATTGTTGAAGCTGCGCAGCGATCCTTTAGTTGGTTCTATCAGTTGGGAAACCTTGGCTAATATCCATCTTTGTTTCATTAGTAACTTACTGAGATTTTATCTCACCCCGTTTATTTCCATCTTTGTTTTTCCTTAACCCCCCAGGAGGAAAAGGATTAGGATTCGCGGATCGAGGAGGACGTCGAGAGGATTGAGATTTTGGGGCAGGTTGTTATGGATCGGTTTACATTATTTAAATGTATAACCTTTTGGGGATAGTTTTACCATTATTGACGTCATTAAGAATTGTATATTTTATTCTTTTGGGTATAAGCTGTGGAGCTTATTTTAGATGTACTTTGTTGATTTAAACTTGGATTTGTAAAACCTTGTGTTATCATCTTTTGGCTCAAAATGGAATTTTTAACTTCTATATTTTAGAGTTTTGGTTTTAAGTCGACGCCCAGCTCGCGTATTCTGGACCCGCGGGTTCGGGGACGCGACAGTTGGTATCAGAGCTATGGTTTGGCTCTAAGTATAAGTCTAGGTGGACTAGTATGACCTAGGTGGGTAGTTGTGAGGAGGGTAGTGTGTTCGGAGTGAGTAACGGTTGATGTTTTATGCAGATAATTGTTCTAAATGGCTAGAAGAAGGACAGGTGAAGGTTCTAGTGGGGCTCAGAATCAGAATGATCTTCGGGAAGAGAACCATGCCATGTTCCAAGGCATGTTTGAGGCGGCCATGAAGGCTATTCATGATCAAGGTCCAAGAGAGGAGTATGTGCCACCTCCGAGATACGGGTTGGAGCAATTTTTGAAATTAAAACCAAGAGAGTTTGACGGTGAGCCCGATGTGAAGAAGGCCAAACTGTGGATCGAGTCAATGGAGAAAATTTATGATGTGTTTGGGTGCACGGACGAGGATAGGGTCCGGTTTGTGGCTTATAAATTGGTTGGGGCCGCCGAGCATTGGTGGAAAGGGGTTAAAGCTAGTTGGGATGATACTCATACAGTCTATGCATGGGAATTGTTTGTACGAAAGTTCAAAGAGCATTTCATCCCGGTAGTAGATCAGAACCGAAAGGAGATCGAGCTACTCAACTTGGAGCAAGGTTCGTTGTCTATAGCTCAATACTCGGCTAAGTTCACAGAATTAGCCCGGTATTGTGACTATCTTGTGAGGACCGAGGAGCAGAAAGCCATGAGATTCATCCGCGGTTTAAAGACATCCATCCGTACTCAGCTTATAGCCCAGAGGATTGTGACATTCCAGGATGCGGTAGACCGTGCGTACTTGATCGAGCAAGATATTGGGGAGCATAAGAGGAAGACCGAGGTTGCAAATACGGGTAAACAAGTAAGCCATGCTAAATCTCAACCACAACACCGTTCAGATAACCGAGGTAATTTGGGAGCACCATCTCAGTTTAAAGAACAAACCGCGCTAGGGAATCCGGGTACTACTCCGGGGAAACAAGGGAAACAAGGTAGGTGGCGTTGCACTTACTGTCAGAGGGAAGGCCATTTGGAGGATAAGTGTTGGAAGAAGCAGGGAAAATGTATCAATTGTGGTCAACTGGGTCACTTCATAAAGGATTGTCCGAGGTTTAAGGTTCAATCATCAGGAACAGGAACCAGCACTTCACCGGGTCAGAAAAGAGATGCTTCGGGGAACCCTAAGGTATAGGGTAGAGTAATTGCGATCAATCAGCACTCACCAGGTAACGGATAAATTTCAGGAGGTATTATTTTGTGTCGTGAGAGCGAGCGCGTGCATTTTAGGATCATCGCATTTATGTGTTTCTGTGCATTTAGTTGCATTTATTTCTTCTGAGTCTTTAACTTATGTGTTGTAGGTGTCTACTCCTATGGAGGAGTTTAGGGTATCTGATGAGGTCTTATGTGCTTATGATGTGCTTAAGTATGGTTATGTCTCACCTGCTAAATTAGCCATGTTGCTATTACAAGATTTTGATGTTACTATTGCTTTAGTCTATTGTTGTAGGGGATTGTTATATTCTCCATTCCTAATTTCTTAAAACTGTTTGAGACCGTTCCTTTGGGTAGAGTTATACCTATCTTTTCTTAATTGAAATCCGAGTATTTAGTTTCGGTCAATTTGTTGGGTGTATTTATCATTCGTAAGATTTTCATTTTCTTCCGAATAGTACCTAGTGTTTGAGGAGAAGCTTGGGGTTAAATTGCATTGTTGTGGTACAAGGTTGTAGTACTGATAATTGGATCAATATCTATATTGTAACGGTTGAGTTGTAAAAGTTGAGGATTCAACCGAGGGTTTCTTGTTAAGAGATTTTGTTTACTTTTAGTACATCTCCGTGAGTACATCGGGATTGATTAGTATGGAGGGATGCGTGAATTGTTATGGGTAATGAGTGTATGGTGGAATTTATAATCGATAATGGTGGTAAGCGTGTTAAGTTAGAAAGGACTAATAAGTACATTTTGGGAGAGTAACAATTTCTCGATCTATGTTAAAGGCATTTTGAATTTTGGTTAGATAGTGGTTCTATGGTCCTAAATCTCTCCTTGGTGGCGTTTCGCGATTTGGACCAAGGTTATGTGAAGAAAGTTGAGTATCAATATTTGGGCATAATTAAAGAATATTGTGATTTGGTAATGGATCTATTGGAATGAGGCTAGCTAATTGGTTTATGCTTTTGGTAGTACCATTGAGCTTCAGTATCATTAAGTTAATAAATGTATGCGTGAGAGACTAACTGGGGTTAGCTATTGAATTTAGGGTTCGTTGATTTCCTTTGGGTATATGAGCACAGATTATAACTTAAATGGGAGTTAGAGAAAATCTTTTGAAGATGAAATTTGGATCGTTTTGCGGACTATTGAGTATATTGAATTGTTTAGGCTTCAAGACCGGATTAATGAAGGGATGAGAGTATAACATAGATTTAAGTGGACACTTTGTACGAGAAATTTTGGGGTTTGTATGGTACTATTTATTTAAGGTGTTAACTCAAAGTGAAGACACTATAATGGTAATCCATAGAGATATAGCCATTTCGATGAATATTGTGGAAATAGAAATTTCTTTAGCCTTTTTATATTTTAAAAGCTAATTAGGCTCGGGATGGTGATGTTTTGAATTTCTGGAGAATACTACTAAGTATGCGATTTACAAAAGGAAACACCTTTGCAGTGTAATTAACGTTATGAATAAGGTGAGCTTGGGATATCTCGAGAGTTATGTTTGGGAGCAATTGGGATTCTCCAATTTTGATTATGGATTCTAATTAGTAGTGAAGGTTATGATTGAAGGAAGTTATGTGCGAGAGGTCGTGGTATCGTGAACATTATTTAGGGTTACTACGTGGTGGTTTAGAATGGATGATTGAGGAATTTGGGAAATGACGGAACTATCGTATTAATGGCTACTTGATCATTCGGGTAAGTATCTTTAAAATTCGGGGCGAATTTTCTTTTAAGGTGGAGTGAATGTCACGACCCGAAAACTAGGCTCTATTTTATTAGTAATAAATAATTATTATTTATTTATTTGCTTACTTATTTATTTAAATTATTATTCATTTAATTATTTATATGTGCATTTTATGTTTCATAATAATTTATGCCTAGCATATTATTTGGGTCATTTGTGCTAGTGTAGAAGTGTTGGGTCTTAATTGTTAGTGGGGAGTGCAAGTATTTGTGATAGTAGATGGGGAAGGGGTCTAAGTGTAAGTTTTTGAAATAATTTCCCCTACTCCCTCTCTTCTCCCTCACCTCTCCCTCATCTCTCTCCCAGCACATTTCTCTCTCTCTCTCTTCCATAGCAAAAGGTAAGTTTTTCTCTCTTCCTTCTCTCTTCATTTTCTTCCTCTTCCTCTCATTATTTCTCATTTCTTAAAACATGAAACTTGTTTATATCGTCGATAGGATCGTAGGAAGCCAAGAAATTTCGAGTTCCGTCACCTTTGAGAAAATCCGGGTAAGTTACTTTTCCCCCCATTGATGCTAAAAATGTTCATCCTATGCTTAGATGATACTATGATTTCCATTTATTGCTTCTTTGGTTGATTTTGTGATGATTTACATTTTTGTTCATTTTGTGAAATTTTGGTATTTGAATCACCCTTGATTGAGGATCCTTAGATGATGTTGTTGGAGTCCTTTTGGATCAAAATGGTGTAGGTACTTTAGTTCATATTTTGGTAGTGTTAGAAATGGTGAAGATTGGGTTTGTTTTGGATTTGGGTTGTTAATGGTAGAAACCCAGATTTTTGGCCGGAATTTGCCTTTCCGGGCAAGGAGGCGCACGCACCCTTATGCCCCTCTTGAACAAAACCTTCTGTTTCTTGGAGGCGCGCGCACCCTCCCATAGGAGGCACGCGCACCCTCTCCTCCTCCAAACTTGATTTTCCTTCTGATCAAAGGAGGCGTGCGCACCCTCCCATAGGAGGCGCGCGCACCCTCTCCCCTGGTGTGAAATTTATTTCCCTTTTTGTCCAATCTTTCGAGAGCCATATCTCCCTCATCCGGACTCCATTTTAGGTGTATAAATTATCGTTTTAAAGCTCTCCTTGAGTTCTTCGAGATGAGGTGGTTTATTTAGGTGAGTTTCAGGTTTATATTGTGTTGAGATTTCATTTAGTGTCTTATGACAACGTGTTTAGAATCGGTCCGTTGTAATCAAGTTGGGAATATCGGTTTGTGTGGTTTCGCCTTGGTTCCTTTGTGAATAAATGGGTTATGGAATTTAGTTATGGATTATTGGAAAAATGTGGGAACACTTTCATAATGAGTGGACGTTTGGGATAGTTTTAATGATAGTCATTGTGCTATTTGGGGAATGACCATTTGGGTAGTACTTTCTAGGAGTAACTCTCGTGTATCATGTTAGGATGCGTTTGATATGGATCCTTGTCGTAGAATCATTTTGTTTTAATGATTTGTATTGTTGGGCTTTTTTTGAGCAATTCCATTTCTGTTATTGAACTCTTTTATGAGGATCTTATTGCTATCAATGTTGTTAAACTCTTAATGAGTAATCGTTGTATCTTTATGGTGATTTGTGTTACGGTTCCCTACTTTGGAACCCTTTTGATGTTTATAAAGCTAGTATTCATTACCTAGCATTTAATTGAAAGTCCAGCTGGTTAAATTGTGTATCGAGTCAGGCAATGGATAATGCTATAATGGCACGAGCCAAGTCCAGTATAGCATCGCCCATTGGTCCTTCTGTCCTCATCCATATTGGCCTTGGTTGGGATGAGCTAGCTCCGTTGTGGGTATTCTAACTAATTGTTTTGGAGCATGACTTTGTGGCATGGCTCCCGCCCCTTGTGGCACTTTATCATTGTTATTGGTTCTGGTACCGGGTTTCTCTTCAGCTTTTATGCTGCTATGGAGAGGGTCTGAGTGGTTGATTGGTCGGTTCTGACCGGGGTTATCGTCATCAGCTTTTATGCTGCTATGAAGATGGTTTGTTTGATTGATGGGTTGATTGGTCGCTTCTGACCGGGGTTTTCTCTTCGGCTTTTATGCTACTGTGAAGATATGGATTGGTTGATTGTTGAAGCTGCACAGCGATCCTTTAATTGGTTCTATCAGTTGGGAAACCTTGTCTAATATCCTTTGTTATGTGTTTACTTTCCGCTGCTATCTGTTGACTGTTATTTGTTACATGCTATGTGATATTTATCATTGTTTATTGCTTATTGTATTATAGCATGTCATGTAGTTGCATTAGTAACTTACTGAGATTTTATATCACCCCGTTTATTTCCATCTTTGTTTTTCCTTAACCCCCCCCAGGAGGAAAAGGATTAGGATTCGCGGATCGAGGAGGACGTCGAGAGGATTGAGATTTTGGGGCAGGTTGTTATGGATCGGTTTACATTATTTTAATGTATAACCTTTTGGGGATAGTTTTACCATTATTGACGTCATTAAGAATTGTATATTTTATTCTTTTGGGTATAAGCTGTGGAGCTTATGTTAGATGTACTTTGTTGATTTAAACTTGGATTTGTAAAACCTTGTGTTATCATCTTTTGGTTCAAAATGGAATTTTTAACTTCTATATTTTAGAGTTTTGGTTTTAAGTCGACGTCCATCTCGCGTATTCCGGACCCGCGGGTTCGGGGACGCGACATTCACTCTGACAATAGCCGCAGATCTTCCCATTTCGTGTCCCCTTATTAGAACCTTGATTTCCTACTGTTGGTTACCCTTGAAGTTGCCTTCTGAATCGAGTTTGCACTCCAGAATTACCCCTGTTATCCGAATATCGCTGTGGTTGAGCCCTGCTTTGCCCTCCTTGATTTACCGGGTTAACCATCTCAGTCTTCCTCCTGTGCCCCCCGATGTTTTGCTCTATCAAACGTGCACGGTCCACCGCATCCTGAAAAGGTTGAATTCTTTGGGCTATAAGTTGAGTCCTAATAGCTGTCTTCAAACCCCTGATCAATCTCATCGCTTTCTGCTCCTCGGTCCGCACAAGGTAGTCACAACACCTGGCTAATTCTGTGAACTTAGCCGAGTACTGTGCTACTGACATCATGCCTTTCTCCAAGCTGAGGAACTCGATCTCTTTCCGGTTTTGATTCACTAGAGAGATAAAATGATCCTTGAATTTCCTCACGAACCACTCCCAAAGATATGGTATAAGAGTCGCATCCCAACTGGTCTTCAGTGCCTTCCACCAATGTTCCGCAGCCCCCACGAGCTTATAAGCTGCAAACAGAACCCTATCCTCATCAGTGCAACCAAAGACATCATAGATTTTCTCCATCGATTCTATCCATAGCTCGGCCTTCTTCACATCAGGCTCACCGTCGTACTCACTTGGTTTCAACTTCAAGAACTGCTCCAACCCATATCGCGGAGGTGCTACATGTTCCTCTCTCGGCCCTCGGTCATGAACTGCTTTCACGGCCGCTTCAAAACTGCCCTGTAACATTGCACGGTTTTCTTCCCATAGACCATTAAGATTCTGAGTCCCACTGATGCCTTCACCAGCTTTTCTTCTAGCCATTACAAACAAATACCTGCATAAAATACTCATCGTTACTCACTCCGAACCCATCTACCCTCCTAGGTCATTCTAGTCCACCTATACTTATACATAGAGCTAAACCATAGCTCTGATACCAACTGTCGCGACCCCGACCCCGCGGGCCCGGAGTACGCGAGCTGGACGTCGAGTTACAACCATAAACTCTAAAATACTGAAGATAAAAATTCCATTTTATACCCAAAAGATTTTAACACGAGGTTTGGAAAATCCAAGTTTAACAACATCATAAAACAATTAGTGTAAGCTCCACAAGCTCACACCCAAAAATACAAAATATTACAAATCTTAATGACGTCATTGTTGGTACAACTATCCCCAAGAAGGTTACACATTTATAATGCAAACCGATCAATATCAACCTGCCCAAATATCTCAAACCTCTCGACGTCCTCCTCGATCCGCAAATCCTAATCCTTTCCTCCTGGGGGGGTGTTAAGGAAAACAACATTGAAAGGAAACGGGGTGAGATAAAATCTCAGTAAGTCACTAATGCAAATACATGACATGCTACGATGCAATAAGCAATAACAAATAATAAATATCACTTAGCACATAGCATTTATCATTTAGCAGATAGCAGCGGAATTAAACAATTAACAAAGGATATTAGCCAAGGTTTCCCAACTGATATAACCAAATAAAGGTCGCTGCGCAGCTTCAATAATCAACTATCAACATCTTCATAGTAGCATGAAAGCTTGAAGAGAAAACCCCCGGTACCGGAACCAATAACAAAGTAACATGCCACAAGGGGCGGGAGCCATGCCACAAAGTCATGCTCCAAAACATGTAGCTAGAATACTCACAAAAGGAGCTAGCTCAACCCATCCAAGGCCAATCTGGATGAGGAAGAAGGACCAATGGGCGATGCTATACTGGACTTGGCTTGTGCCATTATAGCATTATCCATTGTCTGACTCGATACACAAATAACCAGCTGGACTTTCAAATGGAAGCTAAATAAAAAATATTAGCTTAAATAACAACTAATGATTCCAAAGTAGGGAACCATTCCAAATAAATTACCACAAAGGTAAACCAATCCAAACCACACATCAAAGATGAACCACATTCCCAAAATAATACTTAATCAAATTTCATAACATTTTTATTCACAAAAATAACCAATTCCAATTAATAAAGTGTTCCACGATGTTAACTTAAGTTAATTTGAGTAAATAAACTTGAACTAGGAAGCCACATAGTTTAAACAAGCACAAGACAAAATTCCAGGCCAGGTGGGCGGGCGGGCGCGCGCATAGGGGCAGACGGGCGCTTATTCCAACAGAAGGTTTGGCCTCAGGAAAAGGCAAGGCGGGCGGGCGCCTGGTCCAACCCGGGCGGGCGCTCGGTCTGGTTCTTGGCCGGAAAACAGAGCTGGGTTCTTCCTTTTTCTTACCATTCTCACACCATTTCCACAACACCCAAAATCAATACTTCCCATATGATTCCCAAAGTACCCAAACAACATTTAACCTAAAAGGGGACCTAAATAATACCATTTATCAAGCACAACCAAAATTAAATCCCAACATTCATCAAAATCACCAATTTTAACCAAAACCCAAAATAAATTCCAAATAAATTGCAAACTCAATCAAACATCAAATGTAACAACTTAAGCATTATATAAACATGATATGAACATTTTAGCATAAAAATGGGGGAAAAGCAACTTACTTGAAATTTCTCAAAGATGACGGAATTCAAATATTTTTGGTTCTACGCGATCCTATCGACGATCCAAACACATTTCATAAAATGAGTAATTAGAAAAGATGAGAGGAAGAAGGTGAAAATGAAGAGAGAAGAGAGGGAGAAAGTTACCTTTTCTTAATAATGGAGAGAGAGAGAGAGAGATTGAATGTGCTGGGAGAAATGAGGGAGGAGAGGGGTGATGGAGGGAGTAGGATGATTATGTTTTAAAATGTTACACTTAGGGCCCCTCCCCTACTACTTACCATTAAAATTAAACTCCCTACTACAATCAAGTCCTAACACTTCTACACTAGCACCAATAACTCAAATAAAATGCTAGGCATAAATTATTATGAAACATAAAATGTACACATAAATTTTTAAATAAATAAATAATTTAAATGAATAAATAAACCATAAATAAATAATTAAATAATTATCACTAAGAAAAATAGAGGCGGGTTTTCGGGTCGTTACAGTTAGAGAATTTCTCGATGTTTTCTCTTCTGAATATAATATGCCTCCCCATCGTGAAATAGAGTTTTGTATAGACCTTTTGCCGGGTACGGCTCCGATTTCAAAGGCACCGTATAGGTTGGCCCCCGCAGAGTTGAAGGAACTAAAGGTTCAGTTGCAAGAGTTGCTTGATCGAGGGTTTATCCGCCCTAGTGTATCCCCGTGGGGAGCACCGGTTTTGTTTGTGCGGAAGAAAGACGGTTCTTTGAGATTGTGTATTGATTATCGAAAGTTGAATCAGGTTACAGTGAAGAACAAGTATCCTCTACCTCACATTGATGATTTATTTTATCAGCTTCAAGGCTCAGTTGTGTTTTCTAAACTTGATTTGAGGAGTGGGTACCATCAGTTGAAGATTCGATCGGAGGATATTCCGAAGACTGCCTTTCGCACTCGTTATGGTCATTACGAGTTCTTGGTTATGCCGTTTGGGTTGACTAACGCACCGGCCGTATTTATGGATTTGATGAACCGGGTTTTCCATCCTTACCTTGACTCATTTGTGGTGGTTTTCATCGACGACATTCTTGTCTACTCTAAATCTCGAGAGGAGCACGAGCAACACTTGGGGACAGTTTTATCCATTCTTGCGAGAGAGCAGTTGTTTGCGAAGTTTAGTAAATGCGAATTTTGGCTCGAGAAGGTTTCATTTCTGGGTCATGTTATTTCTAAAGATGGGATTTCTGTGGATCCTTCAAAGATAGAAGCCATAGTAGATTGGAAGAGACCCGAGACAGTGACCGAGATCAGAAGTTTTCTGGGTTTAGCCGGGTATTACAGAAGGTTTATAGAAGGGTTTTCGAGGATTGCTACTCTGATGACTCAGTTGACCCGGAAGGATGTACCGCTTGTGTGGAGTGAAAAATGTCAAAGTAGCTTTGATGAATTAAAGAAGAGATTAACTACGGCTCCTATTCTTGCGTTACCAAATGGAAACGACGACTTGGTAATTTACAGTGATGCTTCGAAAGAGGTTTTGGGTTGTGTTTTGATGCAGAATGGGAAAGTGATTGCGTATGCTTCGAGGAAGTTGAGCCCGAGTGAACAGAATTATCCTACTCACGACATGGAGTTAGCGGCTATTGTATTTTCTCTTCATAAGTGGAAGCACTATCTTTACAGGGCAAAGTTCGAGATTTTCACGGATCACAAGAGTTTAAAGTATCTTTTCTCGCAAAAGGAGCTTAATAACCGACAGCGTCAATGGATGGAACTTTTAAAGGACTATGATTGTACGATTTCTTATCATCCGGGGAAGGCGAATGTGGTAGCCGATGCGATTAGTATAAAGTCTTATGTGGCCTCGATGATGGTTCGAGAGTGGAAGATGCTTGAGGATGTTCGAGATTGGTGTCCTCGTGAATCGAGACATGGGGCTATTTTTGCGAATATTAGGGTATCTCCGACCCTAATTCAGAGGATAAAAGAAGCTCAAAAGGAAGATCCCGAGCTAGGGAAAGTAATGGGTAATCGTGGATAGACTGACCAAGAGTGCACATTTCTTGCCTATTGACATTAGGTATTCGATGGAAAAGCTTGAGACCCTTTACATTGATGAGATTACGAGATTGCATGGGGTTCCGGTTAGCATTGTGTCAGATCGAGACCCGAGGTTTACTTCTAGATTCTGGAAGGCGTTTCAGGAAGCTTTGGGTACAGATTTGCGATTCAGCATAGCTTTTCACCCTCAGACCGACAGTCAATCCGAGAGGACCATTCAGATTTTGGAGGATATGTTGCGAGCTTGCTCGATAGACTTTCCCGATTCTTGGGATAGACATTTACCATTAGTGGAATTCTCTTACAACAACAGTTATCAGGCTAGTATCGAGATGGCACCTTATGAGGCCTTGTATGGGAGAAAATGTAGATCGCCTATCTGTTGAGATGAGGTCGGTGAAGCGAAGATCGTGGGTATTGATTTGCTTCAGGATTCAGTTGAGAAAGTTAGAGTTATCCGGGATCGATTGAAAACAGCCCAGAGTCGACAGAAGAGCTATGCAGATAACCGAAGGCGAGATCTTAGTTTTCAGACTGGTGATTTTGTGTTCTTGAAAGTATCTCCGAAGGTGGGTATTCGAAGGTTCGGGAAGAAAGGTAAATTGGCTCCAAGGTTTATAGGTCCGTTTGAGATCCTGGGAAAGGTGGGACTTCTTGCGTATCGACTTGCGTTACCACCATCTTTGGACCGGTTACATAATGTTTTTCACGTTTCGATGCTTCGGAAGTATGTTCATGATCCATCTCACGTTTTACCGAGGGTATCGGAGGATATAGAGCCCGACATGACTTACGAGGAACGACCGGTTTGGATTTTAGATACCAAAGTCCAAGAGTTGAGGAACAAAAGAATTCCGTTGGTTAGAGTTCTTTGGAGGAATCACAATATTGAGGAATCGACTTGGGAGCTTCGAGATGAGATAGAGAAGAAATATCCGTGGCTTTTTAATTCGGGTAAGTCTCGTTAAAATTCGGGTCGAATTTTCTTTAAGGGGGAGTGAATGTCACGACCCGAAAACCCGTCTCTATTTTATTGATAAATAATTAATTATTTATTTATTTATTTGATTTAAATATTTATGTGTGCATTTTATGTTTCATAATAAATTATGTCTAGCATTTTATTTGGGTCATTTGTGCTAGTGTAGTATTATTTGGTCTTAGTTGTTAGTAGGAAGTATTAGAGTTGTGTGGTTAGTAGAGGAGGGGTCTAAGTGTAAGTTTTTCAAAATAATTCTCCCTACTCCCTCCCTTCTCCCTCACCTCTCCATCACCCTACTCCATTCCCAGTTCTTTCTCTCTCTCTCTCCAAGAAAGGTAAGTTTTCTTCTCTCCCTTCTCTCTTCATTTTCATCCCCTTCCTCTCATCTTTTCTTATTTCTCATTTTATGAAATGTGTTTAGATCGTCGATAGGATCGTAGGGAGCTAAAAATATTTGAACTCCGTCATCTTTGAGAAAATCTGGGTAAGTTGCTTTTCCCCCATTTTTATGCTAAAGTGTTCATTCAATGTTTATATAATGCTTTAGTTGATACATTTGATGTTTGATTGAGTTTGGGATTTATTTGGAATTTATTTTGGTTTTTGGTTAAAAATGGTGATTGTGATAAATGTGGGGATTGAAATCTTGTTTGGGGTTGTTAGATGATGTTATTTTGGTCCCTCTTAAGCTTAGATGTTGTTTGGGTACCTTGTGAACTTGTTGAAAGTCTTGATTTTGGTTGATTTTTGGAATGGTAATTATTTTGGGTTGTTTTGGTATGAACATGGATGAACCCAGCTGTGAGTTCCGGCCCAGATTCATTCCGGGCGCCCGCCGGTAGTGTTCCGGGCGACCGCCCGTGAGGTCCCAAGCGCCCGCCTACATGGCCAGTTTCTTTGACCAACCTTCTGTCTTTAGTGAGCGCCCGCCTGACCCTTCCTGGGCGCCCGCCCGCCCACCCTTGTTTAGGCACCCGCAGACCTTGGCTCCTGGAAATCCCCTTTATTTGGTTTAGGCTTGGGTGGTATATTAGGTATAGACTTCGCGTGTCACTCTAACTAGCTTAAATAAACATTGTGGGAATGTTGAAACACTTTTATGATGTGTATTTGATCGGTTCATCTTTTTGGTGATTAATTGGAATGATTCCCTACTTTGGAATCAATGGTTGTTTATCGTGCTAGTATTTTATTACTTAGCCTTTACTTGAAAGTCCAGCTGGTATTTACGTGTGTTTTGGGCGATGCGAAACATTATGATGGCACAGCCAAGTCCATTATGATTTTGACCATTGTTTTGCCCCATTATTTCCCTCCTCCAGATTGGCCTTGGATGTGAGATGAGCTAGCCCCTTTGTGAGCATTTTAGCTATTGGTTTCGGGCTTTGACTGTGTGTCACTGTCCCCTTATTATTATTGGTTCCGGTACCGGGGGTTTTCTCTTCAAGCTTTCATGCTACTATGAAGATGTTGATTGTTGATTGTTGAAGCTGCGCAGCGACCTTTATTTTGTTATATCAGTTGGGAAACTTGGCTAATATCCTTTGTTAATTGTTTATTTCCGCTGCTATCTGTTAATTGGTAAATTCTATGTGCTAAGTGATAATTATTATTGTCTATTGCTTATCGCATCATAGCATGTCATGTAGTTGCATTAGTAACTTATTGAGATTTATCTCACCCCTTTTCTTTTATCTTTGTTTTTCCTTAACCCCCCCCCCCCAGGAGGAAAGGATTAGACTCGCTGATCACGAGGAGGACGTCGCGAGGGTTGAGCTTTTGGGGCAAGTTGTTATCGGTGGGTTTACATTATATAAATGTGTAACCTTTTGGGAATAGTTGTACCAAACTTGACGTCATTAGAATTTGTATATTTTATTATTTTTGGGTGTAAGCTTATGGAGCTTACACTAGTTTATATTTTGTTGTTCAAGTTGGATTTCAAAACTTTGGGTTATCATCTTTTGGTATAAAAGGAAATTTTTTGTCTTCATTATTTTAGAGTTTATAAGTTTAAGTCGACGTCCAGCTCGCGTACTCCGGGCCCGCGGGTCGGGGTCGCGACATTCTTCCTTGGGCTTCAAATTAAACAATGTGCTGAAGGCATCTTCCTCAATCAAGCAAAGTACACAAAGGACCTTATCATGAAATTTGGACTTGAAAATGCAAAGGCATATGACACTCCTATGGCTGCTGGTAACAAGTTAGATAAAGACTTGAAAGGTAAAAAGGTTGATCAAACCTTATACCGAGGTATGATTGGTTCTCTTCTTTACTTAACTGCTAGTAGGCCATATATCATGTTTAGTGCGGATCCTAGAGAAGCACATCTTATTGCTGTTAAACGTATTATTCGATATCTATCTGGGTCTATTAACCTTGGACTTTGGTACTCCAAAGATTCAAATTTTGATCTTATAGGTTACTCAGATGCAGATTATGCAGCATGTACAATAGATAGGAAAAGCATAAGTGGAACTTGTCATTTCCTTGGAAATCGACTCGTTTCATGGGCAAGCAAGAAACAAGCCTCAGTATCTGTATCTACCACATAAGCTGAATATATAGTTGCTGGAAGCTGCTGCTGCCAAGTGATATGGATGAAGCAACAATTGGTTGACTACGGAATCAACGAAGAGAATTGTCCAATCTATTGTGACAATACATCTACCATTGCTGTCTCCAACAACCCTGTCATGGATTCAAAAACCAAACACATTGATATCAAGTACCACTTTCTCAAGGATCATGTGGAAAAAGGTAATATCCATCTAGAGTATGTAAGTACTGACAATCAAATTGCAGATATTCTCACCAAGGCTCTTGATTCGAAGAGATTTAGGTATCTTAGAGGAGAAATGGGTATGCTAGAACTTTAATGACATGTCTATATATCTTGATTGTACTAATGTCTTCTGTTTTATCAAAGTCCAAAACCAAGTAGGTCTCAACGGTCGATGACATCTCACCGGTCAAGTAATCCCGGTCGAAGCATCAAAATGCTTCAAGTGAATCGACCGCACCCTGTTGACCGCATAATGTATCGACCGCATGAAACAGATGAAATTTGTTCAAGGCTTTAAGGAAGCCTACCGCATGGGAAAATGATAACATTGGTTCATTGCTTTAAAGAAGCTTTCTTTGGTTAAGGCAACATACTTGACCGCAAGCATTCACGGTCAAGCACCTGACCGCAAAAAGCTAGGTGACCAGGTAAGTGTTTCTAACTTGGAAAATTATGAGGATCTTCCTAGTCATCCAAGGGGCAATTCCGTAATTTCCTCTTTTCCCTCGTTTTTATTTAATTCAAATCATTTGTAATTAATTTTATCCCCTTATTTATGTCCGCCGTCACTATCCATGCATTTATGGCGAAAGGACATCATTGGTCAAATCCCTGAATTTGCAGAGTTAACCTCCCACTTCTCTGCACAAACCGTTCCACTACTCCTTAACCTCCACCACTCTACTTTTCAGATAAACCCCCCTCCACTTTCTCTCTCTACTATGTCTATTTCTTTCTCTACAAACCCTTCTTCTTTTTCTTTCACCATTTCCTCTCATTCCTCTATAAAATGGCACCAAAATCATCTCAACCTACAAAATCATCTAAGAAATCGCAAGAACTACTCTCTGAAGACACAATGGTATGATTTCTTGACCCAAAACTCTTCTATTTTCAGTTTTCATTTTTCGTTTTTGGCGGGTTTTTACAACCCTTCTTATTCTAATGTCATGATTCAATTTCTGGGTTGATTTTGGTTGTGTAAATGATCACTCATGTTCATTTTATGTTCTCTAGCTCAATTCCATACTTTGTTTCATATTGTACTCTATAATGTTATTCTCCCTACCATAGATTTAGTTGAAGCTTTTGTTAATGTTCTTCATTTTGCCCTTTCATATTCTGGTGATTATTGTGTTCTTGATAATGACATTGATGATATTTATGCGTGTAATCGGTTTTTGTGCTCATTTCGATGTATTTTTTATGGATTTTCGTGCGTTATATCGTTTTCTGGGTTTCTCGCTTGAACAGTGTTCTTCGTGTTCTTATAATGTTCTTCATGTTCTTGAGAATCTACCTTTTTGATCTTTAAAATCATGCTACACATAGTGTTTTGGTGTTTGTGCGTGTTTTAGAAATTTCATTGAAATTTCTAAGTATTTATATCAATCGCCTTCTCTGTCTACCGTGTGCTTGTCGACCACATCATCTTGGTCGTTCGACCGCACATTGGTCGACCGCACCAGTGTTGCTAACTTATCAATTTTTTTCAGGAAGAACAATCTTTTATTCCAGGCTGCGTGATTAATCATGATGACCTTCAAAATGATGCCATTGGTCGTCACATAATCAAAAGGATGAAGAAGTCAGGCATTCTCCACTACTTCACAATGAATCAATCAAGTCACTACCTTGCTGCTGTGGGTGAATTCTACTCCACATCTAAAGAAATCAAAGGGAAAGATGACCAAAACAAACTGATTAACTGGATTGCAGCTGAGGTTTACGGTCAGAAAGTTGAAATTGACTACACCGACATTGCTGCCACTCTAGGTATGGACATAGACGTTGATGCCCCCGAGTCTCTGACTAGTGAAGAATATGAAGGTCTAGCAATGAGATTGATTGGATCTATGGACGTCTGTAAGCCTTACCGCAAGACTTTTCCTGAGGTAATGTACTACATTGGTCACCTGGTTGGCAACGGTCTGCTCTGCAAAAGTGGCAACCATGGAAACTTTAACACCACTCAATGGCACTTGTCAACCACAATCTACTTAGGAAGAAAGATGAACTGGCCTAAGATTCTTTATGACTTGTTAGTCGACCACATCAATGACTACAAGAAGCAGCTATCTGAAAAAGCCCCTACCAAGTATAAGAAGAACTCCAGGTTTCTCTCCATGATCTTCAAGTTCATTCCTGAAACAAGAAGAGCAATTGGCAAAGACAAGGATGCCAAAGTTACTATCTCTTTATCCAAAGTCTTTGATGTCAAGACTATGAGATCCACTTTCCGCAACAGATTTGGTGATACTCAGTATCAAGAATATCTGACTCGTGACCCCAAAGAACCCTATGTTGCTCCACACTACACCAAGGCTGCAAGAATTGCTCTGGGACTTGATGCTCCTGATAAATCCACATCTGTTCTAGATGAAGAGGATGATGAAGAAGCTGAGGACGAGGAAGAATCAAGAATAAAGGTCAAAGGCAAAGGGATTGCAAGTGCATCGACCGCTCCTGCCAAAACCAAACCATTGACTGGAGTTATCATTAAAGAACCTTCAACCAATAAACCCCCTTCCAAAATCCTTCCTTCCGTTCCATCCAAAACCAAATCAACCGCACTACCTTCAAAGTCTTTTGTTTCAAAGCCTACTATAGCCTCTCCGACCGCTCCTCTCAAGTCAAAGTCTTATGCACTCCCCGCTTTGTCTCAGGGGGAGAAATCCAAGAAAAGGGATCTTTCTCTAAGTCCCATCCAAACCGCAAAGAAATCTAAGGTATCTCAAACTCCTCCTTCAACCGCCTCTCCAGTATTCACTCCATCCAGTTCACCCATGCAAAGTGACCATGATGAGGATGCTGATGTCCCTCCTACTCAACCACAAAGATATCGAACTAAACATGCTCTTGAGTTGATTGATGAGCCTGATGATGTCCAGTTGGTGGAATCAAGTGATAAATCTAGAAAGCATGATGTTGAAGCTGGTGTTGCGGAAAATGTTGAAAGGACCATGAATGTTGAGAGTCCTGATTTTAGTGATGATAACGTTCTAGTCCATACTGTTGAGACAACCGCTGAAAAGGACAAGTCAACTGTTGTTGAGTTTCAGGGTCACGGTCAAGATGGCGACCGTGTACCCAGTGACCACAATGATGAATTGACCAAGTCCCCTGCTCTTTCACCCCCTCATCCTACTCAAGCTCCTCCGACAGCTTCTGGTGGTCCGGTCGATCAAATGGCTCACATTTTGACTGCTATTGAGTTCTTGACTCAGATCAATCTTGATACTCAAGGTGAGGTTGCAAAGCTTGCTACGAACCAGGTTAAGTTGCAGAATGAAGTTGATCTGCTCAAGGCTTCCGTTGTTGAGACCATTAAGGGGGAGAGACAGGATATCACAAAGGCCATTCTTGAAATCCTAGCTAATGTGAATCCTTTGACCGCATCTACCTCTACCGCTTCTTTTTCCCGTGCTGATCTCAAGGAAGAACTCAAATCACAATCCAATGCCATTGACCGTTCTGTGGTCAAGATTATTGATGAAGCTGGAAAGGAAATGTCAAAGGTGATGACTAGCAACAAAAATTTTCTATTTGAGAAAATGGATAAAGTGAAGACCTCTCTCAAGGCAGAAATCAATGCCTGCATTTCTGTAGGATTGCTATCGGTCGCAGAAAAGTTCATGCCAAAGATAGAAGCTATGAGACAAGCTATGTAAGTCCACACTCAAAGGCTAGAAGGTCAAAATTCTAATATTGATAGGGTTTATGAAATTGCTAACTCAAATGTGCAGGAAGTGATCAACAAGATTTCAACCCTTCAATTGACCGTGGACAACATTGCCGCTTCTCAGGCTCCTCCTCTCAAAATCAAGCGACCGGGCATGGAAACATGATTGCTACAGATGAAGATGAAGGTGAAGATAGCTTTGAAATTCCAACCGTGAACAACTCAGACTTCCTGGAAGTAAATGACCTCAAGGACCCCATCATCATTCCTGGAGTTGGCCTCTCAAAGAAATTTTGCTACTTTGAAGGAGATTCATACTTTGGTTAACCGCACCATTTAATATGACCGTGTGTGTGGTCATTTGAAACTTTGATAATGATTTATAATGTCCCAAAACAATTTTTATTTTATGTTTGTCTTATGGTCTGTAAAACTTTTGATTCCCCTTTTGACTTGCACTCCCTATGCTTGAATGGATATTTATGTGGAGTGCCTTTGAATGTTTGTTTGATGCATTTGCTTTCTTATTGCTATCTCCTTAAAATGCATTCAAACTTATATTTCTATCTTGCTAGGATTAGAATTTTATTTTATCTTTTTAGGCTGATAGAAATCTATGACATTGGCTTAGAGTGTGCATTGACTTCGGGCATGATATTTAATAAAACAATATTTCTTGAAAACATGTTATTACCAAGTACAATGAATTAGCCTTTGTTATAGTAGGTAATGGTCTCAATCAAATAGGGGGTGATTGTTGGGTATGCTTGTTATAAACCACTCCTATTACCTAGATTTGATTGATCCCATAACCTAATTTTATCTTGTGGACTTTAGGATATATTGTAAGAAGTGTTAAACTTCATTTTTAGAATAGTCCACTTTGATAGTATAGGCTTTAGATTGATAGGCTGAAAATTTTCTAAGTCTGAAATTTTTAGTGGTCAAGTCCTTGACCGTGAATCACTTGACCGGAAGTCAGTGACCGTGAGCTTTGTGGCATATCTCTCGACTGCAAGCCACTCGACCGTGAGGTCTTGACCGCAAATAAATGAAGGTACCCAAGAAACCCAAGTTTGTTCAAACTTAACCATGGTCAAACTATGGTTAGTTTAGAACGTTGCAGAACTTGGATCCCAAGTAATTCAAATTTGAATTCATCTGAGTGGGACCACCTCTTATCTGCAAAAAGGGACAAACTCAGAATGAGCTCCAATTAGAATTCAACAGCTCATTGTCCTTCAACTTGGAGCCCAAGTATTTCCAACAGCTATTTTCTCATTCAAAGCTATAAATAGCCCTTAAGTTCTTCATTGAACATTGCTGAGATTAAAAAGAGAGAAATTGTTGTTGAAATACTTGGTGATTGAAGATCATAACTCAAGATTTCCAGAATCCTTTGAATCTTCAAAGAACTCACCTTCAAACCTTCAAAGATCTCCAGCAACAAACAAGTCATCTCAAGCCTTGTAAACACTTAAGATTCATTAGGCTCTACAATCACTTAGATTTTAAAGAGCTTCTGATTCTTACACACACACTCACCCCAATTGATCAATCACATAGATTGAATCAAAAGGGATACACTGGTCTAAGTCTAGGATTTATTCTTCATAGAAAGTAGGTGTTGATTCAAAGCTTCATCTCTGGAATCTGTACTCTCAAGAATCAATATATATACCTCCATTCAAAATCCAAGACTGACCATCTTGGTAAAGGACGTAGATCTTTTAACAGATCGAAACTTTCCAAATACTTGTGTCATTTTACTTTCTGCAAATTTACTTTCAAGTATTGTTCATCTTGTTCTTTATTGTTCATATTAATCTTGTTTGTCGTTTAGTATTTGATCTTTCAGATTTAAGAACTGTTGTGAATTGTGTTTGTTTGTTCTCCACATTGCCTAAGTTAAAATCTGACTAACTTATCGTTTGCCAAAACTTCTAAGACAACAACTTTCAATCTCTCAACCATCTGACCGCAAATCTCTGACCGCAAACTACTTGACCGCATCTGTTTCGACCGGAACTACTTGACCGTGAGATAGCATCCACTTAGAGATTTTTATCAAAACAACCTTACCTTATTTCTATCGAAAACTTCCGCTGTGCATATTACACCTTGACCGCGTGGTTTATTACTTGACCACAGGACTCAAGATTGTAAGCACTTGGTTGAATTTTGAAAAAGGGTTGAAATTTTAAGTAGGCTATTCACCCCCCCCCCCTCTAGCCTCCTTTCTCATACCCTTGTTGTGTCTTTGGGACCAACTGTTTGAAAACAGAGATTTTTGTTATGAGGTTCGGGGGTTAGGTTACGAGATGGAAAGTACTTAAACACCCATCTCACCCAACTAATGTTGGTCTTGCTTGATCAAAGTCTACATAAATAATAAAATGTTCTTCCTATTCTTGACTATAATAAAAGGGGGTTTTAAAAGGGTTTTTGAAATGTAGGGAGATAACTCCTTGACTAGCTTCAATGAGGTGAAGTACTCTTTGGTGTCATGTCCTAAAATGTTTGGGTGATTGCACTTTTGATGAAGGTAGAAGAAAGAGAGGAGAGATGAACTAGAAAGGAGAGAAAAGATTAGCCTTTACCTATACTTCAAAGAACTTCAAAGAGAGTGTCTTGGAAAATCCCTTGCAAGTATATTTGTGTAGAGTTTTTTTTAATGATCAAATGTCCTCCTATTCAATGGTGAATTAAAGGGGTTTATATAGGTAAAAGAGAAGTGTTTTTGGTGCCAAAACCAAGTCACAAAGATCAGTTTCCTGGGCAAATCCTGTTAAAAAGGAGCAAGGGAGAGATTCTTGGATAGAAATCTATAACTGACGCACAGGTACACGCGCCTCCTGCCTTGGTGGCGGGATGCGCGCGCCTATGGCCCCAAAGGGTGAATGTGCGCGCCTTGGAGATGGAAAATTTGATAGAATGGACTAGAAAGTCAGCACTGTTATTCAGTTTGGTCCCTAAACTTAACGATGTCAGTCAGGAACTTAACGAAGGTAACAGAAACTAACAAGAAACACTTAAAATAAGGAGAAACACAAGATCAAATGTGCAATCGGGGTGAGCGATCCAAGGCGGAGTGTCTACAGAGCCCCTCGGCGACGTGGATTGCAAAGAAAAACGCATCGACGAAAGAACAAAACATCCGCCGAGGACATCACAAAGACAAAAGAAAAGACTCGATAAAAACAAGAATCTTGAAATTATAAGAGATAGAAGTGCGCTCCTTGTGTAAGCGACTTTTGCTGATAGGAGGGGTGCAGTGATAGAAATCGGCCCACCGTGGCTAAAATTTAGAGTCCGTATAGAGGACTGGATGGACTCGAGAGTCTGCCTACCTCTGATTTAGTGGGACTCGAAAGTCTGCCTGCTGATGTAGAGGGGCTCGAAAGTCTGCCTGTTGAATTAGAGGGACTCGAAAGTCTGCCTGCTAATTTAGAGGGACTTGAAAGTCTGCCTGCTGATTTAGAGGGACTCGAAAGTCTGCCTGCTGATGTAGAGGGACTCAAGAGTCTGCCTACTGATTTGGAGGGACTCGAAAGTCTGCCTGCCGATGTAGAGGGACTCAAAAGTCTGCCTGCTGATTTAGAGGAACTAGAAGGTCTGCCTGCTGGTGTAGAGGGACTCAAAAGTCTGCCTGCTGATTTAGAGGGACTAGAAAGTATGCCTGCTGATTTAGAGGGACTCGAAAGTTTGTCTACTGATGTAGAGGGACTCGAAAGTCTGCCTGCGGGTGAATGTGAATTTGTTGAGTAGACTTTGCTGATGAGGAGGTGATTTCAGTGGTTCACCGAGGACCAAATTACTTTTTGAAGCTGTATTCTGACGTATGCTGCTCGGAGTCGCACTTACAGTTTGACTTTTGCGGGGTGCGGGCACAGTTGGTTGCGGACCAAAAGAATGTTTTCCTTTTAGAGAGGACAATGTCGATTTTGACTTTGACTTTGATGAAGAATGTATATCATGTTGATTTTGGAGTGCCCGGACTTTGTTCCTGCATGATTTCTCTTTTTGACAAGGACCGGTTGAGGCATTTCTGAAACGGGAGGCGGGAGCCTCGGCTAGTGGCTTTGGGACGCGCGCGCTTCCCAAGTAGGTAGCGGGAGGCACGCTTTTCTGGGGAGCAGATTTCAGGGCTTGACATTTGCTGCCCAAAAGATCTCCAACAGCTATAATATCAGCCTCTGTTCGAACACATTCTTCAAACAACTCTTTTCTTCCATCTTTGGACATCTTTTTCTTGTTCAATTTTGCTTGTAATCCACATTTGCCATGGCCTCCAATTCTTTGGATCTTGATGCCAAGGTTGTTGGTGATTATGAGAAAGACTTGTCGACCTTCGTGTACTCTTTCAAGACTCATCCTAAGAAGGCTTTTATGAAAGATTTTGGGTTCCGAATTCTCTTCACACTTCGAACTTTGAAACCTGATTGGGAGTTGTTGAAGGCCGCTGCAGCCTTCTGGGATTGTGACAGTCACACCTTTAATTTTTCGTCCAATGAAATGGTGCCGACCGTTGATGACTTTGGTGCGATGCTTGGCATGCAATTGACGGGTCAAATTGCCGTCCCCAAATACCATAGAGGTGTGATCGATTCTTGGTCCAATGTGTTGAACCTCCCTGTCGGAGATGTGAGGAAGATGTTTCATGGCACCGCAGTTGACATAACTGAGTTGCTGATGTTCTTTAGTTTGCATTCAGAGGATGCGGCGGTTCAGTCTTTTAAGAGGAACGCCATGGCAGTTTGCCTTTTCAGCGATGTTCTGTTCGTGACACCCCTCAGGACTGTGGATGCGCAGTTAGCTGATATTATCTTGCAGGCAAAGGAGAAACAGTTTAGCATAATCCCTCTCATAGTGGGGGAAACCTTGCACGGCTTGGATGAGTTGCATCGGATAGGTGAAATAAGACGGGGAAGCCCCTTACTTTTGACTGTATGGCTTCGAGAACATTTCAAGATTTGTTCTCCAGGGGGTGATCTGTCTCCTTTTGCTGTTCACAGGAGAAAGCTGTTGATCCGGGACTTGACTGAAGATGGTTGGAAGAAGTTCTTTGCATCTCGACTGTCGGTTGACATTGAGTCGTGCCCTCCCTCTTGGGGTCTCCATTCTTTCGTGGAATAGACTCTGGGTTTTGAGCATGTGGTATTACCCGGTTTGAGAGATTCTTCATTTTACCAATCGGAGCGGGTTTTGAGGCAATTCGGTCGCCAACAAATTTTTCCTTTCTCGAAGAGCAGGGTGCTCCATCCAGTTTCATATATGGGTCCGGACTTTTCAAGGGAACTTCAGTCAGCTTGGGGAGTCGACCGCCATCGGTGGGCTTCCGCCCCCATTCATCGGGGTAGTATCTTTCTTCCCGAGAGTTATTTGGATTATCTACTTGGCACTCTTTACCGTGGCATCACTTGGGTAGACACTCTTCGTGCGGAGTTTCTAGGGAGAGACTTTGAGCCTAGCAGTGCTTTGAGGTATAAGGAAGCTGCTGCTGATTCGGAAAATATTTTGGCTGACCCTTTCGGTACTCCATTGGATAGTTTCTATGCTCGGAGGCGCTTTGCTGCGCAGAAGGTTTTGGTCAGCCTTAGTTTTCCTAGACCGCCAAAAATGAACAGGATTGAGAGTCGTTCGGGTGGCCCTTCGAAGGCTAAGAAGAAATTAGATTTTTCCTAGTACCCCAAGATTGCAATTAATAGACCACTTGTTTAGGATTTAATGTTTTAATGTCTTTTATTGCTCAACATATCCGTTGTAATGACAAGAATGATTTGATGGATGAATAAAAATTGAATTTTGTTATGACATGATTGGGTAAAATTTATTGTTTTAGACCGCACCCGAGGGTTGCCTACGTTCCTCTTGTAGAGAGGCTCAGGTCTCCGTAGTTCAAACAAATAAAGACCATTTTTTTTATGTGTGCACCCTGTTTTTTGCCTAGACCGCCCTTTCGGGTTTTCAATCTAGCGGGTTTCGTTTTTGCACGTGCTCTAATTTTTGCCTAGGCCACCCTTGCGGGTTTTCAACCTAGCGAGCGTTTTTTTATAGTCTTCATTTGTTAGGTTTATAAATTCTTGAGCTTGTCGAGGTTGACCTCCTTTGGTAATTGATCACCATCCAAGTCTACGAGTTGGACTGCACCACTGCTTAATATCTTCTTGACCACATAAGGACCGATCCATCGAGGTCCCCACTTCCCAAGGGGATTCATAGCATTGGGAGGGTGTTGTCGTAGGACCAAGTCTCCCACTTTGATGTTTTGAGGCTTTACCTTTTTGTTCAAAGCCCTTGCCATTCTTTGTTGATAAGCTCTTGTGCGTTCAAACGCTCTTAACCTCTTTTCGTCAAGTAGGGCTAGTTGCTTGTATCGACTTTGCATCCAATCAACCTCGTTGACTTGGTTCTCGAGTAAGACCCGTAGGGAAGGAACCTCGAGTTCGACTGGGTATGGATTCAGAACCATAAACTAATGAGTATGGAGTTTCTCCCGTTGCTGACCGTATTGACGTGCGGTAGCCCCACAATGCTAGTGGTAATTTCTCAGGCAATCCCTTTCTGTTGAAGCCATTTTTCATATGATGACCTCGATTGTCTTATTTGCTGCTTCAACCGCTCCATTGGCTTGGGGACGGTACGGGGATGACTTGTGCTTGGTAACTTTGTAGTTAACCAAAAGTGCATCCATTTCTTTCTCAAAGTGAGAACCATTGTCGGAGTTGATCTCATGAGGAATACTGTATCGGCACATGATGTTGTTCTTCACGAATTCGGCACTTTCTTGGCGTTAAGAACTCGGTAAGCTTGTGCCTCAACCCAGTTCGTGAAGTAGTCCACGACCACTAGTATGAATGACTGTCCTTGATCCCCGTAGGATGGACTTTGCCTATGATATCTATGCCCCAACAATAGAACGGCCATGGTGTGGTCATGTTGTACAATTGTGAAGGTGGAGCATGTTGCAGATTAGCATGGAACTGGCACTTTGCGCATTTCTTTACTTTCTCGATGCACTCTCTTTCCATAGTACTCCAATAGTAACCAATACAAAGTATCTTCTTGGCTACATAATCCCATTTATTTGGGGCCCACACTCGCCTTCATGGACTTCGTGCATGATTTCTTGAGCTTCGGTCTCATTTGCACAAAAGAGGTTGATCCCTTGATGATGTCTCTTGTAGACTCGGTTCCCGATAAATATATATCTGGCGACTAGATTTTGTAATGCTATTCAAGATTTCCCATTGCTGTTCTCGAGGAAAGTGCCATTGTTGAGAAAGTTCATGATGTCTGTGTACCACGGGGGGTTGTCTTGGACTTCATTGATCTCTATGTTCATTCAGTATGACAGACTGGTCCTTCTTGAAATTTTGAAGGGTTTCACCATTTTTCCTTTGGGCATTTCAACCAATGAGGCTATGGTGGCTAAAGCATCGGTAAAGTGGTTCTTGTCCCTTGGCAGATAATTGAACGTGATATCTTGGAACTGTTCAACTAACTCCTCGAGGTGTTGACCATACTGTTGGAGGGTCGGGTCTTGGATTCGCTATTTTCCCGATGTCTGATTGATAAGGAGGAGGGAGTCACCGAATACCTCTAGCTCTGTGACATTTCTTTCTAGGGCCGTTTCCAGCCCTACTATGCATGCCTTATACTCGGCAATGTTGTTGGTAGCTTCGAATTCAAGACGGATTGCAATTGGAGTGTAGATGTCCTTTGGATCGACAAGCAACATTTCTATCCCATAACCATGCTTATTGGCGGCGCCATTGAAAAAAGTTTCCACTTATTTTCCTCGGTTGTAGTGCAAACCAAGTGCTCGTCGGGAAACTGTAAGTCCTCCCCCTTCACTTTGTCACACGAAAATTCAGCAAGCTGATCACTGAACACTTTCCCTTTGATGGATTTGAGTGTGACGTAAGTGATATCATAGCAGCGAGCATGAAGTACCACTTGGCTATCCTTGTCGACATGAAAGGTTTCTCGAAGATGTAGCGGAGCGTGTCCACTTTTGCTACTAGCTTGATTGGAAAGGCTTCCATGTAATGTTTGAGCTTTTGAGTAACCCAAACCAGTGCTGCACATGACTTCTCTAAGACGGAGTAGTTCTTTTCGCCTCTTTGAAATCGGCGACTGACAAAGTAAATAGCATTCTCCTTTGTGGAGTCTCGTTGCTCTTGTGCTAGCATAGCCCCAAGGGCTTCATCATTCACTGTGAGGTAGAGCAAGAGAGGCTTCTCCTTGTGAGGTGGA